>CM055729.1:22311443-22383358 GCA_029465975.1 Dallia pectoralis | reverse complement strand
GCTGACCACTTTCTTCTGTACACAGACAATGTTTTTTTTGGTCAGTTGTTCAAAATGTTGGATCTTTCATTTGGAACAACAACCAAAAGTTCTGTATACCACTTCTTGGCGGACCATAACCAAAAGAGAAATTGTTTTCTTTCTCCCATTTATATTGGTCAGCCAACCTAGACTTGATAAATGGACTTACATACACATATTAAATAAGGATGGGCCCATATGGGCTGTTATGGGAGAAGAACCCTGCAAACCTTAATCTCAGTTGTTGCCGTTTTGCTCCACAACTGACCTCCCACACAGAGAGCTTAATATAGAAGTTTTTAAAAGTCCAATACGTATTAACCTCTCCATCCAAACATTCTTGACTGACTCAGCATTCTGAATACATTATTCTCATTTTAAACACAACACAACTGTTCTTCAAAGTACCCCAGCCCGTTCCTTTGGTTTGCACTTCCAGTCGAGGATTAGAACTAGCAATTTTTTATGGATGTTCCTGTATAAATGTATGAAGTATTCCCAGTCACACCTACCGAACTGTACATGGATGTGTTCTTGTTAGCACATACTGCCTTATTAAAAGTATAATACTCTATGATCTCTTTAATGTATCTCAAAAACATCATGTGTCTGAGCACCCAGGGTGAAGCCTGGGGTTTGATAAATGCAGTCATGACTTGAGTTATGCAATATCACTTATTTTATTTATTTACGGTGCACTTTTAACTACAAAAAAATAACACTAAATTCCAATTAACATGTAAAGTTTTCAACATTTATTTTAGGAAATACTATGATTTGTATGACTGAGATCTCTAAATCAGATCTTAAATGATAACGTTATATCATCTGTCATCCATTTGATATTGTGTGGAGCGGACATTTATTATTACGCAAATATATAATGTGTAATAATAATGAAGACTGCCAATCATATCACTATAGCCAGCTTTACAGCAGAAATGCCGTTCAGGTGAATGTTATCAGGCGTTTACTATAAACTTCCTCAGGATTATAATATACCTCTTTGGAATAATTCCAGAATAATTTCAGATCCGTCGACTAAACTCATAACACAGATCTAATCCGTTTTCCATCGGGTGAATTCACTTTAAGCAACGAAAAGAAATACTGTGTGTCTAGACCATTGAAGGAATGTTAAACCTCCACTTTGAAATATGTTCAGGATTACACCTGAAATCCCCACAGCAGATAATCCTTTCCCTCAACCGATCTGATCTTTCGCTCTTTTCTTAGTCAACTGTAAAATGTGTGTGTGAAGGGACTCATAGGCCATGAGGAGTGAGCTAGGAGTGAGCTAGGACACATTTCACTGCTCTTTATTTTGAGAGAGACTGTGGGGAAAGAGTGCACAACAGTTTGGTTATAAGGACAGTTTGCTGGATTCCAACCCTGCCTCTGAAACAAATGAGCATCGTTCGCCGAAGCACCTCAGTTAATGTAGTTGGCCTGTCCGGGAAAGCTATTTTGGCCCATGATCTCAAAATATACACCTTTATGTGCTTGCTGGTTCTTGAAGGTGAGCCGGGTTCTCTTGCAATTAGCAAACCCCCTGTTGTGACCTATTTACATCACTGGACCCAAACACAGAACATCCAGAGCTTAGTCCCGGGGGTTCAGATCTGACCTGTGACGTAACCTGTGACATCACGGTTCGATTTGAGACTGGGCCCTGGCATGTGTGACCACATTGAGACGGTCTGAAGAAGTCCACAGGCCTACTCTTCTATCAGATGTCCATGGTCATTACTGCATTGATCTGATAAGCAATTCTGGTATCTCTGAGCAGCATGTCTGAGTCCCAATTGGGACCCTATTCATTTTTCTCACATAGGGTACCAGGTCAGAAGTAGTGCACTATTTTGAGAATAGGATACGGTTTGGTAAGGCAGGCAACTAGTCCTGGCCTGCTGCTTTGAATGAAATCCATTCAGTCCTCTGTGTGGTCACATCTGCGTCATTCTGCTGCGAGATGCAGGCACCATCACATGAGGCCAGTGCACTCCTTCTGCTTTTCATGTGGACAGATAATCAAAGGGCTGTCTGAGAGAGAACAAGACAGAGAGAGACAAAGGGAGAGAGAGACAAAGAGAGAGAGACAGAGAGACTAAGGGAAAGAAAGACAAATGGAGAGAGAAAGGGAGATACAAACAGAGAGAGATACAAACAGAGAGAGACAAAGAAAGAGAGACTGTTACTGACTTATCTACAAGTCATTTTGAAGGTGAATCCAAACTCTACCTTAGCACACTCCTGAAACATCTGCTTCACCAATACAAACTATCCCACGGGTCACTCCTAAAGCCCACTCCTCTATTGATCTCTAATCACACCTCACGCCATCAAAACAAACCAACCAGGCAGCTGTCTGATCAGTGCCATGGTACCTTCTTTGCCTACAAGTTTTCCCTTGATTTAGTTATAGAACACAGTAGGTTACAGTACCTGTTAGGAAAAATTATGTGGTCGCCACAAGGGGGGAGGAAAATGGAATGCTTTTAATCCAGACATCCTTTAGATACGCTTTGCTGTGTGACCTACAGGGTCAGGACATGATGTCAGCACCAGTGAGGCTGTATTGCATGGCATTAATTAAGCCTCTAATGTGTTCTTATTGGCTGATTGCCTAATTGAATTAGAACTTTCAATGGTTACCAGGAAGTGATAATCAATTGGATTAGATAGCTATTCAATTGATTCGTAGGAGAATAGGATAGGATAATAGTGAGCTGGAGCCTTCCTCAAATGGCACAGTATTCACTACATAGTGCACTAAATCTGACCCGAGCCTTATGACCGTAGTGACGAGAGTAGTGACCATTTGGGACACGTGACACATGTTACTTTCCCTCCAGATGAACACTGTGGCCCAAATGTCACTGTTGTCACTGAATGACCCGGTCAGCTCTCATCACCCAATCATAAACCTCTGGGAGGAGCTACCAATGGGTAGTGTGATTGGGCCACAGGAGAAGGGGGAGGCTGGTGAGATAGAAGAAAAGACTAATCTGACCCAGACAGTGACGCCTGGTCAGATCGGATGAATATTGACCTTCTGATCTCACTTAATAGTTTGACATTATTAATGTGACAACAATGGAATGACTTAAACCTTAAACAGTTAAGTATGTTGAATTTATAGTGGAGGCACTGGGCTCAGACGACCACAACGGTGTTCCTCATCAACCCATTTATCTGGTTTAATCAAACCCACATGGTTGGCTAGATTGCTAGTGGCCATGGCAACATCTATCTTCTACCCAGCCGTGGCTACAGTATCATGCTGTCAAACACAGACACACACACACACAGACACACAGACACACAGACACACAGACACACAGACACACACACACACACACACACACACACACACACACACACACACACACACACACACACACACACACACACACACACACACACACACACACACACACACACACACACACACACACACACAGCCTCCTACCAGCGACAACTACACTTACAGTCACAAGCTGATTGTAACACTTACACTATACTTCTGAAATTGAACTTGACTGTTCCAAAGACCTCGACAAATGCCATCAAAATCCCTTTATCTATTCATAATGGGAATTTGACAGTCCATCAATGCATTCCAAATTGCCTCCACCTCTCACTGCACTTTGTAAAGAATTGAACGACTTTTCCCCCAGAAGAAACCCCAGGTATGATAGGTTTGACGGACTATATTCAGCAATATGAACAGAATTCCAAGTTAGAATTCCAACTCCTAGAATACAGTATCATTTGGGACTCGGTCTAAATAACCATAGCATAAACCCCTCACGACTCATCAAGAGGGACAGGCTGTATTAATGAAGACGACTTATTTTAGTTCTGCCTTACATGACCTCATATGAACTGACAAAACAACTGTCACGAGACTCGTAGGGTGTAGTGCAGGATGAAGCCAGGTGCAGAGCCAAATAATCCGTTTTGGTAAGTTTATTACGACAATCAAACATAAAACAAACCGTGAACGGCGGAAAAAGCCTAAACTGTTGTAAATGAAAAGAACAATGCGCATATATAGCGGCTTCTAATAAAACATTTAGACAGTAGTAGACCACGACCAAAACACTCACCTCTAACTAACATGTGACATAGAACAATGCGAAGCAATGAGTGCACTGCTCGCGACCCTCTTATATCCCAACATAAAGTGACAGATTACTAACAGCTGTGACCACGTGAAAGAGGAAGTAATCACAGCTAGTGAGAACAAAAACACGGAAGTGGATCACCGAAATGGAAGTGTAGCAACGCCACCACACCAGTCGTGACAGTATCCCCCACTAAAAGGCTAGCTCCCCAGATAGCCGAACGGAAACACAACACCAAAACAAGGGAGCAACAGGGAGAGAACCCACAGTTAAACCCAAAAGGGTCAGTCCAGGACCGCAGGTCCAGCCCTGAAAAGGCCTCAGTGGCTGAGAGTCCGCCATCTAGTGCGGCAGAGAGACCGCCATCTAGTGCGGCAGAGAGTCCGCCATCTTGTGCGGCTCAGAGTCTGCCGTCGTGGGCGACGTCGTGGCGGAGGCCATCGTGGGCGCCGTCGTGGCGGCGGCCATCGGGGGCGCAGTCGTGGCGGCGGCCATCGTGAGCGTAGACGTGGCGGCGGCCATCGTGAGCGTAGACGTGGCGGCGGCCATCGTGAGCGTAGACGTGGCGGCGGCCATCGTGAGCGTAGTCGTGGCGGCGGCCATCGTGAGCGTAGTCGTGGCGGCGGCCATCGTGAGCGTAGTCGGGCGGCGGCCATCGTGAGCGTAGTCGTGGCGGCGGCCATCGTGAGCGTAGTCGTGGCGGCGGCCATCGTGAGCGTAGTCGTGGCGGCGGCCATCGTGAGCGTAGTCGTGGCGGCGGCCATCGTGAGCGTAGTCGTGGCGGCGGCCATCGTGAGCGTCGTCGTGGCGGCCATCGTGAGCGTAGTCGTGGCGGCGGCCATCGTGAGCGTAGTCGTGGCGGCGGCCATCGTGAGCGTAGTCGTGGCGGCGGCCATCGTGAGCGTCGTCGTGGCGGCGGCCATCGTGAGCGTAGTCGTGGCGGCGGCCATCGTGAGCGTCGTCGTGGCGCGGCCTTTGTGGTCGGCGATGCGGCAGCCATTGTGGGCGGCGATGCGGCAGCCATTGTGGGCGGCGATGCGGCAGCCATTGTGGGCGGCGATGCGGCAGCCATTGTGGGCGGCGATGCGGCAGCCAGTGTGGGCGGCGATGCGGCAGCCATTGTGGGCGGTGATGCGGCAGCCAGTGTGGGCGGCGATGCGGCAGCCAGTGTGGGCGGCGATGCGGCAGCCATGGTGGGCGGCGATGCGGCAGCCATTGTGGACACTGGCGTGACGGTGGCAGCCATCTTGGGCGCTGGCGGAACGACGGCAGCCATCTTGGGCGCTGGCGTGACAGCCACAGCCATCTTGAGCGCTGGCGTGACGGCGGGAGCCATCGTGGGCGCTGGCGTGACGGCAACAGCCATCTTGAGCGCCGGCGGGACGACGGCAGCCATCTTGAGCGCTGGCGTGGCGGCAACAGCCATCTTGAGCGCTGGCGGAACGGCGGGAGCCATCGTGGGCGCTGGCGTGACGGCAACAGCCATCTTGGACGCTGGCGGGACGGCGGGAACCATTGTGGACGCTGGCATGACGGCGGCAGCCATCTTGGACGCTGGCGGGACGGCGGGAACCATCGTGGACGCTGGCGTGACGGCACCAGCCATCTTGAGCGCTGGCGTGACGGCGGGAGCCATCGTGGACGCTGGCGAGACGGCGGCAACCATCTTGGGCGCTGGCGGGACGACGGTAGCCATCTTGGGCGCTGGCGGGACGGCGGGAGCCATCGTGGACGCTGGCGTGACGGCGGGAGCCATCGTGGGCGCTGGCGTGACGGCGGGAGCCATCGTGGGCGCTGGCGTGACGGCAACAGCCATCTTGAGCGCCGGCGGGACGACGGCAGCCATCTTGAGCGCTGGCGTGACGGCAGCAGCCATCTCAGGTGCAAGCGTGGTGGCGACCATCTCAGGCGCTGGCTCCTGTAAATCCAGCCATGTCCTCCACCACGTCCTAATAACAGCCGAGGGCTGATCATCCAACCCCTCCGGGGGTTTTTCTGTCCCTGACGTCGGTGGCCGAAAAGGGTCTTCCCACTGCGGGGTTTGTGGCTGTAGCTCCAGCCATGTCCTCCACCACGTCCTAATAACAGCTGAGGGCTGTTCATCCAACCCCTCCGGGGGTTTTTCTGTCCCTGTCGTCGGCGGCAGAAAAGGGTCTTCCCACGGCGGGGGTAGTAGCTGTAGCTCCAGGGGTTTTCCTCCCCCTGTCTGCAGCCCCGGAGCAGTGGGTGGCCGTTCCTGCAGCACCAGGACCGTGGGTGTACTCTCCGCGGTCCTCCCGGAACACCTCCTTAGCTCCCCCCCAAAAACCTTCTTGGGACGCCTTCGGGGTGCCCTCTTGCTTTCCTCCGGGAAGGACCGCGGACCCGATGTAACCAGCCCTGATAGCTGCATAGGTGGCTCATACCCGAAGTAAGCACGGAGGCGCCTATACTCCTCTTCGGGCGTCTCCGGCTTACCCCAGTCCCACTGCTCCGTGGGTTGACGGTGAGCTTCATACCTCGGAGCGCTATAGCTTGCCCCTCCGAGGAATCCACTCACCGTCCGGCTCTGCGGGCTTCTTTGTTGGCTTCGCATTCTGTCACGAGACTCGTAGGGTGTAGTGCAGGATGAAGCCAGGTGCAGAGCCAAATAATCCGTTTTGGTAAGTTTATTACGACAATCAAACATAAAACAAACCGTGAACGGCGGAAAAAGCCTAAACTGTTGTAAATGAAAAGAACAATGCGCATATATAGCGGCTTCTAATAAAACATTTAGACAGTAGTAGACCACGACCAAAACACTCACCTCTAACTAACATGTGACATAGAACAATGCGAAGCAATGAGTGCACTGCTCGCGACCCTCTTATATCCCAACATAAAGTGACAGATTACTAACAGCTGTGACCACGTGAAAGAGGAAGTAATCACAGCTAGTGAGAACAAAAACACGGAAGTGGATCACCGAAATGGAAGTGTAGCAACGCCACCACACCAGTCGTGACAACAACCATGTATACTGTATGTCTATTTGATGGATGATTGTTCTCATAGATGGTCATTGCAAAGTCAGGGTCTTTCATCATTTTGGGGAAATGGTCAGGAAATGGTCAGGAACTCTGCTTTCCCAGTTTTACGCAGGATGCTTGCTAAACAAGTGGGAAGCACGAGAACCATTTTCCAGGGTATTTTGATTATGGGAAGTTAAGGCAGAACTTCAGAAACATATTCACCTAGAATTATATGGACTATTAATCCGTTTGCTTTATTGCTCTGTGTTTTTGTGAATATGATGTAATGTTTTGCACACATATTCATTTATTATTAGATGCCATCACGATAAGCATTTTTACAGACAGATATTTTCCAATCTATTGGATTCATTTATCGCACCCTATATTGAGATTACTGTGTGTTGGCGTATCTGACAGATGGTACATGTCTCTTTTGCTTATTGCTTTCACTAAGTAACTTCACAGCGTTCTCTGCAGTTTTCTAATACTAAATTTGAGAATAGTGTTGAATGTGAAATGTGAAGTTTTCCCCCAGCTTTGGGCCAGGCTATTTTACAGAGGCCCATTATCTGCAACCAATCATGGTCCAGTGGCACACAATCTAGCTGATCTATTTTTACCATTTTAAAAGGCTAATTGACAATCAGAAATGGCCAGTAACAAAGAACTTACTACTAAAAACTCTTTCAATTCTTGTTCTAAGAAATTACGGTTTACTCCATGCTAGAAATTGCCAAGAAACTGAACATAATTTTCTATAGGCAGCCGGGCTCCGCCTCTTAACACCAACCGCTCATAAGGGATGATTTGGGCGGTCATGAGGGGACCAGACACGAATGCTGGGTGTCTGTGTGTTCTATTGTTTCAGAGTGGTCAAAGGGAAAAAACTGTATGTCCAATCAGAATGCCTTTCTGATAAACAACCAAATACTTCTAAATGACATGCTCCATCTTGCAAAAACTAGTCTCTCCAACCTCTCTTGGATACATGATGAATATGTTAAATGTCTCCTATCATGTTTGCAACATGTGTCTCAACCCAGCAAGATATCTCAGACGATACAAACACTCAATATCCTCCTTGGTTTGACTTCCTTGTGCTCACCTCACTGGGCTCATCATCATGTATTACAATTAGAACCCTACCCTCTTCAATGTGCACTTATTGTGACTGCAACACAAAAGCAGTGTGCTTGAAAAAGTTATGCACCGATTGGGACATTTTGCCGAGTGGAAAGATGTTTTGCAGAGCAGAAAGTGATTGGCCTCGCCTGGGTCCAGGTAGCAGCTACATCTGGTAGGATGTCATATTACATTAATATGGATGTCTAGTCAAATGTGTTGGCAGGAAAGGTGATGGAGAGCTTTTTAGTCCTCCTGGCAGGGGAGGAGTGTGTGCATGTGTATGTGTGTATGTGTGTGTGTGTGTGTCTGTGTGTGTGTGTCTGTGTGTGTCTGTGTGTCTCTGTGTGTGTGTGTGTGTGTGTGTGTGTGTGTGTGTGTGTGTGTGTGTGTGTGTGTGTCTGTGTGTCTGTGTGTCTGTGTGTGTGTGTGTGTGTGTGTGTGTGTGTGTGTGTGTGTGTGTGTGTGTGTGTGTGTCTGTGTGTCTGTGTGTCTGTGTGTCTGTGTGTCTGTGTGTGTGTGTGTGTGTGTGTGTGTGTGTGTGTGTGTGTGTGTGTGTGTGTCTGTGTGTCTGTGTGTCTGTGTGTGTGTGTGTGTGTGTGTGTGTGTGTGTGTCTGTGTGTGTGTGTGTGTGTGTGTGTGTGTGTGTGTGTGTGTGTGTGTGTGTACATCTGTGCACATCTGTGCACATCTGTGCATATGTGCTAATCAAAAAATGTTTCTACCTAATTTCTTTAAATTAATTGGAACATTGTGATTGTTATACAGCTTGCATGTCTGTAATACAATAGATACATGTGCTGCAGGGGAATAGGGTAAAAACAGTACAGCAAAAAGAAAAATTGGAAGATATAAAGTAATTGTCTCAATGCTATTTAGAATGTTTATACTGATGTTAATAATCATAGAATAATTTATAATACTAAATCGTTATCAAATATTGAAAAAAATCTCAAATTAAGCATTTATGTGATTTTAAATGAATAGACAATAGGGGACAAATCAATCAATCAAATGTATTTTATTAAGTCATTTTTAGAACAAAGTTGTCACAAAGTTCTTTTACAAACACCCAGCCTTAACCCGACAGAGCACACGACAACAAGTTTATAAAGCGGCTAGGAAAAACGACCTTATGGGTTGAATTTAGGAAGAAACCTAGTGATGAACCAGGCTCTGAGGGGTGACCAGTCATCTTCAGCTGTGCTGGGTGAACTTTTTAGTTTAATAATAATTAAATGCATTCATTATGCAAACAATTTCTAAAACAAAAGACTTTCATAATAATGTTGAAACAATGTAGAAATCTGATTGGATTTTCAAGAGTCATTAACTCGACAATAATGGTTTTAAAAAACACATAGGCCTACTCAACATTGACAATAAACCGATGTCCACTTTTTTGTTTCAATAATGAATTCCTGTTTAGCGACAACTAAATCTAATAAATTGCATTGCAAATATGTCTTTGATTAGTGGTCGGTGTCATTTCCTCTACTGAGTTACTAATCAATATCCACAGGGCATTAAGGTGCAAAAGATCTCCAACTGGCCAGTTGCAACACGTCTGCTTTTCAGCAGCAGTAAAGTGGATGGTTTTCATTGTAATGCACCTTGTTGACAATTATGAAGGAGAACGTGTATTATTTTAAAGGAATATATTCTGTAAACATAGCAGAACAAAGCAAGGCCATCAGCCTGGAGATTGCAGCGTCTTCTCAAGATTGCTGCCTCTTCTTCACGTTGAAATAAATAATTCTGGGAAATATGGGTTCATACTTGTTGCTGAATTCATAGTGCATTACAATGTTTCAACAAAAGTGATTGTTCTAGGTTGCAAAGTACCATATCCCTGTAGAAAAAATTGTGAGTGTGTGAAGATCTATCAATACAATATTGGCCAGATATCCACAGCAAATGCATTAAGCTGCACTCTGTTTTATGAGTCGTCCACTTAGTCATTAGACCTGGTGGTCACGCAATAACAATCTCCAATCTATTGTTTCCTTATGTTTCACAATGAATAATCAGCGCCAGTGTATTTGGGAGTTTGAGATTAAAGCGTGTTAGCCTTCTGTCTGTTTAGTCATGAGGTCTGTCATTCAAACATTTCAGAAAGCTTATCCACTGTGCACCAACACCGTGGTCCACAACTTCTCATACATCGTTCCCATGTTACAAAATGTTTAAAAGAGTTACGAAGGTTTGGCTGGCTGTGATGTTTCCAGTAGATCCGCTTACTCTGTGGCATTCTGCTATTATTAAGCCGTCACAGAAGAGAAAGGATGAGAGAGGAGTGTGTCACGATCCGTCCAAGGTGATGTGCAGTAAGCCATATGCAGAGCCCGGTAATCCGTGTTTAACAAGGTTTATTTATGAACAAAACACAAAAAAAAACGTAAACGGCGAAAACGCACACTGTTGTTAATGAAATGAAAATGCGCATATAGCGACTTAAACCATTCATATATATATACAACAACTAATCCTGCACGTTAAACCACCACCACCTCTATATTACCGTGACTTGGAAACAATGAACAGCAACCAGGTGACTTCCTATCAATCCCTTTATAGCCCGACTTAATGAACCAAATACAAAACAGCTGTGATTAAACAACCCGAACCAGGAAGTGGTGCACCCGATACTAGACAGTGCAGTACCACAACTCACCACTCGTGACAGAGTGGAATGCAGAGAGTACAGCTATGTTACAAATGTGCTTAGTTTGATTTTGTTGTGTCCATCTTCATAACAATCAGGCACTCAACATGCTCATTCATCGGCTTATGATAAACCAGAACTTGTTTTAATTACATTATAAACAAAATCTCACTTCCAGAAATATTGTCATTTAAATCAGCAAACAACTCCTCTTTAGCTAGCTAGTTGGAGCTAATCATGATACTGCCAAAACAAGCTAGCTAGCGTAACATCTTCTGACAAACTGTTTTCCTTAACTTATTTGATTTACCATAACCTTGTATACATTTTACAAATATGTTCGATATCAGCTACTATTTTAACAGACCTTATCAACAGTAGCCAGCTAACTTGCGTAATATATTTCCTTTTGTATATGCTACAGTGTTAACTCTACGCCTTACGTCGCGTGCTTAGCAAACATTAGAAAGCTTAGAAAGTTATGCTGACGTTGTCAAGCGTATTCAATAACGCTGTCGTACAAAACTCTTTCACTACTAGGCTTTTCTATGAATGTCAACAATACATTCATTATTAACAAATTCGTCGTTAACGATTCATGCAATTTTAGTCTGTCCAAAACGTATCTGTCCTAAAGATGGCGCCATAATGCTATGTGTCGATTTGTTGGACGCATGAATATGCCGTTTACCCATCAGGGTTCACATACAAATACTAACAATAAAATATATTCTTCTTCTTAAGACCACATCAAAAAGGAAAGTTAAGAGAAGCAATATTACTCACCAAGACAGGGCTGGCCTGAAGGGCTGAAAAACGTAGGGTGTACATCCTTGTGATGAGAAACCTGGTGTGTGCAAATGAAGTTCAGGCCCTTCAAGGCTGGAGTTGGACACTGGAGTGTGATAAAAGATGGCATTGTTGTACAACACAGTACCACAGTTGTAAGCTCTCAATGTACTGTCATTCATGCTGAACACGAATAGCAGCAAAGTTGTTTTTGTATGAATTCCCCACACCCCTTTTTAAAGATATCAGGGTTATTCCTCAACATAGTGCGAGAATTTCTTCAAGCAGTGGTGACACCGACACACTTCTTGTTTTGGCCTTTTTTTCGATGATGCACAATGGTATATCTGAGGTTTACTGAACTAGCTGGCCGACCCCAGGCACCGCATGTACAGATCTTCTTTTGTACGTCGACATTCATTTTTACTTGCAACGCCTGAGGGTTGTTGGCGAATGGAGGTTAATGTTTTTTATACATGTCTGTCATTATGTGTTATTGGACTTAAGACTATATATATGCACTCACTTGCCTCTTGGCCTTTTTGTTTCGCAGAATGTTACTAGAGTTAGACTTAATTAATTAAATATAGCCTTGTCTACATTCTATTTTGCTGTCCAATTTGTTTATTCCTGTCTGCAAAGTGCCTGGCAATAACCTGATTAACCTAAATCAGTGTGCAGTGGCATACTAGCCACTAGAGGAGAATCCTGCTAAAGTTGATATCTCCTTAAAGCCAATACTAAGAAAACACAAAGGAATGGTTATTTCATTGCATTTAAATTTGTTTGGATTGTGAATTGTGTGATCCCAGTAGATAATAATGTAGAGGGTTTTTAACCTAGAGAAGCACCAGTCCTATAGAAGAAAGTCATTTTTTAGTGGTAACACAGTAGTAAGTATTCCAACTGCCCAGTGTTAACACCATTTATTACCTCTGAAACATTAAAACTGTGGTAAATAATGTTTAGTCTTTACAACGTATTTAGGTCCATTAGAAAAGCGGTACATTAATATCTGGGTGTGCCAGTTACCAGAAATCTCCATTAAGGAGATGTTTATCCTTAACAGACAAATGTCTCAAACAGACATATTTATACATGCACCTTGTAACCATAATGAGTACTTAATGCATAACGGTTATACAGAAAAACCTCTATAATACATAATGATCAATACTGGTGTTTTTCTTGAACAGAACAGGGTTAACGTAGGAACCAAAACATACCTTGACCGAAATGCCAACCGGTTATTCTGCACATGGTTTTTACAACCCAAACGGTTCAGTCCCCATCTCTGGCGTACTAAATCCCTCGTTGCTTCCTGTCATTCTAATTTGTCTGAAAAACACTGAAGCAGGGCCAACGTGCATTCTGCAATGAAAACAGACAGATTCCTTCAGATGCACTCGTGGTCACGTTTGTGGTGTTCGGTTACAACATGCAGGCCATTGAAAGAATTGCTGGCTGTTAGTGCCCTGATGGCTGTTACTGCCCTATTGGCTGTTACTGCCCTGCTGACTGTTACTGCCCTATTGGCTGTTACTGCCCTGCTGACTGTTACTGCCCTGTTGGCTGTTAGTGCCCTGTTGGCTGTTACTGCCCTGTTGGCTGTTACTGCCCTATTGGCTGTTACTGCCCTGTTGGCTGTTACTGCCCTATTGGCTGTTACTGCCCTGCTGACTGTTACTGCCCTACTGACTGTTACTGCCCTATTGGCTGTTACTGCCCTGTTGGCTGTTACTGCCCTGTTGGCTGTTACTGCCCTATTGGCTGTTACTGCCCTGCTGACTGTTACTGCCCTATTGGCTGTTACTGCCCTGTTGGCTGTTACTGCCCTGTTGGCTGTTACTGCCCTATTGGCTGTTACTGCCCTATTGGCTGTTACTGCCCTATTGGCTGTTACTGCCCTGCTGACTGTTACTGCCCTGCTGACTGTTACTGCCCTATTGGCTGTTACTGCCCTGTTGGCTGTTACTGCCCTGTTGGCTGTTACTGCCCTATTGGCTGTTACTGCCCTGCTGACTGTTACTGCCCTATTGGCTGTTACTGCCCTGTTGGCTGTTACTGCCCTGTTGGCTGTTACTGCCCTATTGGCTGTTACTGCCCTGCTGACTGTTACTGCCCTATTGGCTGTTACTGCCCTATTGGCTGTTACTGCCCTGTTGGCTGTTATTGCCCTATTGGCTGTTACTGCCCTGTTGGCTGTTACTGCCCTGTTGGCTGTTACTGCCCTATTGGCTGTTACTGCCCTGCTGACTGTTACTGCCCTATTGGCTGTTACTGCCTTATTGGCTGTTACTGCCCTGTTGGCTGTTACTGCCCTATTGGCTGTTACTGCCCTGTTGGCTGTTACTGTCCTGCTGGGTGTGAACACATACGAAAACACATCCGTCACTCGTAAAAAAACAAAGCCAATAAAAAAGACATGAAGTAGGCCTACAATGGAATAGACGTCAGAAAGTTTGCACAAGACGAATTGATACATATTTACAGATGGACGGTTCTATATTACCATACGAGGTTGTCGTTAACTACGTCTGATCCATACGGACGCAGAAGAATCCAAACTGGTTAAGGACAGCGAGATCCAGCGTCCTCATTTAACTTAAGATGTATTAGCTCTGGCAGCTCAGTAGCATATTGTTATGCTCTGTCAACCTGGAGACGGACCACTGGGTTAATGATCCTCCTGTAGCGTAATCATGCACAAATGTTTTCCCCGGCAAACGTATAGGCGTTCATTCATCGTCAACATGTATGGTAGAGAATCCTGTTCTGTGTCTAAGATGTTACATCACATTGAGAGGATAATAGGATTTTGTTTTTTTGTAGGTAATAATATGAATTGCAATGGCACAGTCTGGGGCAGGAGTTGTGGCCCATTTAGTTACTGGTCTTGGTACTGTATAAAACCCTATAACTACTACAAGACTGGTCTTGGTACTGTATATAAACCCTATAACTACTACCAGACTGGTCTTGGTACTGTATATAAACACTATAACTACTACCAGACTGGTCTTGGTACTGTATAAAACCCTATAACTACTACCAGACTGGTCTTGGTACTATATATTAAACACTATTACTACCACCAGACTGGTCTTGGTACTATATATTAAACCCTATAACTACTACCAGACTGGTCTTGGTACTGTATAAAACCCTATAACGACTACCAGACTGGTCTTGGTACTATATATTAAACACTATAACTACTACCAGACTGGTCTTGGTACTGTATATAAACACTATAACTACTACCAGACTGGTCTTGGTACTGTATAAAACCCTATAACTACTACCAGACTGGTCTTGGTACTATATATTAAACACTATTACTACTACCAGACTGGTCTTGGTACTATATATTAAACCCTATAACTACCACCAGACTGGTCTTGGTACTGTATATAAACACTATAACTACTACCAGACTGGTCTTGGTACTGTATAAAACCCTATAACTACTACCAGACTGGTCTTGGTACTATATATTAAACACTATTACTACTACCAGACTGGTCTTGGTACTATATATTAAACCCTATAACTACTACCAGACTGGTCTTGGTACTGTATATAAACACTATAACTACTACCAGACTGGTCTTGGTACTGTATATAAACACTATAACTACTACCAGACTGGTCTTGGTACTGTATAAAACTCTATAACGACTACCAGACTGGTCTTGGTACTATATATTAAACACTATAACTACTACCAGACTGGTCTTGGTACTATATATTAAACACTATAACTACTACCAGACTGGTCTTGGTACTATATATTAAACACTATAACTACTACCAGACTGGTCTTGGTACTGTATATAAACACTATAACTACTACCAGACTGGTCTTGGTACTGTATAAAACCCTATAACTACTACCAGACTGGTCTTGGTACTATATATTAAACACTATTACTACTACCAGACTGGTCTTGGTACTATATATTAAACCCTATAACTACTACCAGACTGGTCTTGGTACTGTATATAAACACTATAACTACTACCAGACTGGTCTTGGTTCTGTATATAAACACTATAACTACTACCAGACTGGTCTTGGTACTGTATATAAACACTATAACTACTACCAGACTGGTCTTGGTACTGTATAAAACACTATAACTACTACCAGACTGGTCTTGGTACTGTATAAAACCCTATAACTACTACCAGACTGGTCTTGGTACTGTATAAAACACTATAACTGCTATCAGACTGGTCTTGGTACTGTATAAAACCCTATAACTACTACCAGACTGGTCTTGGTACTGTATAAAACACTATAACTGCTATCAGACTGGTCTTGGTACTGTATAAAACACTATAACTACTACCAGACTGGTCCTGGTACAGTATAAAACCCTATAACTACTACCAGACTGGTCTTGGTACAGTATAAAACCCTATAACTACTACCAGACTGGTCTTGGTACTGTATAAAACCCTATAACTACTACCAGACTGGTCTTGGTACTGTATAAAACACTATAACTACTACCAGACTGGTCTTGGTACTATATATTAAACACTATAACTACTACCAGACTGGTCTTGGTACAGTATAAAACCCGATAACTACTACCAGACTGGTCTTGGTACTGTATAAACACTATAACTACTACCAGACTGGTCTTGGTACAGTATAAAACACTATAACTACTACCAGACTGGTCTTGGTACTGTATAAACACTATAACTACTACCAGACTGGTCTTGGTACAGTATAAAACACTATAACTACTACCAGTACCAGTATATTACCCTAAAACCAATACCTGACAGGTTATGGATTAATTGGAATTTAAACGTTAATTTTTTTAGGTGTTGGTCTTATTCTGTATCCTTAAGGATTCCGCTGTCACTGTAAGTCTGGTTAATTTTATTTCAATATCAACTTTATTTACCGATATACCAATGTGTTTTTGACAAACGGGGGTACAATGTGTTGATTCATAGTTGCCAGAAGTGAAGAGGGTGTGATGGTCACGCAAAAACAACAACATGTCACACAGCATGTCTGGAAATAAACATGGTTTAGCCTTGAGGGGGACTTCGTTACTCTACACAGCACAACAAACTAGGAATGGTAGCACCTCTAATCTGGCACTTTCCCCATTGTAAAACAAATACAAAAAGTCCTCTACTAGTTACATTAGTGACCATATTCCATGTGCATCCCACAAAGGTGGTGGAGCTGCTAATTTTTATGACACCAACATTGTTTTTACGTTTAAATGACTGTGTTTCTGTCTTTTCATGTTTTAGTCGTCAAAGCTATGCAGGCTACTTAATCAGTTTTCATTGTGACTTTTAAATAGCCCCTTGGGTTGTACACAGCATTCCTCAATGAGTTCCTGGAATTCTTATGTAATATAAATTCTCAAACAACAAAATATTTTTGGATGCTTTTTATGACAATCCAAGGATGTACGAGTAAATGTATCTATAGATTGACACTACATAATACCTGCATACCCTGCTTTGCATCAAACACGCAACAAGAAATTGGCTTCCTGGTATAAAGAAAATATTGGAGCCCAAAAGCAAAACATCCCGAAGGTTTGCACAGAAATGGCCTTCAACAAAGCCTAGAGAGACAGTCAAGTGCAATATCGGCCAACCTATCGGATAAAAAAGAAGAAAAACAATACAACATTAATTTTTGATACAGTTAAAAAGCCAACTGAAAAGCAGCAATACACAAGTAGAGTTGTCCTGTACTTCAGCGTATTATATGATCTAGAGTGAGAGTGCATATGTCATATGTAACATATAATATGATCATTCAGTAAATATACTTAAGAAATACATTTTCTCACTTCACAATCAAAAAGAACACAAACTCAAAATATTACAAAAACACAAGCATTCGTATTGCTGAGTTGGGCTTCAATATCCACATTCATGTTTGTGGCTCGACACAATACAAACACTAAATATCGATGGATGGTATTCACCTCTCTTGGATGTTTTATTTGTATTTTACATTACATAGTTGGACTAGAATGTATATTATTATAGTTTTCTTGCAGAAATATAAAAAAAGAAATTATATGTCTGTACAGTATACAAACATGTAACTCAAGATGATGTCACTTTGAAAAGCACATCAATACCACTCTATAAATAAATATGATACTTTTTCATATATACAGTTTCTAGATATATGCTGCTATACCTTTGTGCGGGGGACATAGGGAACTAGGGTGTCTAACCTCTTCCTGTGTCTTGTTTCCACTTCCATTAAGGAGGACCCGTGCCTGCTGACCACACTGTGGGACCGATCGGCCCTAAGGACATGTAGCAGACCCCTCCTAAGGCCCCGCTGGTTGTGTTGCAGGCTGAGCAGCTGATGCTACCTGACCAGTTTCGGCTTCTAATCTGCCTGACCCTTAACCCTGCCGGTTGTCTCTTTCTGACTGTATTTGACCTGTACTATTTTATAAGATTCTCTGCATTTAAAAAATGCATTTAATAATTATAAAAGTAAGCTATTATAAGTTCACCTAGCACAGCCAGAAGAGAACTGATCACTCCTCAGAGCCTGGTTCCTTTCTAGATTTCTTCCTAAATTCGATCCATCATGGAGTTTTTCCTAGCCTCTGTGTATCGACTCTTTGATGCGTGTTCTGTCGGGTTCACAATCAAAAAGAACACAAACTCAAAATATTACAAAAACACAAGCATTCGTATTGCTGAGTTGGGCTTCAATATCCACATTCATGTTTGTGGCTCGACACAATACAAACACTAAATATCGATGGATGGTATTCACCTCTCTTGGATGTTTTATTTGTATTTTACATTACATAGTTGGACTAGAATGTATATTATTATAGTTTTCTTGCAGAAATATAAAAAAAGAAATTATATGTCTGTACAGTATACAAACATGTAACTCAAGATGATGTCACTTTGAAAAGCACATCAATACCACTCTATAAATAAATATGATACTTTTTCATATATACAGTTTCTAGATATATGCTGCTATACCTTTGTGCCGGGGACATAGGGAACTAGGGTGTCTAACCTCTTCCTGTGTCTTGTTTCCACTTCCATTCAGGAGGACCCGTGCCTGCTGACCACACTGTGGGACCGATCGGCCCTAAGGACATGTAGCAGACCCCTCCTAAGGCCCCGCTGGTTGTGTTGCAGGCTGAGCAGCTGATGCTACCTGACCAGTTTCGGCTTCTAATCTGCCTGACCCTTAACCCTGCCGGTTGTCTCTTTCTGACTGTATTTGACCTGTACTATTTTATAAGATTCTCTGCATATAAAAAATGCATTTAATAATTATAAAAGTAAGCTATTATAAGTTCACCTAGCACAGCCAGAAGAGAACTGATCACTCCTCAGAGCCTGGTTCCTTTCTAGATTTCTTCCTAAATTCGATCCATCATGGAGTTTTTCCTAGCCTCTGTGTATCGACTCTTTGATGCGTGTTCTGTCGGGTTCAGGCTGGGTGTTTGTAAAGGCACTTTGTTGTAAAATACATAAGATTGATTGAACATTACATCACTGTTGGTAGCTTGGTGCTAGAGTGCATGCTTGGAGTGTATGATGTCCTGGGTTCAAATTCCTGCTGCTCCCCAGGTCCCTGTTGCAAATAAGAAATTGTTCTGAGAAAATGAGAAATGCTGGTTAAATAGAGATTAAATAAAATGTAACTGCTGTGTTGCTAACCAGTTCCTAAGAAGAGTAAGCGATGTCTGTGGTTTTTGGTATATTGTCAGTATATCACGTCTAGCCATGCGTACACACACTGTGCGATGTTCACGAATACCTTCATACAGTTGTTTCCACCAAAACCCCCATGTGCAAGAGTGTCTCATTCATTTGAAGCACATAACAAAAACTGACACAACACATTTCATAACCCGCCATATGAAGGTATCTAATTCCAACGGAGAGACCACTGTTCAATAAACACAAAGTTGGACCAACAGACCAACAGTCCATCAATAACGACTACATTACAATGAGTGTCAGTTAGCGTGTCAGTTGGCGCGTTAGATGGCGGTACAGCGATAGTTCGGGTTAGGAGACACGCTAGACGCGTCCGTCTTGACCACGGTGGTCTTGGAGTTGTGCTGAGAGCCCCTGGACATTTTGCTGCGACAGAGGCGCTCGCGGTAGTTCTGAGCGAAGACCAGCAGGCTCAGTGGGTTTATGCAGCTGTGCGAATAGCTCAGGCAGATGCTGATGTTGTAGGCGTAGACAAAGAGGCTGGTGGGCGTGCTGTTGCTCAGGTTCATCACCTGGATCACGTGATACGGGGTCCAGCACAGCAGGAAGAGAGTGATAACCATTATCACAGTCTTGGTGGCTCGCTTCGCCCAGACGAACTGTTTGCGCTTGACGCGCCGGATGGATCTGAAGACGTGGTACAGGGTGAGGGAGTAGAAGGTGGAGATGATGATGACGGGCAGGATGAAGCCCAGGATGGACTGGTAGAGGGTGTACCAGTACATGTCCTCTGGCCCGTTCAGTGACATCATGCACATCTCGAGGTCGCCGTTTCGCTCCACACTGGCGTAGATCATGACTGGCACGGTGAGGAGGACGCTGCCAAACCAGACCAGGAGGTTGATGACGATGGTCCACTGGGTGGTACGACGCTCGGAGGTGGGGTGCACGATGGCAATGTACCTGGGGGTGGAAATATACACATGTGTCATAACTGGGTTAGATGTCAGCGGTAAGGGTTAAGTGATGCAGTGAAGCCAAGCCAGCCAATGTCTGACCACATTGTTATACAGCATGCTAATTGATAAGTTGTGTACATAACTTATCAATACAACTTATCAATGTCTGACCACATTGTTATACAGCATGCTAATTGATAAGTTGTGTACATAAATAGACATGATTACATGATACATTACTAGATGACAGATGGGAAATAGAAATAAATCGGTACTATTTAGTATCGCTAAGTATGTCTATTGACAATTTAATATCTATTGACAATTTAACAGTTATAATGTGGATGATTAAACTACCCAGACACATCAGAGACACTTTTCCCCTGAAGTGAGCCACAGGAAATGAAGGACACAGATCAAGGATATATCATCAGGACTGCCATGTTGTAGAAGAAAACTGTGATCCTAGTAGCTGAATCCAAATGGCTAAAATCCAAATGGCTAAATACAAATGCAATCAATCCATCAAATGGAATTCATAAAGACCATTTGGTGATAGCAGTTGCCAGTACCAAATCAAAACAAATTAACAAGTAATACGTTTAAGCACATTATCTTAAATAAATTTGTTGTGACTTTATGTTGATCCCAAAAATGTTTTACCAAAAAATCTAATAGTTATTCTACTTTTTTTGCAAATTCTGTAGGCTACTTGTTGCCAGCCGCTTATTGACAGTGCTGCACACACATGACTAACTAAAGACATTTCTTATGAATTTGTTGGACACAAATGAAACGTTTTTTCAACTCTTGTCAATACTAATTTCGCAAAAGCAAATGTTTGGTTAGCAAATTTTTTTGTCAAACCGACTTTTTATGTGACCAATTTGATTCGAGATTTGCAACTAAAACACTCATTCATTTGACTCTTTGTTCCAAATCTGTGGGTGTTCCTGTTTCTGTGATATTTGTTTTAAGACTGAATCATTTACCTGTCCCAGATACTGTATGTAATATTCTGAGCTGGTTAGAGATCAAAGCTCATTTCAGAACCAACCCCTATAGTTGTGCAAATTTGAGCAGATTGAACAGACATAAGCTTGTCTGACAGGCTAAGCTTGTCTGAGCTGCTACCATTTATCTTACATATACAATATTTTAAGATCTTCAGTGTCAAGGCGATCGACTAATTTAGATAAGGGCCAAAAATAAAAGATGAACAGGTTATTAACTAGCAAATACAGTAGGTTATCCCCTTTTGACTTCTAAAAAAATGAAGGATTATTACAACATATGTTTGATTTAGGGAATCTGTTCCGAATTATTCCAACTTTTAGATCAATTATTAGACTTATATGTTGTTTCTGTTTAAACTATATCAGAAACATGGTAACTAAGTGAAATACAGACAAACGTCCCTCTTAGGAGACATTTCAAGTTAAAACTGGAAAAGTATATCCCACACAATGTGAATGCCTTTGTGTGTTGCAAACAATATGTGGGCAAAGATGGTTTGTCAAGCTGAAGTCAGTATTAACAACCTAAGGACACTTAGTCAATACCGTCACTGACTTGTGCATCTCTAAACCCTGCATGGGTCTCTGGAGGGGACAAGAGTTCCTTGAAAGTTTTGCAATATTTTGCCTCTGGATCTAGAACCTCTATCATATGCGATGATTTTTGGCCAAAACTTACTGAATTTTGCATCAGTGTTTGGGGAGCTGATTCATTGCAAATGAGCCCAGACAAGGACCAGTCACCTAACACTAAAATAACTTAGTTTAGTATTTTCTTATACTCCAAAGTTCCCTTTAAACAGGAGTATGATAAGTTATTTATATATATATATTTCCATTTATATTCATATATATCCATGTATATATCCATACCCGTCTATATATATATATATACACATATATGTATATATCCAAATATATCCATATATCCAAATATATCCATATATATATATATATATATATATATATATATATATATATATACATATATATATATATACCCATATCCATACATATATGTATATATCCATATATACTTTATATTTTTACCATATATTTACATATATAAACAACCAACCAGTCGTTATTCAACTGACATCTGCCAATGTATCTGCCAATAGTAAATGCATGCATACCTGTCAACACACAGCACTGTTACAATCCCCACTGTAGTAAACTGGTTGCTCACATCCACCACCACCACCGCCTTACACATGAAGCTCCCGAACACCCACTGTCTGTCCCGGACCAGCTGGTGGATGTTGAAGGGCATCACCAGCAAGAACAGCATGTCTGCGATGGCTAAATTCAGCACATAGATGTCCGACACCATCTTCTTTTTGCATGTGGACACCGCGTAAATGACCAAGCCGTTGGCGATCACTCCTATTGTACACAGAATACCGTAGATGGACGGGAGGATGTGGTTGAACGTGGCCAGGTCCATGAAGCCGTATGGATTAGTGCTGTTTCGACATGACAGGTTGCTGCTGGTGAAGTCACCCGTATCATCATAATGGCACATTCCGTCTGAGCTATTCATCTGCCAAACTGTTGATATGTAATTGAGGATGTGCAGGAGGAATCAGGCGGAATCAGGAGGAATCAGGCTATAGACCCACTCTGTCCAGCGGTGGAGACTGAAATAGTCCATAAATCAACGGGGCAAAACTTTGGGAACTCTTCTGGATTAGTTTCCACGCGTGTTTCCTCTGATTGGTGCGCCTTTTAAATGCCGCTTTTCGGGGGTTCTTGTTATTAGATCAGTATAGGTAATAAAACGCGTTTACTTTATATTCTGTAGAAGTCTCTTTAAACCTTATCTTAACCTACTGAAACCTCTTGAAGATATATTTTTTACTAAAGCCGATACTTTTTGAACACAACTTTTGCGCCGACTGCTTTTAATGTTTGTAATTCCCCTCTCAAATATAGGCTATTCCTAATTGTTTAACAGTGAATCTGAATGTAGTTATGTTTAAGATTGAAATACATGATTGGATGATCAGCGAGTGAATCCTCCCACAAGAATGTTTTTTTTTCTTCTCAAAAGTGTATTCATGGGTTTAGTTAAGCCTTGTGTCACCAGTTGTAGGTTTCAGACAGCCATGTTATACTGACAATAAACAGATCCGTTTAGTATAAATACTAAAATAATCTAGGGATCAGTCATAGGCTACCGTTTGTTCAGTAGGCTATGCAAGTAAATACTGTTATGCATGATGATTAGAATAATTGATTTCATCATGAATTAATTGAAAACACAGAGTTGGCCATTCAAGTAATGCAGTTCTCAAATATTGTAAATCATACACTCTGTGCACGCTAATGACCTACCTGCTTTACTTGATAGGTACACTTTTATATAGGTACACTTTTGCACCTGTATGTGATATGGTTTACAAGGAATTTGAAAATATTCAGACATATTCATTTTGAAATGTCCAAGCAGCCACAAGTACGGGTTCCCAGATCTCACCACCGCCTACACATTTTAGTCACTCTATATCTATGTTGCCACTTTTACTGTCCCGGGATTATAATCTATAACCCATAGGTTCTCGTCTACCCTACTTGTAGCCTCAGTCGCCTGGCACTTATTGTCAGGTCATAATGTTGTTTGTTTGTGGAGGACAAAATATGTACCCAGATTTGGACAGTTCCCACGTTCTTGAACGTTCCTTAGTTTTCTCTCTACCCTTTGTCTATCTACCTAGCGCACATGCATCCTATTCCTGGAGTCCAGTCTTCTATAGTGAAACACTTTCTCAATTTTTGTACAATGTTCATATTTGGAAGGGGGTCCTTTAATTTTTATTGTGGTGTCTTTGGAATTTAGAGTCAACCTGTATTTAATTCATCATTCATATTGGATATGATTTGGCACACCCATGTCTATGTAAGGTCCCATACTCTACAGTGCATGTCAAAAAAAGCAAAAAAGTAATAAAAGATATGCTAAAACATGAGCACTGTGCGCTCCTCACCTTCCAACCCTACAGTGAAGCATGATGGTGAGAACATCATAATATGGGGATGCTTCTTAGTTGCTACGACTTGGGGACTGGTCAAGATTAAGAGAAGGATACACAGAGTAACATACAGAGAAGAACACATGATCCAGAGCACACATGACATCACCCTGGAGCGAAGATTTGTTTTTCAGCACAAGAACAACCCAAAACACACACACGTGCGCACACACAAGACAACACTGAAGTGGCTTTGGGACAAGTCTGTGAACGTCCTTCAGTGGCCATGCTAAATCTTGGACTTTATTTAATAAATTATATTTATTAAATATTTTAAATTTAATATATATATATATATATATATGCATTGAATATATATGAGGAGAACTGAAGATTGCAGTTCACCCCCGCTACCCAATCCAACCTGACAGAGTTTAAGAGAATCTGCATGGAACAATGTGAGAAACCATGTAGAATACCCAAGAAGACTTGAAACAAATTTTGCTGTCAAAGATTCCAAAGAAAAGGTCAGAATACATACACAATGTCACATTTAATTGTGAAGTTTAGTAAAAAGAACTAATTGCAAAGAGTAGTTCAGTTTGTGTTTTTTTAATATAATGAGCAAATGGCTACATACCCCAGTAACTTAAATATATCTCCTAATTGCTAACTATGCCCAGCCGTGCACAATCTAAACAAACCACCAGAAAAGAGAAAGTGCACCCTACTAAATATCCAGAGTGGGAGGCTAGCATTTACCACTTGTGACCTAGTTTTGTGACCTAGTTCACCACTTGTGACAGTACCCCCTACCCTAATTCCTGTGCCGGCCCGCCTGCAGCGTTCCTGAGCCAGGCCCCTGCTTGCAGCGTAGGCAGAGGAAGAGTAGCCACTGTGTCTGCCACTGCTGGCCCTATGCTGTCCAGGGCCACCTCCAGAGCCAGAGCCGTTCTCCCCCAGAGCCGGTTCCCCCAGAGCCGGTCCCCCCGGAGTCGGCTCTGGATTCCCCCAGTGCCGCTCCCCCCAGAGCCGTTCCCCCCAGAGCCAGTTCCCCCAGTGTCGGCCACGCTTGTGCTTGCCATCCCTGTGCCTGCCACCCCTGGACAAAATAACTTAAACTGCCTCCATGGCGAGAGATGAGTGTTCTGAGTTCTGGTTTGTTATGATATGTTAAGTGGTAAGTCGCGTGATGTGACCTCCATTACGAGTGATATTAATTTGATTTGTATGGTTGCATGAATCCCATAACTAGCCTGGGGTGTGGTTAAAGGTTTGAGTGAGGCATTGAGCAAGACATAAGCGTGACTATGTCTTTGTTTCCCATCAGTAATCCATTAGTGATGTCTACACCTCAATTTTCTTCTTTTTTTCTAGTTTCTACACCACTCGTCTGTCTGCACATCCTAGTCTGAATTTTTGTAAGGAAATTTGTTAATACATTTTTATGATTTATTGATGCCGCAACCTTTTAACTCAGGTATGAAATGCAACGCTGCAGAGAAGAAAGGGAGTAATGTTTTTTCCCCTTGCTATAGAAAACCTTACTTACCAATGTGTCTCTCTCTGGACATGAGAGGAGTAGAAACCAAAGCAAATCAATATCGATATTAATTGTTATTATGTTTTTAACACAAACCAGTGCCTAGCACTTTAGATGGGACATTTGGCTTCAACGTTGTTGTTGTTGTTTACTTGGAGAAGCTGTGTCATTTAATAGAACTGACCAGTAGCACAAACAGACCCTATTTAATGTTCCCCTGAGGATACACAAACTGCTAAACACACATTAAATCTCCATCATCCTGATTCATTCAAATTTTCAATGACAAGAAGCCTGAAGCAGGAAAAATCGGAGCTCGCAATTATGTATCATTCATGTCCGAGCCATGACAGGTACAATTTACAGGCATCATCTGTCCATGAGAGGTTATGACAATGGACTAACTAACTAACCACCCAACCTGTTTCCCTAAACACTGGTTACATGAGGAATTAGTTGATGGAGTCCAAGGACCGTTGGCATACAGAACCCTTAAGATTAGTCTATTTTTTAAGGTATAATTGAAGACGCACACATCTCATACAGCGAACAAGAGCACGTCGACAAATACCGACTCTTCAGTCAAACAGAAAGACGTTTATTGATTGCGTAAAAAGGGTAAGAGTGCTCAGATTACAAGAGCCCTCCATCCCATTGTACAAACAGACAATGCAGGTTTTTCCTCTGTGCTCTACAGTTTAGGATGACAGAGTGGTACGAGTCAAGAGGAAGTGCACATGATCTATGTGATGAATAACGGGGCTTTGAGATAAATCTTAACATTACTGCTGAAGCTACCCTAGATATATTGGAGGTATTGCGGATTAGAATACTTACCTGATTTGGACAGATTTCTCTCCCATTCCAGAGAGTGATCCTGGCTGGAATGGGATGGGAACAAACAAACAGAAAAAGAAGAGTTCTGTATAGAGGAGTACAATAAAGCTGGCTAGTACAGCTGCTCATACGATGGGTAAACTATATAAGGTGTGGGTTAGATGTGACAATAACTCTTGTCATATACAGTTGGATCTCTACATGTTTTTGTCTCTTCATACATCCCAAACAACATGCTTCACAGAAGGGATGTATCTATTGGTACCTTACATTTGCCAGACGTAGGACTTACCATTCAGGTCTAATCGGTCAATTTTGGTCTTATCAGAGCGGAAAAGAGTTTTCCTCGAACACTTTAGGTGGCATGGTAAATGTGATTGACTCAGATGTGGCTTCGGGCTAGCAGTTATCTTATCTCACCAGAGAAACTATGGATTGAGAATGTGTTTCTTCAAATATTGCAAAATGATTGCTGTTGGTTCGAACAACGTCAACTGATAACATATAGGCTACGGCAATTATAAATATATTTAAAATGTCAAAAATGGAAATTAATTTCAAGGATTCACTAAAGACGTATGCCTGTCAGTTTTAATATCCTTCAATTATGCACTTATGTTTTGTTCTGTCTTATATGAAAGGACCTGAATGGCTTTCATTACAAAATTAATCAGAGTTAATACATTCGTTTTTGGCAACGGAACTAACAATCTTTACAATTAAATATTGGCTTTGTGCAATTTTTCTGTGTGAGTTGAACCGTAACCTCGGTGCTATGACGCACTGTGACTTGGAGGTTGTGGCGCTAGACGCTCTATAGAGAATCAGAACATGTCACAGAGTTCCTTCTTGCAAATCAATTTTAACAACAATGTTAGCTGTATTTTCCTTGTGCTTGCATAGGTGTCGAGCTATTTAATCAGTGTGGAAACACAGTGTCGGCATAGATAGAAAACCTATATATATATATACTAAATGTAATGAAGAAAACAGCAAAACCTGCCTTACTTACTCCACAGTGGTCACATAGCTAACCTCACATGACCTAATCTCATGACCTACTGATTACCAAAAGCAAGATTCCCCGTCCGGTGTTTTGACATTGAATTAATTCAAAAAAATAAAGGAACCATGAAATTATGAAAAGTTGTATCCACTCTGTTTTAAGCGCTGACGCCTAACGTCATCCCAAAATATTAACGGATCGATCATCTGCCAGTGTTTTAATGAAATGCTTGTCTGTAGGATCTAACATAGCTAATACTCTGTATATGCTAATCAGAGCTAGCTGTGATGTAATTACAGATGGAGAAAACGTGTTAGCGCAACATCACAATGAACATTAACACAGACACATGCTGCATGTGTCTTACTCAGCCTGATTCCAGTGACAGCCCATTACATAGTTATGTTTCAATGAGTTAACAACTTAAAACAGTGACGCATGAGACTGTAGCCTACAGTGATAAATGGCCACGTGCCAAATGTTTCTTCACAACTACTGCCGTCTGCTGAGAAGCCTGTGATGTCTAACACGAACAATAATGGAATGCATCCAAAGTTGGGTGTGTAAGTTCCCAGTACTTGCTTCTGCAGACACCACTGTTACCTGGGAAACGCACTTAATGGCCAAAAGTATGTGGACACCCAACCATCACATTTATATGAGCATGTTGGACATCCCAGATCAGGCACTGATCTAGAAGAGTGAGAACCTGGTGCCTTTTATAGTCATGAGGTCTGGGGTCCACTTACCAAATGGAAGTGAAAAGCAAAACCCCAAGTACTGCTTGCAGAGCAGGGTTAGAATCGTACCAACTAATGTATGTGATCTATCTAGAGTAATTGTGCACCCACTGAAAGAAAGGCAATTCACAAACCTCCCAAAACACAGCTGTCAAGCTGAGTGATAAGCACTAGACTGCCTTGGGTTTGCTACCTTGTGCTGAATAGAGAGTGGCAAAATGGCTGACCAGTGTGACGAAAACCAGTGTTACGAAGAGCCTTGACCATTATGAGGGAATCAACACAGTCATAGGGTGGGCGAGATATAATATAAATACACCACTATTCTCATTAGCTGAGACTGTAGAATGGTCACTTTCACTAAAATAACACCACTTCACTCTTAATTATTGCTGTCAAAAAGATCTGATTCTTTCATTGACTGAGAGGGATGTTTGCACTCTGCCTTCCATATCCTTCAATTTATTCTTTTTGAGACATCCCTTTGAAGTGAGTCCTTGTCCTGTGTTTGGTTCAGCTTCAGCCTCACATTCTCTTCTATAATTTTCCGGGTCAGCATGGAATTAGTGGTTTGCTCGATGATGATTTTTTGTTTTTCTGAATCTGGTAGCAAAACGCAGGCTTCCACGTTCTTCTGATACATAAGAACATGTGTTCTTGCGTTCTCCAACGTCTACTGAAATGTTCCCAATTTGACCAGAAACAGACACTGCATCTGGCCTGCACCTGCCTTCACTTAAAAGCACCCATGTCGTCATCATGATGGCACTCCTGCAAGCCAGCGATGATCTTGACATATTTTCTATCTGCACACAACTTTGATTCTGTGTGTGAAGTAACAACAGAAGCGATACACAGGACCTGAGCCGGATGACCTCGACAGTAGATACAGGACAGCTGGAGGCTCAGATAAGCCCCGTTTGCTTCATACAAAGAATAACAATTCCTACACGGACTTATACACATATGAAATGTATTTCGTATTTAGGTGGAATGTTAGGTCTGCATTCATAAGGATCTTTAAATGGCAACACACATGCTTCCAGTCACATAACCCCAGGTCAAACAACTAGTGATGCCCATTGCCATTTCAGTAAGTCCTCTGTTAATGTGAGACTAAGCTCACAAGCTTTGCTGAAGGCACTGAGACAATGATCACTGACTTTGTTTGCAGGGATTCCATAGGCAGGTCATTTATGGGGGTAGAAATATCTAAGGAGTACATGTTTTGGGGTGTTTAATCAGACTAAGTATAGTTTTGCTCAACACTGAGTATGGTTTACAAAATCATATTGAGGCATAAACCAATCCAGATTAAAATTACCCTTTCGATCCCTTGTGAGGAAAACTTCTGTCCAGGGAGTCGCGATGAGACCAAAGTCTCATTTGCAAGCGTTCCCTAGAACATCAAACTCAACAAGTATAGATACATTTATGGACATATAGATACAATTAATATGTCTGATTTGCAAAGCAACATTTATATTTCAGAAATGCACAGAACGTTCACATTGGCTTGAGAAACCAGAATAACAATAAGATACATTTTATTTCGCAGACTTTTGCGGAATTTACACGAATCAAAGGCCACATCGACAGGTTTTCAGATCAAACAGAATCTCTAACACAAGCACTTTATGTTCAGAATGTAACTCTGTATGAAAAAGTTGCAGGGCTGGCTTACAGATTTCCTGGAATTGCAGCATTCCACCTTTCCTTTATTCCCTTATATATAAGGACATGAAGTAGCTATAATCATTGTGTATGGACTTATACAACTACATGTAAGAGAATATTATTGAAGCATGAAGGCATGGCGGCGAGGGTCATAGACAGCACCTCATCACTGGAGATTTTACAGCGTCAAGCATTCAAACTGAAATATGTTTTCTTTGAATCGATACCCTCAAATATATCCAATGAGTCCACAAAAGAAGTTCTAGAGAGTTGCGATTTTTTTTTGACGACATCACAAGCAGCAGTGAAGAAACTCTGTGATGATTTAATACAAAGACGACCTCCCCATGAGAGGAACCACTTCCTCATCAGCTCGTTCTCTCTCTTCCGAATTCTGACATTTACTCAGCCACTCACAGTTGGGTGTCTGACAGGCAATACACTCAAGGAGGGATATGTTTAGTACAAACCTAACTTATGTCGTCCAAGCACTTTTTATAATTGTTTCCTTTTTATATGCTGAAGGTGGGGTGAAGTTAGAGCAATTAACACGAGACCTGATGTTAGGGATATTACTGTATGCCTTTAGACTCTTTCTATTCTGTAAGCAGTATGGATCTGAGAACCTACATCGTCATTTCTCAAACCTGCCCACCGTTCTGATTAGAGAGTCCCAGATACCAATGAGTTCCATTTGATTGGTGCATGTGGGTAAAACAACATTTACAAAATGTAAAAAAATGATTCTCTAATTATTGTGTGATTAGTAAATCACTGATGAATTGTTGGAGAGCCAGAGAGGGACAGAGATGGGACAGACATATAAATACTGGGATGGATAAATACTGAGAGAAGACAGGCTGTTACAGGGTTCATTTTTAATGAAGATTGTAAATGCTCTTTGACAACTGGCCTTTTTATAACTGAATCTCTATTTATGTTTGTTTATGACTGGTTTTATGACTTTATGTTTTACAAATGTAGGCTGTTAGTTTTTCTAACAGAATGTTATAATTTGCCCTAATTAAATTGCCTAAAAATAAAATAAAGAGTATACAACTAAAATTGTGGAGAAATGGAATGACATTTGTAAGGGAGAAAGGAAAAGAGAGCGGGAGGGAGAGAGTGGGGGAGAGAGGAAATGAGAAAGCTGTGGGAGAGAGGAAATGGGAGAGTGAGGAAGAGAGGAAATGGGAGAGTGAGGGAGAGAGGAAATGGGAGAGTGAGGGAGAGAGGAAATAGGAGAGTGAGGAAGAGAGGAAATGGGAGAGTGAGGAAGAGAGGAAATGGGAGAGTGAGGGAGAGAGGAAATGGGAGAGTGAGGGAGAGAGGAAATAGGACAGTAAGGGAGAGAGGACATATGAGAGTGAGGGAGAGAGGAAATGAGAGAGTGAGGGAGAGAGGAAATAGGACAGTGTGGGAGAGTACGGTCCATCATCTCCCATCACCTCAGGTAGGATGGAAACAACACAGTGATCATTATTTAGTGGGGATGTAATACTTAAAACAGCTGACAAATCTAAATATGCCAGTGAATCCTGGTCCAGCATCAAGCATCAGTTGTAGAGTCCATTCTCACCTTCTCCACCTCCTCCTGGCTTGGGTCTGCATTGGCTGGCTGCAGGAGGTAACTGCCAGTCCTCAGTGAACAGTACCTGCTGCCACCTGCCTTCTATTAAGGTCCTAATTGAATCCAGGGCATCATTTGAAAGCCATGCTGTGTCATGTTTGTCCCCTGCCAGCCCGGCTGCCCAGTGGTTTACACTACCTCTCTCCCTCTCTCTCTGTTTCTCTCCCTCCCTCACTCTCTCTCTGTTTTTCTCTCTCCCTCACTCGCTCCCTCTCGCTCTCTCTCCCCCTACCTCCCTCTCGCTCTCTCTCCCCCTCTCTCCCTCTCTCTCCCCCTCTCTCCCTCTCTCTCTCTCCCCTCCCTCACTCTCTCTCTGTTTTCTCTCTCCCTCACTCGCTCCCTCTCCCCCTCCCTCTCCCTCTCCCCCTCCCTCTCCCCCTCTCTCTCCCCCTCTCTCTCCCCCTCTCTCCCCCCCTCTCTCTCTCCATGTGTGTTTATTTTCCTACTGTCGTCTATCCTTTATTGTTTGGACGAACAACATGGTGAAATAACCTTTATGGCATTTCTTCTTATTTATATGTGGTTGTTCTGTCAACATTTATGTTTTCAATGAACTAATGCAACATAACGTTTTCCGTCCACTTACCACGAGAGTGCCACCACCTAGTGGCCCTATCCTGCAACTGCATCGACATGACTGCTCCTAAATAACAATGAAGGTCAATAGGATGGGGATGTTACATTTGGGATGTTACATTTGGGATGTTACATTTGGGATGTTACATTTGATATTTGTGTATTGGACTGCATCACTGGTCTAACGCCAGTTTAAAGACAGCAGTTTTATTTCATACAGACAGTATAGATTCTCTAAAATCCTGTTTCTTTTCATAGTGCACTGATTTTGTCATGTTTTTTCTACACGCTGTAGATTTACAAGCCAATTAAGGACACTTATATGCTCTTATCACACTCACCATCTCCTGTCATGGACAGCACAATATTGTTATCCTGTCATAACTGAACTTTTCTTCAAACGACGGAACAATGAAACATTTTGTTACGGATTACATACAGGCCAGGTAAAGTGGCTGTTGGGTTTGAGATTACAACTAGGCCTGAGATCAACTTTGTGTTGGTTTTAAGATCATACATCAAGAAACTGTGGTCACATCGGTGTCAATCTGAGATGATGCATAGATAAGTTTTAAAGTCTGTGTGAGGACAGAGACTGTACTTTGTCCTGTGATTGGTTGTGAGATTATCTGATGAACTTTGGTCAAGGTGTCATTGGTCCCGAGATTCTATCTATTTGACCTTTAATTGAACATTTATTTTAGAATGAACTCCTATTACACACACTTCTTCTCTGTTTACCTTTGTCACCTCGCAATCCTGGAATGTTCTGGACCCTAGAGGATGACCTTAGGGTAAAGGTTATTGTGTGTCCACTAGTGGGAGTTAGTTTGATGCTTTTTATACATGTAAAATGTAAAAAAAAAAATGCTTTTTATCTGTATATGTTTTAATGTTTATTTTTTTAACACAGGTCATCACTGTAAATGAGTCCACAATCTCAGTTGGTTTTCCTTTGTAAAATATAAAATGAATAAAGTAGTAGAGTAAAATATAAAAAATCTAGCCCTGTGGTCCTGTTCATTTACCCAGTGGTCTACTGGGTTAATGAACTTTGCAGTTCCAGTTTCAGGCCAGTTCAGAAACCATCAAACCAGAAAGTAATTTTCCAGTGTCACCAACACAATAAGAAACCTCCATCAGGACTGGACCATGGAGTTTTTTTTTACTGCATTTCTACTTATTTTTTGACAAAAATAACAATCTTGTGAAACTCTTGTGGTGATTGTATTGATGGTAGCTGTGAGCAGTAAATAATGATATTTATCTCACCTCAGACCAATGTGTGATTCATTCGCACTACGTTCCAAATTCTATTCTATTCCCTTTGTAGTGTTCCAGTTTCAAAAGAGCTCCGACTTAATCTTGTGGAATAAGGGTCAATTGAGAGGCTCAGCCAGGCTGTGTAACCACCTCTGTGTTGAAAAAAGACAATGTTTGAGAAAAGAAGCGGAATAAAATCAATGAGAGGAATGATGGGAGGGTGTTATTCCCTTTTGAGTACAGAGCCCCGTCCCGAACCGCACCACCGTCCCCTTCGTAGTGCAATTGTTTTTGATCAGTGCCCAAACATGCTTTGTAACCGGCAGAAAGAACCAGTGGGAGGTAGCGCACTATAAAGTGAACAAGGTGTCAATTGGGAACACATGTGCTGATGATTGTGCATTGAGAAATCAGGTCCATTCACAGCTCACAGATTGCCTCCACTCTCTCGTCTTTTTTATAGTCAGTTCTCCGGTTTCTCCGGTCTAAATTGACTCCCTGGTCGGTCCGGACCTGTGATGGTGACGGTAAAAATAGCCACTAAAGATGGCTGGCTTTCTCTTCAGACCTGATTTAGTTTTCCTAAGCTGTCTGCCTCCCCCAAAAACAACAGTTGTGATTGTCTGTCTGTCTGCCTGCCTGAGGAAAGCTGATGGAGAGGACAATGAGGGTGTCCGAACTGGTACAACCACTTAGAAACGGTGAGAGAGTGGGAGACAGGATGGAGACGGGGTGTGATAAATCACATGATTTGCTTTGTTAGCAAAACAACAGATGATGCATAATAGTAAAATGATTTCCGGAAAAATCTATTTGCACGCAAATGAGTAAAACGTGGAAAATAATTACACTATTAATACTTACACTGTGACATGACTTACAATTGTTAATAAAAATGAATACATATATCTGTGGGGCAGGGAGGAACACACACACACACACACACACACACACACACACACACACACACACACACACACACACACACACACACACACACACCCAATCAACTTCAACAACTTTACATGGGAAACCCGGGGTCAATGAAACGAATGGTTAATAACGAACAACATTCATAATAGATACTGTCTCAATGAGTTATGTAAGAAACATTTAGCAAATTTGTCTAGCAACTGTATATACTGTAAGTTGTTCATTGTATTATGGCTTTATTGCTCTCGTAGCATGTTTCATTTCTCAAGTCTAATATGCTTCAGTCTGCACCTACATATGGGCTTATCCAGGCTGTACATTTGTGTTCATGTGTGTGTTCCTAGTCTCTCCTGAGTGTGTGTGTTCATTTGTGTGTGTTTGTGTTTTTATCTCCAGGGTTCATGTCCGTGTTTGTCCTCTCCCGAGTGTGTGTGTGTGTGTGTGTGTGTGTGTGTGTGTGTTTGTCGAGAAAAGTGAACGTGTCCCTGAGCTGAGTGTTTAATCTTCTGCTGGGAGGATGCTCCTGCACCCTAAATTGCACCCTAGTCCCTAAATAGGGCACGATTTTTAACTAGATCCTCATAGGCCCTGGTCAAGTACAGTGCACTCACTAGGAAATGGGGTGCATTTAGGGACATGGGCCCTGCTCTCGGGCTTGGCTGAAAGCATGACTGGCCCTGTGACTTATGGTGTGACACTCCTAAAGGAGAAGGAGGGAGAGGAGATGGGGAGATTGGGGAGAGAGGGGGAGGCAAAGGGAGAGAGAGAGAGAGGGAGAGAGCGAGAGCTGGAGGACGGGGGAGATAAGGGGCCAGGATGAAAGGGGCGAATTGGAGAGAACGAGACCCAACTAGAGAGGGATATGATGAAGATAATGGAGAGAAAAGCAGAGTCAGAGTCATAACCAACAGTCTCCACATCGCCCGCAGAGGCAAACAGAACTCTCATGAGGGTTCTAGAACTTCTGGAAACCTAGCAACGGATGAAAAATGACGAGGCACGACACCACGTTTGGGAATTAGAATTCTTGTGGGGCTGACCGCGGCAAAACGAAGCCGTGAGGACAGTTTTGAGGGGTTGTTCTCACCGTTAACAGCCGTTAAATGGCTCACAGGGTCCCCAGACACAGACAGGATGCATAGACATCCCTGCCACTAAGCACAAGTGTCAAGATGTTGTTGCTTGTTGTTTGTGGATGGTCTCGTGCATGTCTCTGTGTTTATAAGAGCTGCTGTGTATTTGTAAGTGTGTGTTTTCCAGTATAGGCATGTGTGTTTGTGTGCATCTGTGACAGTGTGTCTAGAGGGGGCAGAACTAATCCCGAGGTGTAGTAGAGAGACAAAAGACTGATGCAAGTCACTTGACCATAATGAATAAGACCCACTGGAGATGACAGACCAGCCTCCAGACACAACTACTATGTGTGAACAGACTCTTATTATGAATCAGCTTGGGGTCCAGTCTACACATTTGAAGCACTTTGAATTTGTTTTTATGGATATAACGTTAGTATTTTATTTCTTGTTTTAACGTCAGGGTAATTCTGTTACTTACAACTGAATTTAGCAATCTTTAGTTTTCTCAGAAGTTTTCTAAAAACTGAAAGAAAGTTCTAATACAGACAGAAAACATTAAATCAATTGATAGAAATCTATACAGTGCATTTGAAGGACAAAAAGCAATCGTTAAAAAGTATGCATTAGGCTGAGGTAGAGTGAAGCATATCAGGTCTGCTATTCATTTTGACAGTTTAATGCAAAACTGATATAATTAAGTCATTTTACAGAAAAAGTAGCTTTTTTCCATTTCAATTTAATTTCTACTTTAGATGGGTAGTATAGACTAGCTGCAATGGAAATAATAACATTCACATTTGATTTTGGCTCATGGAAGGAAACACGTCCTGGTCGAGCTGCGTTGTTACATTCTAATTTAATATTTCTTATTTGTTTTACACTCTGCATGCAATCCCCAAAGATCCTGCAATTGCTTGCTGATAGCTACTCCAGAGTGGGTTAGATAGAGATGTGGGTAATGACCAGAGTGGGTTAGATAGAGATGTGGGTAATGACCAGAGTGGGGTAGATAGAGATGTGGGTAATGACCAGAGTGGGGTAGATAGAGATGTGGGTAATGACCAGAGTGGGTTAGATAGAGATGTGGGTAATGACCAGAGTGGGGTAGATAGAGATGTGGGTAATGACCAGAGTGGGGTAGATAGAGATGTGGGGAATGACCAGAGTGGGTTAGATAGAGATGTGGGTAATGACCAGAGTGGGTTAGATAGAGATGTGGGTAATGACCAGAGTGGGGTAGATAGAGATGTGGGTAATGACCAGAGTGGGGTAGATAGAGATGTGGGGAATGACCAGAGTGGGGTAGATAGAGATGTGGGTAATGACCAGAGTGGGGTAGATAGAGATGTGGGTAATGACCAGAGTGGGTTAGATAGAGATGTGGGTAATGACCAGAGTGGGGTAGATAGAGATGTGGGTAATGACCAGAGTGGGGTAGATAGAGATGTGGGTAATGACCAGAGTGGGGTAGATAGAGATGTGGGTAATGACCAGAGTGGGGTAGATAGAGATGTGGGTAATGACCAGAGTGGGGTAGATAGAGATGTGGGGAATGACCAGAGTGGGTTAGATAGAGATGTGGGTAATGACCAGAGTGGGTTAGATAGAGATGTGGGTAATGACCAGAGTGGGGTAGATAGAGATGTGGGTAATGACCAGAGTGGGGTAGATAGAGATGTGGGGAATGACCAGAGTGGGGTAGATAGAGATGTGGGTAATGACCAGAGTGGGGTAGATAGAGATGTGGGTAATGACCAGAGTGGGTTAGATAGAGATGTGGGTAATGACCAGAGTGGGGTAGATAGAGATGTGGGTAATGACCAGAGTGGGGTAGATAGAGATGTGGGTAATGACCAGAGTGGGTTAGATAGAGATGTGGGTAATGACCAGAGTGGGGTAGATAGAGATGTGGGGAATGACCAGAGTGGGGTAGATAGAGATGTGGGTAATGACCAGAGTGGGGTAGATAGAGATGTGGGGAATGACCAGAGTGGGGTAGATAGAGATGTGGGTAATGACCAGAGTGGGGTAGATAGAGATGTGGGGAATGACCAGAGTGGGGTAGATAGAGATGTGGGTAATGACCAGAGTGGGGTAGATAGAGATGTGGGTAATGACCAGAGTGGGGTAGATAGAGATGTGGGTAATGACCAGAGTGGGGTAGATAGAGATGTGGGTAATGACCAGAGTGGGGTAGATAGAGATGTGGGGAATGACCAGAGTGGGGTAGATAGAGATGTGGGTAATGACCAGAGTGGGGTAGATAGAGATGTGGGGAATGACCAGAGTGGGGTAGATAGAGATGTGGGGAATGACCAGAGTGGGGTAGATAGAGATGTGGGTAATGACCAGAGTGGGTTAGATAGAGATGTGGGTAATGACCAGAGTGGGGTAGATAGAGATGTGGGGAATGACCAGAGTGGGGTAGATAGAGATGTGGGTAATGACCAGAGTGGGGTAGATAGAGAAGTGGGTAATGACCAGAGTGGGGTAGATAGAGATGTGGGGAATGACCAGAGTGGGGTAGATAGAGATGTGGGGAATGACCAGAGTGGGGTAGATAGAGATGTGGGTAATGACCAGAGTGGGGTAGATAGAGATGCGGGTAATGACCAGAGTGGGGTAGATAGAGATGTGGGTAATGACCAGAGTGGGGTAGATAGAGATGTGGGGAATGACCAGAGTGGGGTAGATAGAGATGTGGGTAATGACCAGAGTGGGGTAGATAGAGATGTGGGTAATGACCAGAGTGGGGTAGATAGAGATGTGGGTAATGACCAGAGTGGGGTAGATAGAGATGTGGGTAATGACCAGAGTGGGGTAGATAGAGATGTGGGGAATGACCAGAGTGGGGTAGATAGAGATGCGGGTAATGAGTTCTCCAACTTCACAAAATGTAGAGAAATACATGAATTGAAAAGGATTCTATTCAAGTCATTGGTTTTCTTTTTTTCAAACCCGCACCCTGAAATCTCAACGAGCAAGCAACAACCGGTTTAAAGAATTATAATTCAAGGCAGGGATGGACTTTAAACTAGTCTCTAGCTAGTCCTATTCAAAGTATCAGCGAAGCGCTAGGCATATGGCAAATTAGCTCGCCAGCTAGTGACATTTTTTAAAGCTGTCTTTCTTTTGGGACATTATCAATTAGCCACACTGGCACGTGTCCAACACCCTTGAAGGTTCAACGCAGCCATTTAATTAAAGCTGATAATGATCATTGATTGCAGCAACTTTCCTCATTGCCATTTGGCTTATTTACCTTTTTTCTAACCAGGAGAGTGTGTGGGGTTATATTCCCTCACTTGACTTTGGTTGTCAGCCTTGTTCGTTCTTCCAGTAATGCAGGATCCATGAGACAAGGGGAGTTTCATAAAGTACAGTGTGATTTGTTTTGTTGGTTTACATGTGCCTAGTGCATTTGTACCCCGCACACCTCCTTCATCTGCCTGATTCTCTTACATCCGGCTCCATTAGCAGACAAAGCAGCAGGTGAAATACCTCAGTAATTTCCTGTTAGCTGAAACTAAATTTTGTCCATTCAATTTCTGTTCAGTGAGAGAATTTTTTTTATATTGTATGTATATTAAAATTGTAAATAATCACATCTTCTATCATTTTTATTATAGAAAAATACTTTTTCTACAGCTTTTGTCAGCTGCACAGCGTATGTCGGCTGCACAGCTTTTTTACTTTGAATTCTGTCATTTTCAATGTTATATAATAATTTGGATTTCTTTGCCCAAAAATCACAGGAACAAATGTGCCTGTTTATGTCATTTAGAATTTTTTTTCACTTGCAGCTTTGGTTGTTCTGAAAAAAAAGTCTAATAATTGAACACACTTCTGCATAAAGCAATAAAGTATTGCAGAGCAAGTGGATACGGAGACTGCTAGGAGAAAATAAAACATTCTGTCCAGTCATTAGAGTGGTCCGAGTAGGCGTGAAACCATTTACTATTTCGTAGCCCAAATGAAACCCTAGCAGTTTTTACGGAGTGCACTACTATTGAAAAAGACTCATAAGAGAAATGGTGCCGTTTTGGACTCTGTTATTTTCTGAAACGTGTCGCTTTCAATTACAGTACCAATTACGGACTCCTGAACTGTGCACTGGCGCTGGTGCTCTGTGGTCAGCCATTTATCCGGTTATTCCAACATGATTCATTTAACATTTGTAGTGTTGGATGAGGATTCACTGAAGCTATATGTAATTCCGAACAGCAAAGATAATAAAAGAAAACTAATACACATGGCTATTGTCATGTGTGTCTCTGTTTGTGTTTGTTTGTGTGTGGGCCTCTAATATGAAGCAGCTGGGAAATAGCGCCGCATAATAACAATTAGCGAAGGCTTAATCTAAATGGAAATTCCTCCACCCAGGCCTCATCCATAATAAATACACACATGGTCTGTAATGACCACCAATGGGCCTAGATCAAAATTAGTGAACTATGAAGGGAGTTGGTTGCTGGTTAAACCGATTATTTCCTTCCACTGAGAAATTTGATATAATAGGAAAATTATATTTTTTATTTGTTGGAAAAATACTTTTTATGTAAGAGATACGGCGCAGCATGGGGAACTCTGTTGGGTGGTTAACCTGGTAACCCTCTGTTGGGTGGTTAACCTGGTAACCCTCTGTTGTGTGGTTAACCTGGTAACCCTCTGTTGGGGGGATAATCTGATAACCCTCTGTTGGGGGGATAACCTGGTAACCCTCTGTTGGGGGGATAACCTGACAACCCTATGTTGGTTGGATAACCTGATAACCCTCTGTTGGGGGGATAACCTGACAACCCTATGTTGGTTGGATAACCTGATAACCCTCTGTTGGGGGGATAACCTGATAACCCTCTGTTGGTTGGGTAACCTGATAACCCTCTGTTGGGTGGATAACCTGGTAACCCTCTGTTGGAGGGACAACCTGATAACCCTCTGTTGGTTGGATAACCTGGTAACCCTCTGCTGGGTGGATAAGCTGATAACCCTCTGTTGGGTGGATAACCTGATAACCCTCTGTTGGGTGGATAACCTGATAACCCTCTGTTGGGTGGATAACCTGATAACCCTCTGTTGGGTGGATAACCTGATAACCCTCTGTTGGGTGGATAACCTGATAACCCTCTGTTGGGTGGACAACCTGATAACCCAGATTTGTTTCCCCATTAGGTGGGTGGTTTACTTATGGTGACCAGACTCTACGGTCCTCTGAGCTGAGCTGAGTGTGTGTGTTTGTGTGTGAGGTCCTGGAGGGGAACCGTGTTGATAGTGTCCCCGGGTTCAGGCATCTCAGTTTGTAATTAGAACCGATTAGCTCGGAAGCACAATCTGTTGATTATGCCAGTTGCATCAACAGGCGACAGGACAGTCGTCAACATTCATCAGAAAGGTCTGTTTTGTCTTTACTGATCCCTTCTCAGCGGGGTGACTGCCTTTGTTCGGAATAAAATTAAACAAAAAAATCCGTTCTGAAGCGCATATTTATCAGCAAATTAGCAAAAGTGTAAATTATCATTTGAACAAACGGTGAGAAGTTAAACAAGGCAATACACATTAGTGTTCGGTCCAGAGCTAAGTCGCTTTAGTTGAACTGTCAGGCCAGGCAGGGGGTCTCCTTGGTAGCCTTCCACATATCTAAAGACTAATTGGTCCCTCAGGGAAATGATCTGTCAGGTTCAGGCTCTGGGGTCACACGGGGGTCCTTTGGATCGTTGCCCTTCTCACAACACCAATAAGCTAATGCAGTCCGCTTCAAATGGAGCCTGAAACAACAGCTCCCAGATAATGATGTCCACGGTTCCCATCTCTGCCGTTCAGCCAAATCAGCACAGCAGGGGTGGAGTCCAGATGTAATGCCGTCTCGTTCGTTAACGCCCAAAAGAGAAACAACTTTATCGACAACTGGATCGTCCGTTTGTCTGAGGCGTCACTGAGGGTGTGACACTAACGATTGTTTGTCCGAAGCTGTCTGGTTGCGGTCAGGTATTCGAATCATTTAGCAGTCGTTTTTTCCGTCTGGGTTGTCCGAACGGCTACAGGCACAGATGCACTATATACATGTACATTACGTGGCTATTGTGAATTCACTCAGAAACCCCTGCTATACTATGAGACACGTAACTCCTGTTTGGATGTTAAATTAATTCCTCTGATGTTTTATTTTTCTATTCTCTTTGAGTAAAAGCGCGTTGGATCAAGATCCTGTTTGTCTTTCTCTCTCTCCTTGTGGAGGCCTGCGGGAATGTGATTGAATATCTCCATCCCTTTATTCATGCCGTTCTCTATCCCGTTCTCTACCAACTGTCTTTCACTTTTCTCATCCTTCTTTTTTACTTTGTATTTTCCCCTCTATCTCTCCTCTCGTTTATCTCATGCCAACCAGCCTTTTTATTCCCCTCTCTGTTTCTCTGTCTATCCTTTGACTTTGAGTGTCCATTGCTTTTTCACTTGCCAACCCACAGTATCTCTCCTCACTTTCTCTCCACCTCCTCTCTACTCCACACTATCTCTCCTCACTTTCTTTCCACCTCCTCTCTACTCCACACAAGCTTTCCTCACTTTCACTCCACCTCCTCTCTACTCCACACTATCTCTCCTCACTTTCTCTCCACCTCCTCTCTACTCCACACTATCTCTCCTCACTTTCTTTCCACCTCCTCTCTACTCCACACAAGCTTTCCTCACTTTCACTCCACCTCCTCTCTACTCCACAGTATCTCTCCTCACTTTCACTCCACCTCCTCTCTACTCCACACTATCTCTCCTCACTTTCTTTCCACCTCCTCTCTACTCCACACAAGCTTTCCTCACTTTCACTCCACCTCCTCTCTACTCCACACTATCTCTCCTCACTTTCTCTCCACCTCCTCTCTACTCCACACTATCTCTCCTCACTTTCACTCCACCTCCTCTCTACTCCACACAAGCTTTCCTCACTTTCACTCCACCTCCTCTCTACTCCACAGTATCTCTCCTCACTTTCACTCCACCTCCTCTCTACTCCACACTATCTCTCCTCACTTTCTTTCCACCTCCTCTCTACTCCACACTATCTCTCCTCACTTTCACTCCACCTCCTCTCTACTCCACACAAGCTTTCCTCACTTTCACTCCACCTCCTCTCTACTCCACACTATCTCTCCTCACTTTCACTCCACCTCCTCTCTACTCCACACAAGCTTTCCTCACTTTCACTCCACCTCCTCTCTACTCCACACTATCTCTCCTCACTTTCACTCCACCTCCTCTCTACTCCACACAAGCTTTCCTCACTTTCACTCCACCTCCTCTCTACTCCACACTATCTCTCCTCACTTTCACTCCACCTCCTCTCTACTCCACACAAGCTTTCCTCACTTTCACTCCACCTCCTCTCTACTCCACACAAGCTTTCCTCACTTTCTCTCCACCTCCTCTCTACTCCACACAAGCTTTCCTCACTTTCACTCCACCTCCTCTCTACTCCACACTATCTCTCCTCACTTTCACTCCACCTCCTCTCTACTCCACACTATCTCTCCTCACTTTCACTCCACCTCCTCTCTACTCCACACTATCTCTCCTCACTTTCACTCCACCTCCTCTCTACTCCACACAAGCTTTCCTCACTTTCACTCCACCTCCTCTCTACTCCACACTTTCTCTCCAGCCTCCTCCACACTCCACATCTCTCCTCACCCTGTAACCAGTACTGCCCTTTTATCTTTTTGTTATTCACAGGCAGATGAGTGCTGTCTTTTATCCTCCATCTCTCCCTTTTCTTTCTCCCCTTTTCCTGTCTCTCTTTCTGTTTTTGTAGTGTGATTGTGTCGTTTTGTTAAGCTCACGTAGACCCAGAATGATAATTATCACACAGAAACCACAGTTCCACTCCTCTACTCACCAATCATGTCAAACATCTGTCCTTCTTTGATCATTTATTTTGACTTTTGCTCATATTTGCTATGACTGAGTGTTATGTATGAATTGCTTCTATGTATGAATTGTTCTATGTATGAATTGCTTCTATATATGTATTCTGCTATATCAATTCACTTGGTTATTACATGGCGAGGGAAGAGATAGATATGCAATGTTGACAGACATTTGAATGTTTACTTTAAGTGCATTGTGGGTTTCTATCGAAACACTTCAACACAACATTATTACAAAAATAAAAGGAATTTTCAAATAATCTCCGTATTCTTAAAGAGCAAAAAAACAAAGATAGAATAAATCCATATTGACAGATCCGCTTATTTAGGACTAGTCTGTGAATGCTGCATCCTCTGAAGATGGAGAGGGTCGGATCATTGTCATGACAACAATTCTGTAGTTTGAGCTAGATAATAAAGCACTTTGGGTTACAATAATGTTGGGTTTTAATGCACAGTCAATTTTAATAATATTAGGGTATACTTATTCATATCAGACAGACCGTTTAATAAAATTACAATGCATTTTGTCACAACGTCCCCCGATCCTGCCAACAGGAGGATCAACAGCTGTCTCCTAGATGTGTTTGTTTGCATTAATCATGCGTGCATTTAGGGCTGTCCATTTCTAGTTCTGTGTGTTGCGTTTGCATTTGGAGCCAGTTGCTGGTGTCTAATGACACTGGGACCAAAGTGTCATAACTGCATTGGTGCCTAGTGATGGAGTCATGCACGGATCACAGGCTCAAATGAAGCTGACAGTCTGGTATTTATACTTTTAGTTATTGTTTCGTTTTCACATCCAATGTAATGGAAAACTTGTGTCACTGTCCCAGTACTTATTGTCTGCACTGTAGTAATGCCTCAGCACATCTGCTCACCACACAACTCTCAGAATAGTATTTATTCATGCTTGTAGTGTAAACAGAAATATACATTGATGAGCCATTATATTATGTCTAACATGCGCTTGGTCCTCCACAGATTGCCATTACAATGTGCCATTACTGTTATATCTGTGGGCTACGCAGCCTCATAGGCTACAGGCTGTGATGCACTCTGTGTCATGACACATCCCTCCGGTAACCATCGTTTTACTTTTCTGTGACCTGTTGGTTTGGTTTGCCCCTCCTCCCACCACTGTCGGTAGGTACTCACTACTGCTGACCAGACACACCCCACAAGCCTTCAGAGATGCTTTGACCAACTGGTCTGACTGTAACAATTTGGCCCATGTCAAGGTCGCTCAGGTCTTTACTCCTGACCATTTCTCCTGCATCCAACACGTTGACTACAAGAACTGATTGTTCACTTCCCATTTAATCTACCCAGACCTTAAGGAATAAGACAGGGATGTAGAGAGAGGGAGAGAGGTAGTCCAGAGGTGCAGGAGAGTTTGGACCGGTACAGCAAGAGAGAGGGGGATACGGGAGAGAAAGAGGGGAGAGGGATACCGGAGGGGGAGAGAAGGAGAGAAAGAGGGGGAGAGAAGGAGAGTAAGAGGGGGAGAGAAGGAGAGAAAGAGGGGGAGAGAAGGAGAGACAGAGGGGGAGAGAAAGAGAGAAAGAGGGGAAGAGGGATACGGGAGGGGGAGAGAAGGAGAGAAAGAGGGGGAGAGAATGAGAGAAAGAGGGGGAGAGAAGGAGAGAAAGAGGGGGAGAGAAGGAGAGAGAGGGGGAGAGAAAGAGAGAAAGAGGGGAAGAGGGATACGGGAGGGGGAGAGAAGGAGAGAAAGAGGGGGAGAGAATGAGAGAAAGAGGGGGAGAGAAGGAGAGAAAGAGGGGGAGAGAAGGAGAGAAAGAGGGGGAGAGAAGGAGAGAGAGGGGGAGAGAAGGAGAGACAGAGGGGAAGAGGGATACGGGAGGGGGAGAGAATGAGAGAAAGAGGGGGAGAGAATGAGAGAAAGAGGGGGAGAGAAGGAGAGAAAGAGGGGGAGAGAAGGAGAGAAAGAGGGGAAGAGGGATATAGAGAGGGAATCAAAAGGAGAGAGAGAGGTGGAGATGGATGGAGGGAGAGTGGGAGAAAAGGAGAGAGAGAGAGTGAAGAGGGATACGGGAGGGGAGAGAAGGAGAGAGCGGGATATAGTGAGACGGGTATAGAAAAGAAAGAGGGGGAGAGGGATATAGAGAGCGGGGGAGAAAAGGAGAGAAACAGGGGGAGATGGATACAGAGTAATCGGCCTGTGGCGCTGCATTATTGTCAGTTGCCAGTTGTCTTTTACTCGTGATAATGGGCTGCTATGATGAATAGGAACCTTTGGTATCACCTCAGAGCCTCACGTGGCCCCGCCCCCCCCCCCTGTCCCCACGCCCACCCCCCCACTCCCCACGCCCACCCCCCAACCCCCCTGACTGCTCCGTCACAACAGGTCCACTCAGTGGAATTGGGCCTGCATTCAACACTCGTGCTGCGCTTTTGTTTTTTTCTCAGACAGATATCACACTCCCTCCGGTTCCAGGACACACCGCGGCTGTGTTTCCGTGTGTGTGTGTGTTTTTGTACCATTAGAGGATATGCTTTGTGCCTTTTTCTACAGCATCATGCTTTTCTTTCTCCGTCTCCTGCCTTTGATTAGCAGGCCTTTTGTGCCGAACCTATCGGGTGTTAGCGCTGGCTTTGTAGAAGATGTTCTGTTCTATTTCTGTATGCAGCGCACACTCTCACTGATTTATTGATTCCCTCAAAATTGTATTTGCTGTAGAAAAAAAATAGGGAAGAAATATGCGGGCTGCATCGGTTTGTGCAGTCTGGAACACCAGTGCTCATATTTACCAAGTGTCTAAGAATAGCAAATGTCTGGAAAGTGCAGAGATTAGAGACATTTTACTCTTACTGCTGTTCTTATGAATAAATTACACTAGGCATGAGGCATTTTTTTTCATAACTCACAGCTTGCGAACACATTTTTATGATCTGGACAATCCAGTTAAGAGATCCGAGCAGGTGACTCAATTACCGAGAAAGGTGTTGTAAAATCCTAATGCTCCTGACGATGGTTTTAGATTATACTTAATTCACATGGTGCGTATGAATACACACAACCACTGGAAGAATGAATGAAAAAAGAAGATTCTAGAATGTCCAATTGCGTCATAGTCCTTCGGTGAACAGTAGCACACGTTGCCATAATATATCTGTACAATGTAAACCCTATAGAGCATATCAATACAATCATAATACAACTCTTGCTTTTAACAACCACACTGTAGGATTTATTGCAATATACTTAGAACATTTTTCAAAATATGTGCATTTATTTTTGTTCTTTTAAAGCATTATTAATGCCAACACGTCAGGTAAGAACTAAGAGCGGGCAAATTGATTGTGTCAGGCGAAAATGATTTACAACGTTTTGCCATGGCAACATTGGATGACAGCCAACAGTCACATTCCACATCATTGAGGCGGGTTAGTGAGTTCAACACGGTCACGACTGGTCGCTTCCCAGCATCCGCAACAACAGAAATGTGAATAAAGCCTCTGTATTGGCTAATGGGAGAGATGCTTGGATGTTTTGAGGGTAATGCCTCCGTACATCTTACAACTCCATGCAGAAACATAGACATTTATCCAATGTAGATATCTTTCTCTGATCAACCCAAAAAAGTCAAATTTTAGTGTTGAAGAAAATTGCTCTAACTTAATTACTATTACAAACCAGAAAATAATTGATTAGAATGGATTTTGCTGATATACAGTATACAGGGACCTGAGGAGTCTTTTGCAGACTTCAACGTGTTTCATTCCTCAGTCAATTATTTTCTGTTTGAAATTTGTAGTTAGATTTCACTTTTTTTGGTCAACACTTTTTTGTTTAGATCAGTTGGAAAACAACTCTATGGAGGCCTTTGAGAGCAACTGTGTTTGGCCAACGTAACAACCTAGGATCAGTTCTAGAATACATTGTGGAGGCAAGCACTGCTCTGAGGTTGCTAGGAAACATATTGTGTGGCACAATGTTTGAGGTGCGCATGCATCCACACTCCAAGCAGTGTAAGTCTGTGTGTGTGTGTGTGTGTTTGCTTGTGTTCTCTGCAGTCAGAACCCTTTGATCCCAACACAGTGACAGTCATTTCCCGAGTGATGCTTCACGCTGGTAGGTTTGGCACGTCATCACAGCACTACACACACACAAACACACACACACACACACACACAGGCACACAGACACAGCCACACAGGCTCTCTGGGCTGCAAAGTGAGGCAGAATATCTTGTTAGGCAAAGTAGAAAAGGGAAGCTGTCCAAAAAGTTTAGCCATTAAAGGGAAGCAGGTTTTCATTAGAGAAGCCACCACGTTCCATTAAAGGTTCCTGCCAAAGGCGCTATCTTGTCCCATTCTACTGATTTAGGTCGTCATAGAGAGGTGAAAGAAAGGGTAGCACTGTGTCCAGGGAAAGAGCTTGAGGATGTTGGCCACAGGCCAGTAATTTTTACTAGCCTCCGCAAGAATTTGTGCCATGATATTTTAGAAAAGACACAATTTCACTAGCCGGCTGGCAAATTCTTCTAGCAAGGCTGAAAAAGACTAGCCACTGTCTAGCTTGAATTACATCTCTAAATCCGGAGATAGGCTAGCCTATGAACTATTCACCAAACCATCATAAGCACAGATTAATACACATTTGTTTTTACATATCGGGACGGTGGCATTTGGAATGTTCTTAAACACCTGGATTGAAAAATTATTCTTTCATGTTTTGAAAGTTGAATGCAGTTTCATGATCACTCCAATTCAAATTGATTTCAGCCCAGAAACAACTGTTCTCTAAACATTTGATAATTCAATTCAGAAACAGCTTATCACTAAACATTTGATAATTTAGCCCAGAAACAACTGTTCTCTAAACATTTGATAATTCAGTTCAGAAACAACTGTTCTCTAAACATTTGATAATTCAGTCCAGAAACAGCTGTTCACTAAACATTTGATAATTCATTCCAGAAACAACTGTTCACTAAACATTAGATTATTCAGTCCAGAAACAACTGTTCACTAAACATTTGATAATTCAGTTCAGAAACAACTGTTCACTAAACATTTGATAATTCATTTCAGAAACAACTGTTCACTAAACATTTGATAATTCAGTTCAGAAACAACTGTTCTCTAAACATTTGATAATTCAGTTCAGAAACAACTGTTCTCTAAACATTTGATAATTCAGTCCAGAAACAGCTGTTCACTAAACATTTGATAATTAATTCCAGAAACAACTGTTCACTAAACATTAGATAATTCAGTCCAGAAACAACTGTTCACTAAACATTTGATAATTTAGCCCAGAAACAACTGTTCTCTAAACTTTTGATAATTTAGCTCAGAAACAACTGTTCTCTAAACATTTGACAATTCAGTTCAGAAACAACTGTTCTCTAAACATTTGATAATTTAGCCCAGAAAAAACTGTTCTCTAAACATTTGATAATTCAGTCCAGAAACAACTGTTCTCTAAACATTTGATAATTCAGTCCAGAAACAGCTGTTCACTAAACATTTGATAATTCATTCCAGAAACAACTGTTCACTAAACATTAGATAATTCAGTGCAGAAACAACTGTTCTCTAAACATTTGATAATTTAGCTCAGAAACAACTGTTCACTAAACATTTGATAATTCAGTTCAGAAACAGCTGTTCATTAAACATTTGATAATTTAGTTAAGAAACAGCTGTTCTCTAAACATTTGATAATTCAGTTCAGAAACAGCTGTTCACTAAACATTTGATAATTCAGTTCAGAAACAACAGTTCTCTAAACATTTGACAGCAGCAAGATGAACTGTTCTGTATGTTTTGATAGGCTGGAATCGGTTGTCACTTCTAACTCATTATTGGTCTGCAAGTTGGGACTTTTAACGGCAGTAGAGTTAAACTAAACAATCAGGTGAATGTTTCCCCTAGCAAACAGTTAGTTCTGACCAATAAATTTGATTAGCTGATAGACTGGTGTTAGTTATTGGCGACAATCAATATCGTACTCAAAGACACTAATATATTTAACAACAGCAACCTTGGCAGGTAATCAATATTGTTCAGTACTCTCAAGGCAGCAATGTTATTGCACGTTTGCTCACCGTCAAGGCCCGGTTCATACGATTCAACAATGCCCAGTTAATCTATAAATATTTCCCAAAAACAGTGGTGAACCCGAACGTGCCAATTTATTTCCTTTCATTAATTAAGACCCGGGCCATTGGTTTAGACATTGCGCGGCAAAGTGCTTTTTATGGATATTTCACCCGTCTGGTCACCTCTCATAGTCAGAACATTGACGCTGAACAACATCGAGGCTGTGAGTCATTTTATTGAACCAGAGATTGGTGCTACCACCTAAACATCATCAGGAGGTCCACAACAGCATTCTCTACCTGCAGTTTCACTTAATTCCCTCTGATCTGCAAAGGTATTTCCTAGATCCTAGTTGGAAAACCTGGAAGAGTACTAAATTCGTTCTAGGAGACGTGATGGTCTGGATGTGTCATTGGTCTCGGCTGCAAACCCCTTGAACTTCTCCAGAACGTTCCATCCATCAGATGATCTCCTGGCGGCAGACGACGCTTTAAGACTCCAAGGTCACGTACAGGATTTTCAACAGAGCTTTGCTGATGTACTTCGTTCAGAGAAAATTGACTTTGTGTCGAGGTAAAATGTTTTTGAGTGTAAATGATCGCCGTGCTAACACAAATTCCTTTTCTCACTCCCCCGTTATTTTACGGGCCAGTATAAATGGGCCCTATTTTGCCCACCTGTGATCTAGGGAGTGTCTACTCGTGACAGCCTGATAATTAGGAATGTAATACGACTTCATTTGGTTCATTCTATCAACCCCCTCCCTCTGTGATGTTCATTGAGTTAAACTTTGTGTGAAACGACTTGAGGGCGACTTTCTGGCTGGCTGCAAGATAACCATTTAAGATACGTTGTGTGGGCTTTAAAGATGTTAGACTAGATTATCATTTAAATGAACCCATCCAATCTAATGACCCGCCTCTGTTTCATTATACCAACTGACCCCTGTGGTGCCCTAGTACATGTAATACTGTATGTTCTGTCTCTATGTACAGTAACTAAGATAAGATGATAATCACAAATACAACTTAAATTATTTTATTTATCATAATTTTTCTTGGTAGTCTCCCTTATGACAGCGTTCATATTGTGCCATGTCATTGTTTTATATAAGGTATAGGGTTTACTGCATACATGTGTGTGTGTGTGGGCGGGAGGTTATGTGTGTGCGTGTGCCTGCGTGTGTGTGTGGGGGGGGTTATGTGTTTGTGTGTGTGTGCATGCATACATGCATACATGTGTGTGTGTGTGGGTGTGTGTGCATGCATGCATGTGTGTAGGTGTGTGTGTGTGTGTGGGTGTGTGTGCGTGTGTGTCTGTGAGGTTCAGTGTGTGTGTGTGTGTGTGTGTGTGTGTGCATGCATGCATACATGTGTGTGGCCATTATTGGGTTTGATCACTTGGTTCCAGCAGGGCAATTGGCCCAAATGAGGTTTGACAGCTTTGGAGCACAACATGCAGCTGGTGTATTTATCTCTCTTCTCCGCTGCCCTTCTCTCTCTCGTCTTGTCCTTCTCTCACTTTGTCTCTCCTTCTCTCCTGTTCTCTCCTCCCAGGTGTCATTCCAGGATAAGATCTACCATTACGGCTAACTTAATGAAAAGTGGATAAAATGAATATAACCTGTATTTTGAGAGGGAATCAGGGTGATGTCAGATGCGTTTCCCTATCATATGTATTGAATGTCTCTGGTCAAAGTTGGATTCCCCATTGGCACGCTGTTAGATTGCATGGTTAACAGATACTATAACCTCCCCCATTTAAACATAATATACTGTATATTAAATATACTATGACTAGCCGGTAATAAAAAGCGTGTGTTGGATGTGCAAATTCACTTGAAATGTGGTCTACGGGGCCTTCTTGTACTTTGGCAGAGTAACGAGACATATGTTCCGAATCTGAGGGTTGGCTCAGCACTTTATAAAATGAGTGGCGTGGTTTCGAGGACGTTCTGCGAACGGTAAATGTTTTACAACGTACTACTGTGGATTACTTCCTTGTACACCGGATTACCTTTGCATTCTATTGGAGCAGTTGGCGCCCGGACATGATCTATTATTAAAACTGAGATGGTGGACAGTCTACCTTACAGGCGTCGTTCAGAGCGACGCCCACACCTGTCTCGTTCAGTACTAATACATAATTGGTTAAGAATGGCAGGGATCAGCAAGTCCAGCTGCTTTGATAATCCCGGTTTTGGCGGAGCGACAGAAAATCATGACAAACATCAAGTCGTTTCAAGTATGAAAGGAGAGAGAGACAGAAAGCTCAGGGAACCGCTTCTTTCCAGGTTTCAATGCAATATTCATCAGCAGCGGCGAACCAAACATAGCAGTGACTTCAAGTTGCTTTAGATCAAAAGCATTTCTATTCAGCAACAGGAGAGAGCACTTTGGATGGAGAGTATGTGTGTGAGTGTGTGTGTGTGTGTGTATGAGGGTGGTGCACTTTGGATGGAGAGTATGTGTGTGTGTGTGTGTGTGTATGTGTATGAGGGTGGTGCACTTTGGTGTGTGTGTGTATGTGTATGAGGGTGGTGCACTTTGGTAGGATTGTGTGTGTGTGTGTGTGTGTGCTTGTATGTGTATGAGGGTGGTGCACTTTGGAATGAGTGTGTGGGTGGAAGCTGTCTGAGCTGACTTTGATATCTCATCTTCTATCAGACTTCATCCACGGAACAATATTGAGCAGCTGAACACACACACACACACACAAAAACGTGTGGACCGACACACAAGGTTAGCCATGATCTGTTTTTACTAAACAGAACAAGTAGTGATGCCTAGGTTCATGTACTGTAAAATAAACACCTTTTGGTATGGTAGATGAGAAGCAACTGACAGTGTTGTTAAAGCGCCAGCAGGGGGCACTCTTTCCAATGTGTCATTCAGTGTTGACGCCGTACAACGGTGTACTGTCTCTTTGTGGTAACTAAATATCCCGTGGCACTTATTGTGACTGTGGGGATGATTAGCCGAGTATACATTAGTATGCAGTATTTTAGCAGTGAGTCTATTCATTTTACTAGCGGGCACCGTTGCAAATGCACCTCCTACACTCTTTTTGTACCAACTGAGTTCCACAGGACCTGGTGTCTTGGCAAAATCATGACCCCACCCCGTCCAGCTGTCTCAAGTACTAAATGTATGCAATGAATAATGTAAGTCACTTTGGATAACATCATCAGTTAAACGACTAAAATGTACTGCATATTTATATAATGCTTTGGCAATAATGATGGTATGTCCTGTATGCAGTCATTTAAACAGTTTGAACCATTTGTGGCTGTAATGCTGACACTAATGGGGTAATACCATGTCATTTTGGTTCCCCTCTTTGTGCCCCTCTGTTAGTCCTGGGGATCTCAGGTGACATCAGACGTTACACTGTTGGCCCTTGCAGTGACATATTGTCGTTGTATTATTGAACAACTGCTATTTTCTATTGAGGAACATTTTGAGAGCACATTTCCAAGTGAATCCAGATCACCCAAAGGAATCTCACCGCTTCTCTTGCTGAATTTGCTGATAGCTACCTCACAAAGTAACATGTACTTCCTATTTCTGGGCTCTGTGGTTGTCCCACCTACCCTCTTTAACTTTCTCACGTCTCTCTTTTTCTCTCTTTAACTGTCACGCACCGTGCGGGTGAAGTGTAAAGGAAGCCAAATGCTGAGTCTGTTGGACCATTCGTGGTATTTACTATAAGATAAAACAAATACGAAACAACGAACAGAACAAAACAGAAACACTGAACTAGGAAAATAAAGTTCGCTAACAAGAAGTGACTACAACATTTAACAACAGTGATCTCTGGGGAAAAATAATACTCACCTAACAGACTTGAAATAATCTCCAACAACTTGTGACATTCCTCAGTGTTCTAAATACCCCAGTGCTAAACAAAAATAGCTGTGCTCAACTCAAAACAATCACCAAAACACAGGGAGTGCTCCCCACTAAACACCCCGTGTGGAATACAACTCACCACACTTGTGACATTAACTCTCATACGTCTCTCTTTTTCTCTATTTAACTCTCTCACTTTTTCTCTTTAACTCCCTAACGTCTAGGTCTCTCTCTTTAACTTTCTCTCCTCTCTATTTTTTATCTCTCCTTTAACTCTCTCGCCTCCCTCTTTTTCACTCTTTTAACTCTCTCGCCTCCCTCTTTTTCATTCTTTTAACTCTTTCGCCTCCCTCTTTTTCATTCTTTTAACTCTCTCGCCTCTCTCTTTTACTCTCTCATGTCTATCTCTTTTCAACTCTGTCACGTCGCTTTCTTTTTCACACTTTCCATCTTTCTGTCACTGTCTTGCAATCTAATGCTTTCTCCTTTTCTCCCTGTAATCCTGTTTCTCTCATCTGATTGTCTCTCTCTGTCATTCTCTCTTTCTTTCTCTATCTCTTTCATTCTCTCTCCATGTTTCTCTCAAACTTCCCCCCCCTTTCTCCCTGTTAATCTCTCTCTTCCTTGGTCTGTGTGAATATCTGTTATCCATGTGGAGAGAGTAGAGCTTTTTACACATACAGAGCCATCAGCAAGGTGGCTAGTAAATAAGACTTGTCCTTCCAACCCCAAAAATAATTAGCCACAACAAACAGTTATTTGCTGTTGATGGCGACCCAGATGGGATATTAGTTGAAGCCTCACATGTTCTTCAAACACATATCAAATTATTCCTTGCATAATTAAGACACTGGATATTGTAGTTAGTAGTTGGAGTATACAATTCCTACATTTACATTTACAGTATGAAGCATAACATATGGCAGAAAGTAATCAAGAAGTTTTTAGAGTATGTTTTTGATGAAAGACTTCCACATGAATTCCAATAAGTTAGAAATACAGACACGCCTGTCCAACACATCCCAGAACAGAGTGCTGACCACACATTAGTACAGGCCTGTCCAACACCACCCAGAACTGAGAGCTGACCACACATTAGTACAGGCCTGTCCAACACCACCCAGAACAGAGTGCTGACCACACATTAGTACAGGCCTGTCCAACACCACCCAGAACAGAGTGCTGACCACACATTAGTACAGGCCTGTCCAACACCACCCAGAACAGACTGAACACCACACATTAGTACAGGCCTGTCCAACACCACCCAGAACAGTGAGCTGACCACACATTAGTACAGGCCTGTCCAACACCACCCAGAACAGAGTGCTGACCACACACTAGTACAGGCCTGTCCAACACCACCCAGAACAGAGTGCTGACCACACATTAGTACAGGCCTGTCCAACACCACCCAGAACAGACTGAACACCACACATTAGTACAGGCCTGTCCAACACCACCCAGAACAGAGTGCTGACCACACATTAGTACAGGCCTGTCCAACACCACCCAGAACAGACTGAACACCACACATTAGTACAGGCCTGTCCAACACCACCCAGAACAGAGTGCTGACCACACATTAGTACAGGCCTGTCCAACACCACCCAGAACAGACTGAACACCACACATTAGTACAGGCCTGTCCAACACCACCCAGAACAGAGTGCTGACCACACATTAGTACAGGCCTGTCCAACACCACCCAGAACAGAGTGCTGACCACACATTAGTACAGGCCTGTCCAACACCACCCAGAACAGACTGAACACCACACATTAGTACAGGCCTGTCCAACACCACCCAGAACAGACTGAACACCACACATTAGACTGAACCTGGTCAAGTTAAATTGCAAGTAGATTTCCAACCAGATGCAGACATCCAGGCCAAATACATAAAGAGGAAAACAAGTAATTTACATTTGAATGACTGGTGCCTAAAACACAGAACACACCACGTCTAAAACATTCCTGTTTGGAAAATGTTCTGAATAGAATTTTGCCTTTGCGGCAAATTTGACCTTGAGATTAGCATTTGTCCGTTGTTCTAGGCTATTGGTCCTATTTTGTCTCGACCTTTTAGGAATGTTTGCTCCGAGTGATAGGTTTTGCTTTTCTAAGAGGATTCATCCACAGATGAAAGAGGAAACAAAGATTGTTTTCAGTCGATCAAATAAATGGTAAATGTTGCGCTTTTATGTAGCGCTTTTATGATCCAGGCTCGCCAGGAGCAGCTGGGCACCTCAACAATTTCCCAGGAGGAACCGGGGATCGAACCACCAACCTTCCAATTGATAGACAACCGACCCTCTCGTTCGGTTTTCAATGGCCCATGATGGAAAAACATTCTTGTGAAAGTCAAATTGTAGAGATGAGACCAAATGGCAGACCCCAAGCCAGAGTATGGGGGTGTTTAATACAGTTTCATAATACATTATCATAATAAATTATCATTATGAAGTATCATTATGAAATATCATATTGACATATAAGTATTTAGCATCATCATGACATGAATAATTAGGTATCATACTGAAAAATCATAATGAAATGAAAGAAATATGTCAATAGCACATTCTTTATTTGTCTATCTACTATATTTTTACTTTTCCATGTGAAGTGCTCCTCTTTCTTCAACATCAGCCTTAGACAAAACCACATAACAGGAGAAAAATGAGCCTTGAACAAAACTTCACGAGGAGGAAAATGACTTAATAGACGATGATGAGACATATTCAATAGCAGAATTCAATTATTTAACAATAGTATTGGTGTGTACAAACACACATTAAACACCCCACACCACTACCCAACATGAGATGTGATGGACACTTTAAATGTCTGTGTCCCAAATCGCACTCTATTCACAAATCTGCAGTTGATCGTGGTGTTCCTGTTTACCCGGTTGAATATAAAGCGCGCTATGATGAGAACAGGGTGCCGTTTGGAAACTAGTGACTCAACCAGCATGAAGAGTGCATATTCTTCAGACGACAATTTCAACAGATTGGTAGCAGCAGTCGGAAAAGCACCATCCACACCCCCCCGCCTTTCCCTTTTGCCCCTCTGTTCTTACATAATGTACATATTACCACATTGCAGAAGTGAGAAACACCTTGATATGCACAATACACTGGGATGTATTGGGAGTACATCACAAACAGCCAATATCTTTTTACATTGCTCTTATAAACCGATGACCAAAGCAATCAAACAGTAACAAGAGATGTGTCCATGGAATACAGTATCTTTAGTCAGTTTATATAAAAAAGATGTTTGTATGATCTGATAGAAGCTTCTGTTTGCCTTGGCTGGATTATAATGATACTCTGAGACAAACACTCTAAGACCATTTTAGGGAAGCTGCCAATATAGTTAAAAACTCACATGTGTTTCATATCATGACCCAAAAATGAGCAGAAAAATGTTTAGAAAATGTTTTTCTGTCAAGGTCCGATATCATAGAAAACGTTGCAGAAGGAATTTGAGTCAGGATTGGCCGCAAATAAGCGACTTGAACACCACACATTGAACCTGGACAAGTTCAATTGCCTTGTGGGTATATTTTAGCTGCTTTTACGCCTGTATGCGATGCTGGTCCCACAGCATATCGTCTGAATCGTCCACATAAAACATCTACACAATGTGCCGTTTGATCGAAGCCCGCCAGTTGGTTCTGGGTCATTCGTGTCTCCTAGAGCAGCTTGTCTTAGAGTAAGGGTCGCAAGCCAACGTGGTCCGTGAGAGTTGTGCAGGTGGGTTGCCATGTGTCAGATTAAACATGTCACTAGCTGATTAACGACTGTATTTGATTTGGCCAAGTGATGCTTGCTCTCTCTGCCTCAGCAGCTGCGCGACGAGAGTAGAAAGATGCGTGCCTGCTTTGAGCCTCAACAGATCCTTGTCCTGGGTTAAGATCACTCCACAACCCCGGCTGACCCCAGATCTGCCATTCTCACTCGCCATCACTCAGGCTGTCCCCGAATGGGCTCAAGCGTCGTACTGAAAGTAACGACTGAAGTTAACACCTGCCTACGACTGCTCAGTTGTCATGAAAACCGAACGCAGCAACACACACACTCCTCGGTTTTAAACGCTATTTAGAAGTAATACGGAGCACCTGCAATGTGTCGTGTGCGAGGAAGTTATCTGTAATGAGGCCCTCAGAACAAACACATTTTAAGGACACCTCTCTGACAGTTGATCAAAATCCAGGGAGTTGTTTCAGAAGAAAAACAGAAAGCTTAGGTAAACAGTGAACGAGTTAGCTAGCAATGTTGTCGTTTTTTAACAGGTGGGAAGCATTAACAAACAACAGACTGTGCATTGCCAGCCAGGGGCCATTTAACCTGACTAAGGCCCCTGGACTACAGCTCTATTTTATTCAGGTTGCCGTGCCAATGGTATCTAACGCCTTATCCCCGTTATGTACATTACTGAGACCTCTTTTGTTGTTTATTACCCACACCTGTTTCCTGAATCACTGTCCCTATTTGCATTCATTTGTTCTTTTTCCGTTTGTGTTTTTTTCAGTCTATGTTTTGGTTTCTCACCATTTGTAATGTTGGTCTGTTTTTTTTCCATGTGGTTTTGTTTCTGTTATGTTTTAGTGATTTTCATAAATATCCTCCATTCTCCCTGGACGTGTGTCGTGTGTCGTGCTTCTTTGTTCATTGTTACATAGAAAAACAAATTAACAGATTGTTTAGCCAGAAATATACCACGCTCCAAAAGATAAGTAAACGTCCAGAAAACATTAACAGCCTTAATCATTTGAAATAAATCACTAGCATTGACGTGTTAATTTCCACAGACCTAATATACGTATTTATTTGTTGGACGAGGGCCCCAGAGCTCCAGTAGACCCTGTAAAGTCATTCATTAAAGCACCTCTGGTTCCCAGGGAATGACCGCAGCAGTGGGAGAACACACAAGGCCAAAGGCTTTTTCAAGATGGTACGTTAACGATGAATGAGATAAATGGGAGTTTTTTATCCCTCTGGTTTTTACATGATTGAAATGAAGTCAAAGTTAAAGAAGAAATGTGTTTAAAGATGTACTGAGATCAGATTTTGTTCTAGCCTAGAATGACCTTAGCAGCAGTGTCACAAGTGTGGTGAGTATTGGTTCTGAGTGGGGTGCACTTCCTGTGTCTGGTGATTGTTTTGTTGTTAGCACAGCTGGGGCTAGTTAGCAATCATTGGGGGTTTTTAACACTGTAATTTGATTTCGTCAGTGTATGTTTTTGCATTTTATTTCGGGATGTGTATTAGGGTGGGTTAAGTTTATGCCTGATAGTTTGGGTAATGAGGTTATGGTAGACCTATATCTATTAGAGTTTACAGTTAGTGTTTGCTTGTAATGCATTTTAAAAAGTTTAGGACTACAGTTAAAACTGTAAGTACGTGTTAAAAATGTTAGAATATTAATGGAATGGCTAAGATAGGAATTTAACGTCTTGATTTTATCTATTTTATCTAGTGTATATATTTAAAAAATGAAGGCAAAAAAAAGATATTCATATTTACCTAAGTTGAACGTTTTAGATCCCTGGAATGATTTATAGTAGTTATTTGGGTCTCGGGCAGTTTAAAAATAAAACTTTTGTGTTGGATTCACTACATATTTGGTTGAATGCAAAGCAATTCACTAACACACAGATCAATTTATAACAGAACAACATAATAATGACACGCAGTTCCACCACTCCTGCTTTCAACATATACATTATTGTATGAAAATGTTTAAACTGGCCATACTGACGAATGGATGATATAGTATTGTGTCACACAACCCAACCAAATCCTTATGAATATAGTATATACAAAAAAATATTGGATGGATGCTATTTATGGATGCTGGATTGATTGGACGCTTGACGACTTAAGGAATGACACCATTTACATCAGTCCTTGACGCCTCAGGGACATCTGTCACGCGCGCAGATATAGAGACACACACACACACACACACACACACACACACACACACACACACACACACACGTAACATGTGAACAAGCCAAAGCAGACCAATGGGAGACATCAATCATCTACTCCAAATGCACGCCTTTGCATCATACACAGTGAACTCCCCCAATTATTCAAGCATCAAGTGAAAAACCCAAAAACTGACACAAGCTGAAAGAGAAATGTTGCAAGGCTGTGCTTGGTTGTTGCGTATTGTGTGGTTGGACAACCCTGAAAGTGGGAAATAAAAGGTCACTCTGGAGCTGTGATTTATATCATGATGGAATTAATTCTAAATCACCCCCGTAAATTCTCTGTTTTTTGGATTGTACCACAGGGGTCGCTATGCTGCCGTTTGGGATGCAGACTGATGGTTTAGTGAGTTGTGTTTAGAATGCTGTTTTCTGTACAAACGTGGTTAAACTTCATTCAATAACAATAATATTAATAGAAAATATTTTCCAGTGCCGCTGCACATCTTACATGGACAGATTTTTTTTTTGATACTAAAAACAGATAACACACAAAGCATTTCAGCTAAGAAATCATAGCAAGTTTAAGAAGAGGAGGGGCAAAGGAAAAAAATATTTGAAAAAAGGTTGCGATTAAAAAAAGTTCTGCAAACATAATACTTGGTTAAAGATTACCTCTTTTAAAATTTTGGAGAGAAGTTGTGATAGAGTGAGATTTAGAGATGGAGAACTGGATGGATTATACGGTATGACTTGCGTTTGTCTAATCAAAGACACTGTTTTATTGTCTCCAAACATGGCGTCTGGCATTGCAGCCGACCAACTACTTTTGACACATTTGTACTTATGTATACTTATCTATACTTATTTTTGAACCCATCTGTTGTAAGGCAAATGTAAGTCATGTCTTGATTTCACTTTGTTGAGTGGCTTCTTTCTTCCTGACCTCCTATATACTATTGATCAGGTTTGCGCCGTCTCATTCTGACATTTGACTCATGGAGGTAGACATTGATTTTGACAAGAGATGCCCGCATATAGGCTACCAGTTAGAATGGGGTTCTCGTGATTTCTATGAGCAGGTTTCGGGTCCTTATGACCTGAACTAAATGAACAACCATTCATACCTGTATTGTGAGTGGTCCTTGACTTTTATTCATTTTTAGATGATCCGTCGATTAATAGAATAATTTTCTTCTAGGTGTTAGTAAATGACATAACCCCTCCCACACTCATCAGCATCGTGTATCTTTACTCTAAGAGCCTAACATTCATATTTTTCACGGTGAGTTGCCACACACTCATAAAAGTGAAGATCAAACCAGAGCTAGTTTCTAATCTTTATGGAGGCTGAATACAGCCTACTCACTCATGTCCTTCTAATCATGTGCACCTGCTTTGGTGTATAACATTTAATTCTTAGACATTTTATGTGTTGCTAACATTAGTGGTGCTCTCATTTAATGCAAGAAACTATTTCATTCAATGTATTTTTTGTGTGATTTGTAAAAATGTTTTATCTCTATCAATGAATGCTGTAATTTTGCTCCTCCACGTATATACATGACCAAATGCACGGCTCGTTTGAGAATTTCAAAATGTGCTGAAGTACTGAGATTTTCCCACACATCAATCTCTTTAGCCTACAGAGAATAGTCCAAAAAATGTATAAATATCCAGTGGCGAAAATGCCGTGTTGTTGGCGGAGGTCGGAGGAAAACAGTATCTCAAATGACCCCTCGTTACAACCTAGGTATGCAAAATACCATCTCTAAACGCACAACACTTTGAACACTAAAGCAGATGAGCTTCAGCATCAGAAGACCCCACCGTGTGCCACTCTGGACAACAGAAAATTTGAAAAATGTCGCCTGGCCTGCATCTTAGGGACAGCATGATTATCCCTATGTATTAATATTGTTACATATATTAAACACTTTTTTACATTGTATCCAGTTACCATCTTAACAGTTCAAAGGCCACCATCCAGGTCACTTTCATTGACCTTAAATAACTCTCCATGTACCACAGGCACAATCCCCCTGGAACAAAGGGAAACACTGTGCCGGTGCTACTTTATGTTCTCTTGGCCTGTATTCAAAGCACCTCAGAAGAAAGTGCTAAGATCATATCCCATCTGTCTATTTAAACGCATCGCGCTTAAAAAGGCAAAAGGTAATTATAACTGTATCTCATTTGAAACTCCCTGGTATGCTTGCTTATTCACTGTTTTCCACATGCATTGTTATTCATTCCACTGTTACACGTTCTGAGCCAGCTGTCAAGGTTTTACATACTCTTTCATAAAAGTTGGAATTTCTAAGTTTTCTGTAAGTGCCGAGGAACTGTGCTGTCATAGCTGCAAGGGGTAATTGTTTCAAACATTTTGGCGCCAGGAAAGAAAATAGTTTAGCATGGGCAGTAAGGGTAGAATAAACAATTGACATGGGTGGCAGAATGAAAAGATTGAGAAGTAATGTGTGGTTGGAGCATTTGGTAAGATAAGCACACGTTGCTGTTCTAAAAGACAACATTATGGTATAAAAGAGTGGGATGACATGTATGTAGAAGAGTGGGCTGACATGTATGTAGAAGAGTGGGCTGAGATGTATGTAGAAGAGAAGGCTGACATGTATGTAGAAGAGTGGGCTGACATGTGTGTAGAAGAGTGGGCTGACATGAATGTAGAAGAGTGGGCTGACATGTATTATGGTAGAGAATGGGATGGAGTGTAATGATGTACGAGTCGAACGAATTACCTTTTCAGATGGTTTATTTACATTAATATTGCTTCACAACATGACAGCAATATGCCCTCTCACATTAGACCAGCGCTGTTCTAAAGCAGAAAATGACAGTTCCATGGGCTCAACCACTTTTATACCCCAACTTTAGACCAGTCAAAAACATCGACACATCCCCCAGTTCACTCCCAATGACCGATCGATATATTCCTAGTCATTCCTTTATCAGTTAACCCCACCCAGGCAGGATCCAATATCACACCCATGTTAATCACACCTAAACCATTTGCTTTGTCCCAGGAACATTGGAATGTATGGGGGAGGGGTGTCACAGGAGATTTCTGTTCTTTCTCCTTTACCAAAGTTTACCAAATACCTTGTGTGTTTATAACTAATTTTACTAAAATGATATGAAGTTTAACAGATATATACCCAAATGTAAACAAATACTGTAACAACCGAATTATGTAAGCAAACTACTTTTCTAAACATGTATATGAACTGAAAATCCACCACAGTATGTAGAAGAGTGGGCTGACATGTATGTAGAAGAGTGGGCTGACATGTGTGTAGAAGAGCGGGCTTACATGTATGTAGAAGAGCGGGCTGACATGTATGTAGAAGAGTGGGCTGACATGTATGTAGAAGAGCGGGCTGACATGTATGTAGAAGAGTGGGCTGACATGTATGTAGAAGAGTGGGCTGACATGTGTGTAGAAGAGTGGGCTGACATGTGTGTAGAAGAGTGGGCTGACATGTGTGTAGAAGAGTGGGCTGACATGTATGTAGAAGAGTGGGCTGACATGTATGTAGAAGAGTGGGCTGACATGTATGTAGAAGAGTGGGCTGACATGTGTGTAGAAGAGTGGGCTGACATGTGTGTAGAAGAGTGTGCTGACATGTGAGAATTTGGGAAAGCCCCAGACAAGCTTTGGCATTCTGAATAGGTTACAAGTGCGGCAGTTGCCGATCTCTATTGTTAAAGCTGATCATGCTACGGTTATATTATTTTTTATTTTGATAACAAATCTTTTGAGACTTTAGGAACAAAATGCAGAATGTAGTGTTTTGTTCCTGGTTGTCAACGGAACAAAATGTAAATGGAATCGTTGAGATAGATCGCATGATGAAAAACAGTCAGAACATGAATGCAACCTTGTTGTGCCTGCAATCCTTGAAATTATGTTTGTGTTGTTTTAGGTTAAACAGGTGACAGTGAGCGAGAAGGTCAGTGGGAAGGTTAGAATAACATCATATAATAAGATTTTACACATACAGCCCGAATTAGAGACTTACATTTATGGTTATTCACGTACGTTCTACACTAAATCTTAATCTGAACACAATGTACTGAGTATTTAAATGATGTCCAGTATATTTGCTTTGTCTTTTAGGTTCAATTGATAAAAGATAGTCTTTTGACAAGAACATGTTTATCCTGCCATAACCTGCTGTAAGAAAAGATGGCATAGTTTGGAATTCATAAAAAAATTCAAAGAGTTCAAAGTTTTTAGATAGTTATTCTGACATTCAGGTTAAACTCACTGGGAATGCTCATGTTTTCTTTCTTAAAATAATTACGTAAATGCAAATGCTCCCGGTGTCTTCAAAGAATGACTAATGATTGCGTTCTGTCCTCTAGATCTAAATGATGAGGGAGAGGCCGTGAGCGAGATCCTGAAGTACATGCAGATATGTAAATGACAACGCACACAAGGCGTTCTCTGTCAGCCACATGACATGTTATTGCACATAAACTGCATAGCGACGCCAATTACATTTTCATCAGATATCCATACATAGTTACGGCATATTCACTATGTAGCTGTACAATTTGTCAGTGTGCGTATCCCTTAAACATTTATTTTTTTAACTTATCCTTTGGATGTTAGATAGAAAGACGCCGTGACGTGTTCAAATAGAGGCCGATCGGATATTTTTCCAAATTAAAGAAAGGTTACGTTAATTGAAATGATCTTTAAGATATGAACATTCTGATTATTCTTTTCTAATGCTGCATGTAGCTTGATCTATAAACAGTTTTCCGACACCACACTGAGCCAGAGGATTGTGTGTAAACACAGCCAGTGATTATTCTGTAGAACTTTCCTGCCAGCTGTTTAAATGAAAGATACAATTGAACGATTCACTAAAGGTTCAGTAAATAGAATCATTCAGAAACATGGAATCAATCTGTCGTGGAAATTTTAGACTTTAATCGCTGAATTCGAACTTAAAGTAAGACGCACGAGAGTATGTTACAGTTGACACTTTTAACTTGTTTAATTGCAAGTAAGAAACCATTTTTCAAATACAGGTTTAAGCTTTTTCATTGATCAGATCAATCCCTATAGCAAGCTTGAAGAATAGGTTTGAGGAAAGCCTTCATCAGACAACAGGACAATAACCTGTGCTGGATCAGACTGACCTAATGATTACAACTTCTGCATGGTATTTAAAGGAATGAAGTTACGCACACTCATTGACACACCAACCTAAACAGAGACAATGGAGAACAGATGAGGTCCTTAGAAGATCTCACCAAATATAGGATAATATTTATGACATATGGAGCTGTCATGAAAACCCCCAGGGTCACTCCCCAGTCAAGTCGAGAGAGGCCTAATGCATATCCATTTATGGTGAGACACATGTAAACCCATACAGTTGCTTTGACAGTCCATCACAGGTAAGGTAATCAAGACATCTATTTCTAGCATTGGGCCCCTCTAACAATGTAAAGATACATTCTGGCTTGTCCTCCGACGGGGAACCAGATTCCGTTTTTCAGAGTCTCGTGCTTTCCGTTCTTAACCTTTCTCTGTGCCTTTTGGCCTAAACAACATCTATGAGACTTACATGTAACTAAACTTCTTGAATGATCATAAAATTCCATAACAAATCTCAAACTGCAAATCCAAAATCGCTCCCTCCCAGTAATTTGATCAAGCTCCTATATGAACTTTCACAAAACCTCTTTGACCGCATCAGCAGCACTGTTATATAAGTACAACTCGAAATCACGTTGCTGGATGTGTGTCGCCCTGATTCCATTCATCTGTGTCGTCTTGTGTTCCACCCTGATTCCATTCATCTGTGTCGTCTTGTGTTCCACCCTGATTCCATTCATCTGTGTTGTCGTGTGTTCCACCCTGATTCCATTCATCTGTGTTGTCTTGTGTTCCACCCTGATTCCATTCATCTGTGTTGTCTTGTGTTCCACCCTGATTCCATTCATCTGTGTTGTCTTGTGTTCCACCCTGATTCCATTCATCTGTGTTGTCTTGTGTTCCACCCTGATTCCATTCATCTGTGTCGTCAAGTGTTCCACCCTGATTCCATTCATCTGTGTCGTCAAGTGTTCCACCCTGATTCCATTCATCTGTGTCGTCTTGTGTCCCACCCTGATTCCATTCATCTGTGTCGTATTGTGTCCCACCCTGATTCCATTCATCTGTGCCGTCTTGTGTTCCACCCTGATTCCATTCATCTGTGTCGTCTTGTGTTCCACCCTGATTCCATTCATCGGTGTCGTCTTGTGTTCCACCCTGATTCCATTCATCTGTGTCGTCTTGTGTTCCACCCTGATTCCATTCATCTGTGTCGTCTTTTGTTCCACCCTGATTCCATTCATCTGTGTTGTCTTGTGTTCCACCTTTCCCAAGCTCCTCCCATCTCTCTATTAGCCATTGTGTACTTCACCTGTATTCTCTATTTGTTCCTGTTTTTCCACAACTCACAACTCACGCCTGCGATTCTTGTTTTCCTGTTGTCAGTTTATGTCTCCTCGATTTCCCAGCTACCAAACATCTTCCTGCCTCCATCTTACCCTGCAAACGTAAACAAATTGAACTAAACATATGGTTTCTCCTCTTTTCCTAAATTAAATAGTAAATGGTATTCAATCTGCAATGTGCTATCCTTTGGGTGTTTTGTCCAAGCATTGACAAAATGTATAGTACGTAGGTGTGGTTCCGTATAACTCAGTAGGTGGAGTATGGCTTCTACAATGCCAGTGGTTTAATTCCCACAGGAGAATATACTTTAAAGCAACACCTATGTACACCTGTTCAGGTTGCTCTGGACAGTAATGTATTCTGTCTGACTCAAAATGTAAATGCTGGTGCGTTCATATATTAGCTACCAGGTAACAGAAACTGGCCTAGAACATTGGTGATGTGAGGTAACAAGTCTTGATAACACAATCGAAATGTTTAATTTTTATAGGCTTTTTTTCTCGTTTTGACAACAAAACCTACATTTGTCTTTTATGCAATAGTAATTCGCTATCAATGCCACAAAGCCGGACAATAACATAATCCTAATTAGATAGAAGATTGGATCACAAATTTCTTGCTAACGACCCTAGTGAAAATCTGAAATAGTGAAGCGTCCTTAATTCCAGTGTAGTCAAACCAGCTGCACACACGGGAAAACATAACCAGAGTTTAAAACGGTCTTGACACTATTTATTGCAGGGGTTTCACAATGTGTAACGCAATGCTTACGCAACCCAATCAAAATTGCACACGAATATTTAGCACACTTGATGGAGCAAAGCCTCTGTATAATAAGCTTCAGAAGTTTATTATTTCAATAGCTCTGTGTCGCTGCAATGTTGTGGCACTTAGTTTGTTCTCCGAGAGCTGTACTCAAACCAACCAAAGAGAAAGACTTCCTAACACGAGTGTCTGTGTGACAGCAGAATTGGAATGCCAGAGAAGCCACAGCTGTTCTAATAAAATCAACCTGGAGAGGGTGACAGTATAACCTCAGTGGTTAGAGTATCTGACCAGAGATACAAAGGTTGCTGCTGTTTGATACCCTAGTGGTTAAGAGTATCTGACCAGAGATACAAAGGTTGCTGCTTTTTGATACCCTAGTGGTTAGAGTATCTGACCAGAGATACAAAGGTTGCTGCTGTTTGATACCCTAGTGGTTAGAGTATCTGACCAGAGATACAAATTGCTGCTGTTTGATACACTAGTGGTTAAGAGTATCTGACCAGAGATACAAAGGTTGCTGCTGTTTGATACCCTAGTGGTTAAGAGTATCTGACCAGAGATACAAAGGTTGCTGCTGTTTGATACCCTAGTGGTTAAGAGTATCTGACCAGAGATACAAAGGCTGCTGCTGTTTGATACACTCGTGGTTAGAGTATCTGACCAGAGATACAAAGGTTGCTGCTGTTTGATACCCTAGTGGTTAGAGTATCTGACCAGAGATACAAATTGCTGCTGTTTGATACCCTAGTGGTTAGAGTATCTGACCAGAGATACAAATTGCTGCTGTTTGATACACTAGTGGTTAAGAGTATCTGACCAGAGATACAAAGGTTGCTGCTGTTTGATACCCTAGTGGTTAAGAGTATCTGACCAGAGATACAAAGGTTGCTGCTGTTTGATACCCTAGTGGTTAAGAGTATCTGACCAGAGATACAAAGGTTGCTGCTGTTTGATACCCTAGTGGTTAAGAGTATCTGACCAGAGATACAAAGGCTGCTGCTGTTTGATACACTAGTGGTTAGAGTATCTGACCAGAGATACAAAGGTTGCTGCTGTTTGATACCCTAGTGGTTAGAGTATCTGACCAGAGATACAAATTGCTGCTGTTTGATACACTAGTGGTTAAGAGTATCTGACCAGAGATACAAAGGTTGCTGCTGTTTGATACCCTAGTGGTTAAGAGTATCTGACCAGAGATACAAAGGTTGCTGCTGTTTGATACCCTAGTGGTTAGAGTATCTGACCAGAGATACAAAGGTTGCTGCTGTTTGATTGCATCACTGCCTGACTGTTAACCAAATTGCTCCCGGGTCAACGATTATTGGTTATAAGATCTGCTGTTGACATGAATAGGGCCGCTATTTGTCTTAATAGTGGGGCAGACTTTATTGTGATGTTTTTGCAAAAACAGCCCACTGGTCACTAGAGTTCTCCTCTATGCAGACACCAAACATATTATATAGAAGGTAGGAATGATGGAACGTTTTTTTTATATGGCCTTTCTTAGTGGAGACCTCGATGACTGTACATAAAAAACAGCCCCAAAAACCAAGACATCAAATTATAATAAATGCTGTAAGCATTAGCACACAATATACTGTGCACTGCCAGAAAATAACCACACACCTCAGTCACGTGAGAAGAAACAAGAATGAAGGCCCGTTGTTTGTTTACCCGTTTACGTCAATCTCTGCCATTTGCACAAGTGTCCCAAAGCGAAGGTAGAGACAAGTATCAAGGCTGTAGGGGATAATTAGACCCTTTCAGCAAGTGTCACCTCAACTAACGATGTGTCACCCCTAGGGCACCATGTTACTATGTTATTTAATTTGCCACATAAATAGGTGTGATGCATTTGATGCATTTGATTATGCTTAAAGTGATACATGTTAATACATGTTAAAGATTAAATGTCTCTTGAATTAAATGTTTATTGAAACATTTGTTCTTTTTAATAATAAATACAATTTAAACCAGCTGAAAGTGTGGTAATGTCAGGGCTGCTCATTTACGTATCTGGGAAGCTACAGCCCTGTGGTTTCGCCCAACTGCCATTGTGACTAAATCATGTACCATGTCCTCCAATTGATTATTTTTATGAGGTGTGCTTAATTTAAACCAGAACATGGTAGCTCACCGTGAACAAAATGACATGCAGTTAACAAAGCATAGAATTTTAACATCCAAATAATCAGTTAATCCATCAATTCAGTTGGCAAATTGCAGTAATGAACATTTGAAGAGATATCAAGGCTGATTATTTGACATGTTGACTTCTATGTGACATGTTGACACCCAGGTACAGAGAAGGATTTGCATCTTACCTGAACCTGTCCAATGTAGTTTGACATCAATGCAGGATTCAGAACCGGTTGTTGGAGAAGTTGCAATATGTTCCTTCTTTTTCATTCGATGATCTGGCTATATTTTAAGTATGTGAATGGGTAAAAATGCACTACCGGACAGAGTTTAAAAACAATGGGACACGCTTGAAAGGTATAGTGGATGGTAGGAAAAATATTTTCAACTTGATTACACACTGTCTGGGAGAGCAAACAGCTGGAGCGATGCATGTCAACAAACTAGGCGATAGCCAGTAGATGACAGAATAGTCCCCTTAGTTTTTGTAACTTTTCATTGATAATGTGGACACCACCATCAATTTGCATCATCACAACTAACAACTAACAGGCTCTGCATTCCGTAGGGACCAGTTGAAACTCCAGGACAGCATGGGACTACAGTGCCAAGCTTCTAAGGCCAACACCAGGCAGGCGGCCATCTTGGATTACAGCAGGACCCTAGCAGGAGGACTGAATAAATGCCTTCCTTCAAAAGCTCCATGATGACCTTTGTGTCTGAAGCATAGGGCATAATGGCAGTGCGTCCGTGTTCAGTGTTAGGCCATGGGTGTCAGAATACATATCGCATAGGAACATTTGTCGAAGTTTATAGATAACATGCGTGTATTCACCGTGTTGCTCGTATGAGCTGCCTTGTGGTGAGGGTTTAAGGCTCATTGGTCTGGGTATTCAAACAGGCATTGAACTTGTTCCGGAGGGCTGCAATGTGCATGTGCTGTAGAGAAGAAACGACAGAAGAGAATTGATTGGTGCGAATGGTTTTCTGTAAGGGTTTGTTAACTTAACAAAGCAAACAAAGCCTGGTGACATCGGAGCTGTTACATAAGCTGCTGTCATTGTTTGAATTGTCTATGTAAAAAAATATATATATTTGCAATATATGAAATATTGAAATCATCTTCAAAGGCCTGATGCTGATGTAATCTTACTAATTAAGGCTGTGTTGTGCCGGTTGGTTGTCTTTTGAGCGGACTGTTCTCATTAGTCCTGTGCTCCAGGAGAACAGCATGTCGTTCCAGAAGGTTCTGGATGTGCATGTCTCTCTACTTCCCGTGTCCAAAATCCCTTAACCATACAGAAAGAGTTGAAATTCAAATGTATTTAAAGCATTTTAAGTAAAATATTGTCGGGGAAGAGGCAGTAATACTAGTTTCCTTGGCCTGTCATGAAACTGAAATCTGTAATAAAAACATCATGTTATAGTATTTAACTGTTTTATATTAGGGCGGATAAAGCCCTCTGCCTTGAATTTAAGAATTTTGATTTATGTCAAATTATGTTGCTGTCAGGAAAATTAGACAATTACAACATACTACACATCACTTTTTCAACCACGAGAGATAACTGGCTAGATAAATACCATAAGTGGTTTTGAAAGCAGAGGATATTTACTTACTGCATTTTGAAACTGGCTAGCATTTTGAAACAAGCCATTGTCAATTACAGAACGTATCTTTATTTACATTAAAACATTAAAAGTTAATTATACAGCAAGTCAAAGAGCAATTTGACAAGATTACCAAATTTGTATTCAATACGTAGAAAGCTTGATGAATAAATATATCCAGGCTTTCTTTAGGGGCCATTGGTTTCAGTACTGGCAGTTCCCTTTGAGACAATGAATGTGCTTACATCCACATCGTAACCATGGTCCTACAGGAGAAGAAGCTTGTACTAAACCAGGCACCTGGCAACTCATATCTGGACCACCTCACATCTGGACCTATACACATCTGGACCAACTCACCTCTGGACCAACTTACATATGGACCAACTCACATCTGGACCAACTCACATCTGGACCAGTTCACATCTCGACCAACTCACATCTGGACCAACTCACATCTGGACCAACTCACTTCTGCTTTTGCATTGAAACCCACTGCATCTCATCTCTTATTGAAGCGCTCTAGGTGTTAAACTTTAACCCATGTCATCCCGTTCACCCAGACACTGCATTGGCTTTAGGTGTAATAAGATGATTCCACCACCTCCCCCTTTCATGCTTTGCTCGAACATAACACATCTCGTTGTGTTCTCACACACCTGATCCTTTCTGTCCTGGCTCCACAAACTGCTTTGAAGTCAGGACAGCCAAGTCCCTGCATGCTTGAACGTTAAGGGTTGTCTTGGTTCTGGCACTTAATTTGGTAATAGCTGCATCATTGATTAAAATGTACTTACTGCTGTAGGTTGATGTGGTCGTCCCACTTAGTTGTGTTGGATGTACTGACTGCAGGTCAGTTTGGGTAAGGGTGTCTGCTAAATTATTAAAATGGAATGTCTCTCCTAATCGTAGCAATAAAGGACCTCGTCACAGTGATTTCATATTATTTTACATAGGTATACGGTGTGTACCCTACAGATGTTTTGACTGCTTATAATCATTTTGTTTTAATTGAAAAGGCTAAGACTTTAGTGCCAGGGACATTTTGATTGGCCTTAACAATGGACAGCGTTTACAGTTTAACCCCAATCAGAGAAAAAGAGGAAGACAAAAGCACAGAGGATGGAGAGGTCTTTCACGGCACAAGTGGCATATAATTACCTTGATGTGTGTGTGTGTCTGTGTGTGTGTGTGGGAGGGAGCATTTATCTGTGCTCGTGTGCATAGTTGCGTGTGCGCACACGTGTGTGTGTGTGTTCGCGTGCGTCAGCGCTCTATTCTGTCTCCAAGGTCAATCACCACATCTGCGTTACCATGAGAACGAGGGACCTAGGGAGGTTCATTGATATTCACAGTCAGCTGTACATTTGAAATAGCAATTAAATAGCATTTACTTCCTTTGAAAAAAGAACGGAAACACGAGGTGGAATAGTTGGTTTGTGTATCGGAGTTGTTCTGAAAACATTGTTA
>CM055729.1:22067706-22310943 GCA_029465975.1 Dallia pectoralis | reverse complement strand
CCCCCTCCCCTCCTCCCCACTCCGGTTCGAGCAACCCTATTTGTCCACCAGCTACGTAACTCGTACAGCAACCACCAGCGCAACCCACTGAACCCAGGTCTCCGCTCTTATCGAAGGCAGGCAGATCGGTGATAATTTCAACGCGGGCGGATGCCATAGAGCACGCAGCCGTTCCATGCATATTTGTAGCTCTGCGGCGGCGTACGTCCAGCCTAAACCCGCAAATAAAACATCCAAATTATTCCACGACTCCCGTAAAAAAAAAAAAAAAAAAAAAAAAAAAAAAAATAATAAAATTAATTAATTAAAAATTTCAGGCAATGTATTTAGAACGGCCATCCACCCGGACGAGATAAAAACGCATTTTTATCACCCTGTCAGACCCACGCAATTCCCGTTCCCAAGTATTAACAGCCTGTCCCCTCTCGACGAATCTTCGCTTAAATTCCACGGCATAGACCAGGCATCTACCTGATTAAAATCGCGGGTCGGGGTGCCTGGCTGGCCAAAGTTGACGTTACATCCGCTTTCAAAGTCATGCCCATCCATCCCGACTCATGGCATCTCTTGGAGTCCGCTGGCTCGAGAAATACTATTTCGCCGTACGTCTAACGTTCGGATGCAAAAGCAGCCCTAAAAATATTCGACATGCTATCAGAAGCAGTCTGCTGATCTTGTCAAAAACTACGCCATCCCCCACCTCATTCACCTGCTAGATGATTTTCTAATAATCTCGCCTCCCAACGCCATCCCGGCCGCGCACCTCCTCTCAGTCCAAAACGTCTCTCCGAGCTTGAATCCCCTCGCAGAGGAGAAAACCATGGGCCCCGCGACGTCCATCGAGTTCCTAGGGATTAACTTGGATTCTAGGGAATTCCAAGCATCCCTGCCAAAGGAGAAAATCGACCGAATAATTCTCGTCTCTCTACTTTCCTCGAGAAATCGGTTCTCTCGAACGTGAACTCTTGTCCCTGCTCGGCCATTTAAACTTCGCGACGCGCATCATCCCGCAGGGTCGCCCCTTTATATCGCATCTCCTCTCACTCGCGTCCTCCGTCCACTCGCTAGAGGACCCCATTTTCCTTAACCCAAGCATGCCGCGACGAACTTAGGCTATGGGTAACATTTCTAAAACAGTGGAACGGCCTATCGTTTTTCACAAAAACCGTCGCGTTCCCCACCGACATCCAACTGTTCACAGACGCCGCCCCTCAATCGGGTTCGGGGATTCTACCAAGGTCGTTGGTTCGCGGCTCCGTGGCCACCCCAGTTCCAGCAATTACCGCAATCCTCGGCGCTATTCGAGCTCTACCCTCTCGTAGTAGCAGCTTTCCTGTGGGGGAAGGAATGGTCCTCTACAAGCATCCTAGTGCATTGCGACAACGAGGCGACCGTGCACTGCATTAACAGAGGCCGTTCCCATTCACCCGCTCTGATGCCACTCTTAAGGCGCTCACCTGGATCGCAGCTTGCGACCACCCATCATTATCGTCGCTAAGCATATCCCGGGTCGGAGAATCAAATCGCTGACTCCCTGTCTCAAGCTTTCTGTTTCAGAAATTCAGGACGCTGGCTCCGGAGCGGACCATATCCTACTCCGGTACCTCGCTATTCGGAGTTGATATTCCCGTAAAGCCACCAGCTAAAAACCCTGCTCGACTCATCACTCAACACCATCCTTCCGCGCAGTCGCCCCCGGAGACCCTCCAATCCTACCTTACCGCCTGGAAAAGTTTTAAAACATTCCCACGCTTCTTACAACCTACCCTTCGATTTTTCCCTTCTTTCCATAACGTCTTTCACCTCCTATCTTTTTATACTATAAAGGGCTTACAAGCGGGTCCATTAGAGGGTACCTGAGCGGCATCCAGTTTTTTCCATAAATTGATGCGGCGCTCCCTCCCCGAATAAACAACGCACAAACCTCCCTCCTGATTAAAGGGATTCAAAGATCCCAGCCCACCCGATACCGACGCCCAGGCAACCCTTAACCCTTGATATCTTAACCAAATGCATTTACACCCTCCGCACAGGCTACCAGCCCCTAGGTGCCGCCCGCACACTTGACGCCATGTTTATCTAGCCTTTTTCGGCTTCCTCAGGTGCTCGGAACTCACCACCACTTCCAAATTCGACCCCGAAATCCACCCCACCATCTCAGACCTATCAGTAATAGGCAGCGAGGCAATTTCATTTCTGATTAAACGAAGCAAGACCGACCAGAACAATAAAGGCCATTTTATCTACATTTTTAACCTAGCCTCGCAAATCCAACCGTACCAGTCAATTCGGGTTTACCTGCAACGGAGAAGATCCCAGGCTAGATCTCCTCTGGAACCCCTGTTCATGGACGAATCCCGGAAACCCGTGTCACGTTTCTGGTTCCAGAAGCACCTCAAATCCGTTCTCCAGCAGTCAGGCATTCCAGCAGAACACTTTTCAGGCCACTCATTCCGCATCGGGGCAGCAACTTCAGCAGCCCAAAAAGGCCTCTCCCAACAGCAGATCCAAGCCCTAGGGAGATGGTCCTCGGCGCTTTCCAAAGCTATATCCAGGACAAATCGGTCCCATATCAAAATAGCTCACCAAACCTCGTAAGCGAATCAACCAATAGATAAATGGACAATTAAATCAACTAAGTAATAGAACTCCGTTCTAATTAATAGAACCCCCTTGTTCCTTTTCTGTCCTCTCTTTCCGTCCAGCGAGCATTGGCCTCACAGCGGACGGGTAGAGCCCCAGTAGAGCGCTCCTGTTTTCTCTTTCATCCAGTGAGCATTCGGTCTCCAGCAGATGCAGCGTGAGAAAATCTCCCGGGCAGGCACTCACTTTCGCTATTTCCCGTTTCCTTCCGTCCAGCGGGCACTAGTCTCACAGCGGACGGAATGAGAACACCTCCCGGTTGAGTTCGTACGTTTCTCTTTTCATCCAGTGAGCATTTGGTCTCCAGCAGAGACGCGTGAGAAAATCTCCCGGGCAAGCACTCATTTTCCCCCTTCGCGTTTCCCCTTTCCGTCCAGCGAGCACTAGTCTCACAGCGGACGGAGTGAGAACTTCCCGGTCGAGCCCCAACGTTTTCTCTTTTCATCCAGTGAGCATTGGTCTCCAGCAGGTGCCGCGTGAGAAAATCTCCCGGGCAAGCACTCATTTTCCCCCCTTCGCGTTTCCCCTTTCCGTCCAGCGAGCACTAGTCTCACAGCGGACGGAGTGAGCTCCCGGTCGAGCCCATCGTTCTCTCTTTCATCCAGTGAGCATTGGTCTCCAGCAGATGCCGCGTGAGAACCTCCCGGGCAAGCACTCACTTTCCTGTACGTTCCTCCTTTCCGTCCAGCGAGCATTGGTCTCACAGCGGTCGGAATAAATCTATACCAAACGGGCATTGGTCCCACAGCAAAGCTCCCACGTTTCCCGTTCCGTCCAGCGAGCATTGGTCTCCCAGCGGTCGGAATAGGAACACCAAGCGGGCCTCAGTCCCGCAACAAGCGTTCAAACGCCCCCGTCCACAGGCCAGCAGGGCCCGCCTGGTCCAGGCCGTGAACGGCTTCACAGGCCCGCGCGCATACAAAAAAAAAAAAAAAAAAAAAAAAATATAGATTAATAAACAAAAATTAAAATAAAAAAAAAAAAAAAAAAAAAAAATAAAAAAAAATAATAATAATAATAAATAACATTTAAAAAAAAAAAAAAAAAAAAAAAAAAAAAAAAAACAATTCTGACCCTTCCTCGCGATGCCAGTCCGCCAAGCGCGGCTCTCTGGGGGGTTTATAATCCAGCGGCTGTCCTCGGCTCCTTAGCGTTAGGGGGGTACTCTGGGTTCGGGCCAAATTCCGAGCCCGGAGCCCCGGGCCGGATTCCGAGCCCGGAACCCTCCCTCCGGACAGCACGCCAAATACGCATTAAACCTATATCCCTTAATTGGCATGTAAGTGCGAACTCGTGAAATGAGGTTTACTAACAAGGTTCGGGAGGAGGACTTCCAGCTAATTAATTACAGGTGGAAGCCCTCAGCAATTAACAGCTAGAGGGTACATATAGACTCAGCAGTCTTACCTCGCTCCGCTGACAGCTCGCAGCATCCCCCACCACCCCTTCTCCGCTCAAATTCTAGTCCTAACCACTTACATGCGGGGGGTACTCTTGTTCGGGCCAAATTCCGAGCCCGGAGCCCCGGGCCGGATTCCGAGCCCGGAACCCTCCCTCCGGACAGCACGCCAAATACGCATTAAACCTATATCCCTTAATTGGCATGTAAGTGCGAACTCGTGAATTACTGTAGGCCAAAATATGGTACCAGGCAGATTTAACCACTAGACCTTGAACTGGGCTTTATCGCCATATCTGACAGTCAAAATATGGGCTCTTGTTTCAGGTCTCCACACCAGTAGTGCCCACTGGCACTTCCAGCTCTGCCACCACTGTCACATCACTAAGATCAGTAAGTTAAGTTGTGTTATACAGCTAGAACATTTTTGTTACCCTCAGTGAAATGAGTCATGTAGCTCAAAAAATGAAATCCATCAACAGACTATTAGGGGTTATATGACAAATTGAAGTGAGTCTCGAATGATTTGACAAAAAAAACACTGTAAAAGCTATTCTTGGTTAATATTCAAGTTCAACATTGGTCATTTTTTGGCTTATGTTATTTTAATATGTAGTGTATTAATATGGGTGGAGTATAATGATTACATTATGTGCATGGCAAAATTATATCATAAACACTGAATGTCCTGTCTGTTTTTCCCCTTCTTTTTTTAGGATGGGCATACCATATTTTCTAAAGAGGACATTGAGTGCTTGTTACGACTTGGGACAACTCTCTGTGGTAGCTCCGGTCCTGCAGATATCCAGACCCACGTTATACAAATACCTGTGGCATACTGTACACCACTACATACTGATGAATTCATGTTATTGTTCAGTCTTAATCCATGGCACTGGTTGTATTTACAATATGTGCTTACTGTACACCACTACATACTGATGAATTCATGTTATTGTTCAGTCTTAATCCATGGCACTGGTTGTATTTACAATATGTGCTTACTGTACACCACTACATACTGATGAATTCATGTTATTGTTCAGTCTTAATCCATGGCACTGGTTGTATTTACAATATGTCCTTACTGTACAACACTACATACTGATAAGTTAGTTACATTTTTATTATTGATTAGTATAAGGAAATGGATTCAATTTTGAATTTTGTGGAATACAAATTCCTTTACTCTGTGAAGTTTTTTTTCTTCTAGTCACCATTGTTTAACTTTTGAATTGTATTTTCATATTTTTACAATAGAAATGGTAATGGTAAAAAAAGATTATACCTGTAACACAATGGCCTTACCTTGTTTTCTGTGATAAACATGTACAAACTAACAAAAAAATGGGCACACGTGCTACTATACTACACATTTACATCCTATATTATGGTCTTGGGGGCAGTTTTTCCTGCATACAGAGACACTGAAACATGCCCACACACACATAATGTTGCATTATTACCTAGGCACTGAGAAGCTGTTAGCTTACTCTTTCCCATAGAGGAAATGTTTTTGAACATGAGGATGATTTAGATAACAATACAGAGTATTCTGAAGTGAATTACAAGATGGCCTTCACTTGGAATATGTACCACAGGCGTAAGCTGCAGCAGCCCCACTGCCAGTTACTGGAAGTGCCCACAGCACTAGAGTTTGCATTCAAAGTAAGAAATGTTCATGAAAACATTGTCTCACTTTTTCCCAATATAAGCACGATCAAATATTTAACAGAAAAAAAACAAATCACACTTCCATTGTTAATTGTGTTTTAGTAAAGACTTGATTGCATTGCATATATATCAAATGTCATATCCAAATTGTTTGAAATTAAGATACAGACAATAGTTGTTAAGAAACATTTTATTACACAATTGTTTTCAAATCTCTGACCCGAGAGATACCAGAGGGTCCCAAAAGTAAAGATAATACAAGGGTTAAGAGGATTCACTGCAATCACCAAAACTTGAATGTCCTACTGCTTAATGTACAGCACTAGTTATTCACAAGATAATGTTGTCTGATTAGTATAAGAACAATAATATTAATACATTCAATTTTAAGCAGCTGTCAAGAAAGCCAAAGACACTGAACAGCAATGAGACAATATAAACAGTACTAATATACAAAAGGGGTAATAAAGGACAGAGCAAGCTATTCTGGAGGGATAAGCTTAACAACAGGGATTTAAGTAACAACAGTTACAGTTTTTACAATTTTGTTGAATACAAATTTGTGTACTGTTGTATGTTTTCCCCTTGTTTCCATCATTTTCAAGAGGGTTTACTGAAACAACCAATTCTTGCAAGTCCTGCTGGTTAAGTGGGCAAAAGGAGATGTGCAAGAGGTGCCGATACGGAGTCCTCTGTTCTTTCGTCAGTTGCAGTTTCTGGATTGTTAGTTAACAGAAGATGTCTGTCTAGGGTGAAAAGCTGAACTGGGGTTCTGTTACCTTCAGAGGAGATTGAATGATTGTTAAATGCATCTTTAAACTCATCCAATGTCCGATTGATCCTGGGAATATATACATAATGGAGAAAATAAATCTGATTCATTATCTATGTCTAAAGTCTCCATTGACTCTAGCTCATAGAAAATGGGTGCAAACACATCACAGCAGTTTCTGTTCAGGTCCCGATTGAATCGTTCAATTCATTGATTATGTACAGAGCTTCCAGTCAACACAGAATTGTCACCTCTGAACTCTCATGTCTTCCCAAATACAGACATTCTCCCCTCCATGATCAGTTCTGATATGAAGGGGCCGGCCAAGATCACTGATGGCTGGACTGAAGAGGTCCATAACAGTTTCAGCCCGGTTGTTGTTGGAACACCAGATAAACGTTAACATTCTACTGTAACCATCCATTGTGCAATGTACAACTAAATTCCATCTAATAAGTTTGTATGCCCATCCTAAAAAAAAAAAAAAAGAAGGGGAAAAACAGACAGGACATTCAGTGTTTATGATATAATTTTGCCATGCACATAATGTAATCATTATACTCCACCCATATTAATACACTTAATATTAAAATAACATAAGCCAAAAAATGACCAATGTTGAACTTGAATATTAACCAAGAATAGCTTTTACAGTGTTTTTTTTGTCAAATCATTCGAGACTCACTTCAATTTGTCATATAACCCTAATAGTCTGTTGATGGATTTCATTTTTTGAGCTACATGACTCATTTCACTGAGGGTAACAAAAATGTTCTAGCTGTATAACACAACTTAACTTACTGATCTTAGTGATGTGACAGTGGTGGCAGAGCTGGAAGTGCCAGTGGGCACTACTGGTGTGGAGACCTGAAACAAGAGCCCATATTTTGACTGTCAGATATGGCGATAAAGCCCAGTTCAAGGTCTAGTGGTTAAATCTGCCTGGTACCATATTTTGGCCTACAGTAAACTGTACCTTATAGTTTGGATTCAGAAGACTAGATGAATAGAGTAAAGTACTAAACAACAGTCAGCGACATTAAAGAACGGTTTGATTATTGCTAAGGCCATATGGTAAACATTAAATGATTTAATAATATAGTAATTTCACTAGTAAATTGCTGTTGGACAACAAAAACAACCACCAGATGGGAAAAGGTTCATTTACAATAATTTTGAATGCACTGTAAGGCATTCAGGTATAATAAGTGGCGCCGAAATGAGGCACACAAATCCGCGTTGCTACTCGGTCCGGTAGATACCGGTTGTTAAGGCACCTGTGCCCTATTAGCAGCGGGTCTCCGTACCCAACCCTTACCCAGATTGCTTAGTTAGTGCGCTCGTGAGCAATCTGGGAAAGTTGGTCACAAATTCACCACAACAATAGCTTCATAAAGTGGGTAATTTGGTTACCGTTAACCACTAACTGGGTTATGGTAGTCTAGTTAACAGGTGACATATGATACTAGCTACGACAGCTAGGTTAACTGTAAGACCCCTCCATTTCATAAAACGCATAACTTCAGTACTTACCGATGGCAATGATGTGGTGGTTGATTGGGAAGATGTGCTTGGTGTAGGTCGGTCATGAAGAGCCATCCTAACCCCAGCAGCAACAGCTCTCTCAAATACCTCCGCTATAACTCTACATGACTTGCCATTTTGAAAGACCTCTTTGTGAAATAGAGCTGTGCGAGTTGTGAAGATTCACGGTCACGAACTAGGGGCGTGGCTAAGTACCGTAATTCTTGTATAGTTAAATGTATGACTTATAATTTAGATTTAACATTTAGATTTAACATTTATATTTAACATTTAGATTTAACATTTAGATTTAACATTTAGATTTAACATTTAGATTTAACATTTAGATTTAACTTTTAGATTTAACATATAACATTTAGATTTAACATTTAACATTTAACATTTAGATTTAACATTTAGATTTAACATTTAGATTTAACATTTAGATTTAACATTTAGATTTAACATATAACATTTAGATTTAACATTTAGATTTAACATTTAACATTTAGATTTAACATATAACATTTAGATTTAACATTTAACATTTACATTTAACATTTAACATTTAACATTTAGATTTAACATTTAATATTTAACATTTAGCATTTATATATATTTTACACAAAAAGTAAATAAGACAAAGTTCACAAATAATGCTTTAAATGTGTTAAAAACGTGACTATTAAATGTGGTTTGAGGCTAAATGTGGCAAAATGTTGGTGTTATTTTTGTGTGCTTCACTTTACAAACGGCGCCCCATAATTGCACTCCGGAGAACATTTGATCCCCTTTTGCCCGATTCTTTTATAAGGCTTTGTTGCACACAGCAGAAGAAGGCAACTGAAATATCTCACAGTTGTGTCCGTCTAGTCAGGCTGGTTCCTTCGGCCTGCATTGCATCTTAAGTAGTTGCAATAATCCTGGTAATTAATTATAAATGTGATTGATGCTCGGCAGAATTCCCAGTGACAGCATTCCGATTAATTACGTTTGATTTATTGTGTAGATCTCCTTTAGTGTGGATGATTGCGTAATTGCTGCGTAGCAAACAAACCCCAAATAAGAAATTTCCGGCCTCTTTTGAATGGCCACTCCGGTGCAAGGCATCCTCAATCGCCCTCCTATTGAAATAAGTAGTGCACTGCATTTTTATCCAGGGCATGTGGGTCCGTAGTGCACTATGTAGTGGCTATAGGAGGGCATTTGGAAAGCAGGCCGTGGCTACAGCAGTCTTTTCTTCTTGGAGCAGTTATTTCCCCTCCCGTAGCATCTACAGCTACAGGGTCTTCATATTTCATTAGGATAATTCACAGCGAAGGTCATTTTTATGAATTGACTGAGGAAAGACCCGGCTTTGTCCCAAAATCGTTACAAAAGCAGGCTGGAAGCAGAACAGTGGCAGCGCAGTTCCAAACATTGCACTCGTTTTGACCAGTGACCTATTGGCCCACACTGAAAATAGTGGACTAAAAAGAGAATAGGCTGCCATTTGTGCTTTTTTCACTACTGCTATGATTCAATAATCAACAGAAGTAAATCATTTCCAGGCTATTGCATTTGTAGTCAACAGGCGGGAACAAATACCGTAAAACAAACAGAGCACTCACACCAACTGTGGCACTGACTCCTGCTTCTGGTGTTTTGGGGCATTTTTCTTGTTCTGTTGCAAGTTTTCACCAAATGTTTTAACTGATATGCTATACTTAATACAATATGTATTAAACCATAGTTTCTAAGCACTACGCAAAAACCAATACACATTTTATGGCATTGTCAAAAACTACAATTAAGAATTAGTTACTTTGTAAACGCCACCATAAACAGGGGACATGATATTGCTCTCATAAACCGGTTACACAATTAGAGCAGTTATATTTAGAGCTGGTTATGCGTACATTGCCAATATACCGTGGCGATATGCAAATATACCACACCGCAATAAGCAATTCACAATTCGAACCACAGGCATCATAAAAAGTGACGTTTTATTGTTCTAATTACATTAGTAACCAGCTTGTAATAACAATAAAGCACAGAGGAGTTTGTGTGCCACCGCAAAATTAAAAGCACTGCGTACTGTGTTGTACTTAATAACTGGGTAGGTACCACGTGGTCCTAACCTAATTAACATGGCTCTGGTGCAGAAAGTAAACGGCCATGTAAGTACTTCTACTAGACATAATAGAGTGGACGCATAATGATGATGAAAAGCTGTTCTGGGCAACTGCTCTAATATGTGGTTTTCGGTGAATTTTGCGAACGTGATTTTAATATTGGTCGGAGTCGCATGTAATTACAGTGTGTTTCTGCTGTTAACGGTTTACAGTAATTAGAGGTCTAACCGAATGTACGGAGAAATGAGACATCATTATATCCCACTGTGTGGTTTGCAGTGATTAGTGATGTTGTGCAGTCATTGATTGGACTATAGTAATTAGAGGCAATGTGTTACTCTTTCTGCCCCTACCGAGGCTTTCTTAATTAACCAGCCAGTGATTTACAGGAACACCGTGATTATTCCCGATCCCGTGCCGCTGGGCCAATTCCGTGGAGCGCCGTGCCCTCGTCTCCGTCCCACTGACCGGCCATTTTGTAGTCGTTGCAAATTAGGTGCGCCGCCGTGATTAATGCTCGAGATTCACCGCTCTGAGAGAAGGATCAGCAGCAAGACGTTTCATTAAATCGTTGTCTCTATTACTTAGCTAACTAATGTAGCTTAAATAGAAAAACGCCGGACCAAAGCCACGGGTTAAATGTCAGCCATATTGAGTTGTGGCTGTGCAAACGAACCCCATGTGATTCATTTGGAACGCAACGGTCCGTCAGGTGTACTACCTTCCCCGTGTCCCGTGTCACCAAGCTTTCTGCGAGCTCTACAGTTGGCTTCCAGTTGAAGCTTGTTGTTGTTGTTCTGTTCATGCTAACAAAGCCTCGCCTCCCCTCCCACAACGCTTACCCATACCTGAGCTCCTTGTTCAGCCACCTGGCTAACCCCCCCTATGCTGTCCCTTCTACCCTGTCCTGACACCTCGAATGTGGAGCCAATACACTGGGTACACAGGTGGATTGCTGTGCCTTGTTATCCGGCACATCTGTGTTCATAGACAGGAATTAAGTTAATCTGCAAACGTACACCAGATCCTTTATGCTTTCTCTTCGATATTTACCTCTCAAGATACAGCAGGTCCCTTCATCTCAACACGCATCCCGTGAGTTAGCTGCAGGTTTTATAATAAAAAGAGCATCATGAGAATTGCTTTTAAAGCATCACCTGACACCTGCTTCCACAGCCACCCACCCCGCTTCTTTCACTTCCGGAATTTCCTTGCCAGTTAATTGCTTCTATCAACTGGTTTCCATCCGTGTGCCAGAACGGGCAAGACACAGTGGCCAGCCAAACAATGTGCTTCACGCCATCCATCATTCTCCGGTATTAACTACCCCACCACCCATTGCAAGTTAAACTTGTTGATTTGTTATGGTCCATCATCAATCAAAGCTCAAAGGGAGAACTGCCATCTGCGCTTCAGCTATGTGGCTACCTTTGGTGCTCTGAAACGGTGTGGTTCTCTTCAGCGGAGGCTGGTGAAACTTTAAATTGGATAGCGACTGGAGCGCTGTGGTGGTTAGAGCTGAAAGAGTGGAACGACGAATGAAACACGCAAGACAACGTCTGTTCTGATGTATCTGACATCCTTCTGTTTACTCTATTTTAGGTATTAGTATGAGCTGGTAACCCCACACTGACATCAAAACTCCTCAGTAGATGGATCGGCTTTTCTCAACAAGTCGTTATTTTTTATATTTTCCTTGTCAAAGTCTCAGTGTATTCTTAAGATTGCAACATCAGCCGTCAGAAATGCTTAAACTACATGTTTAATTTATTTTGTAGAGACAACTCGATGCTTCCATAGCCTCTAAAGTTCTCTGAATTCAACAAATGAAAGGAGAAAAAAGTATTGTGTTTTGTCCGACAGTTTTTGTGGATTAGAACAACGAGAACTTTCTGAAAGACATTGTTGTGATATTGTTTTCAGAAACCTAGACACGTTTGAACTACTTTAGGTTCCATGAGTTGCTCTGTCTCTTATTATTCTGTATTTTTTGTGTTGTATCTACCTTTCCCTACATCTTAATAAATAAATACATACACAAGAAATACACAAAAATAACATTGACATCAACTTTATAAGAAATACAATAAAAAAAGTCCCCCCAAAAAGTATCCTAAATCAGATATTGTTTTATTAGTATACCGAAATGCCAAGTGTAGCACTAAATACATTTAAAAAAAGAATTTAAAACACATTTATTCTATTTCTAAATAATATCCTTTTATGTCTTGGTTCTCTTCAAAGCACATAAATACATGAAAAATGGTGACATTTAAAATACGGATTTATTCACAATGCATCTTGTTTCTTTAATTGTTCCTAGAACAGCATCACTTCTGGAGTCAGCATTAAATACCCATCGTATGTGGATCCAAAGGTACTATTTCCTACAATTACAGTGCATTCAGTTTTAACCAAGGCCCGATCAAAAATGGTGCACATGAGATTGCCCTTTGGCATCTTTGCCAAGTGTGTTTTCCTTGTTTAACAATTCGATGGCTACAGTTTAGCCATGAAGATCTAGCTGCTGTTGAAATCAGGTTGTCAGAATCCTCTCATGCAGGCAGAACATAGAACACAGAACACGGTCCCTGACATGTAATCAGTTCATTTATTCATGTTCTGACATTTCCAAACCCATGTGTGGAGTGCTGTGACATTCTCTCTCGGCATTTTTCTCTTTTTGAGGAGACATGGAGCAAGAGCTAATAAGAGAGCTAATGAGATACGGTAACATAAAGTAGAACCGTGAGTCCACGGCTACTCGGAAAAGGATGTAGATGGAAGGACTGGAGAGAGAAAAGGATGGAGATGGAAGGACTGGAGAGAGAAAAGGATGGAGATGGAAGGACTGGAGAGAGAAAAGGATGGAGATGGAAGGACTGGAGAGAGAAAAGGATGTAGATGGAAGGACTGGAGAGAGAAAAGGATGTAGATGGAAGGAATGGAGAGAGAAAAGGATGTAGATGGAAGGACTGGAGAGAGAAAAGGATGTAGATGGAAGGACTGGAGAGAGAAAAGGATGTAGATGGAAGGACTGGAGAGAGAAAAGGATGTAGATGGAAGGACTGGAGTGAGAAAAGGATGTAGATGGAAGGACTGGAGTGAGAAAAGGATGTAGATGGAAGGACTGGAGAGAGAAAAGGCTGGATAAGAGAGGGCTGGAGAGAGACAGAGCTGAAGGTGGGAGGGCTGGACTGGACTGGGGAGGGGATGGACAGAGCTGGCAGCACAGAGGGGTCTTGTGAGGGGAGGGTCAGGCTGAATCGGGTTAAAGGGATGGTTTGAAAGGGGCGGTGAGATCTAAAGTAAGAGGAGAGTCTGGGGAAGTCTACAACGTTGGAGGCCACCTGCCTAAATATTTTATGGATGGTAATTTGTCTGAAGGATGTTTCAGAGACACTGTGGCTGTCTGCTTCACCTAATAAGGCTGGTGCCAGGCATTATGCACCCCTCAGTCCCTCATCGATCCTCAAAACCCCAGCAAGACAGAACACCCTTTCAAATTCACCATATTTATTGAGCTTTGCCATATTTCTTTGGATTGCTTTCTGTGACAAACAGTGTGTGTAATTAAGGCAGCCCGTGTCCTAAATGGCAACCCCTCCTCTATACGTGGCCGATAAGACTCGCGTCCGGAGTAGCACACTTCATTTGGAAAAGTGTGTGAACTGGGACGTCGTGTGTGTGTGTGTGAGCGACAAGACAGCCAGCTGCAGGACAAATTACCTTATCTTGTCAGAATCAAGCCAACGCTGCTCGGCGCATAACTTAGGCCTTGATTGGATTTTCATGTAGCCACTTAGCATTTTAACATCCAAGATGTTTATTGCTTTAAATAATTTTGGGCAGTGGGCTGGAAATCTGCCAACCTGACAAACAATAAAAACAGCGAAAAAGAAAAGAACCCGAGACGCATTGAGTCGCTTACGGTAATTTTGTGATTATGAAACATTTCAGGGTTGAGGGCATGTGTCACTGTGTGAGTTCACATGTGTGTGTGTGTGTGTGTGTTTGAATAAGCTGTTGGATGTGTGCAGCTGCTGGGCAGGTCAAAGCAAATTAAGCCTTTGAGTGTTCATTACAGAAAACCGTTTAAAAAGAATGAAAAACAATTGTGCTGTGTCCTAATTGCCCAAAACAGTAACTATTATTAATTGCACAACTGATGTTTGTAGTAAATGAGATTCTTATTCTAATACAATGTAATGCGCAGAGAGCTTTTAAACACCAGTTTATTCTGCTATCTGCTCTATATACGCACTCTGTGTAGTTTTGTGCTCAATTAAGTTAACAATATTGCTTGTTTAAAACCTTGAACTTCATAAAGTATCCAGTGTGGTTTATTGATATGGTGTCCACAAACACACTCTATATAATTGTATATACAGTGTGGATTTGGTTGGTTTAAAAAATAGACTGCATGACATTAAACTATAAAAATTTGACTAAAATTGCTCACCAGATAAACATGTTGCCTGAATCTCAAAAGACTTATTTCTAGACCAATCCCCTCTTTTCTTCCATTTAAGAGCAAATATTGGTTTGTCAATGCATATTAACGATGATGTGTTTACTTAATGCTGACGAGGCACAACTCAGTTTAAACCCTTTCTCCAAATTTGCGAGATTAGTCGATCTGTGCAGAAGAAAACCTAGATTTTTTTGGTCATTATCGTCAAGACCACAATGTAGAGGTCTTGTTATGGGAGTGTATCCCATCCTGATGAACAAAAAGCAAAGACTTTGCAGGATTGCTCTGCTAATCCGATGTCACCCGAAATTCTCTATTGGTTAATTAATTTTTTATCCTGATAAAAGCATGTATTTTATCATTTTATTATTATTTTCCTCTGTGAAGCACATTGAATTGCTTCTATGTATGAATTGTGCTATATAAATAAACTTGCTTGCTTGCTTGCTAATATCAAATACCCGCGCCAACGATCTCTATTGTCCAACCATTATCGGGAAATGGTGTCCATGCAGATTGCCAGCAGAGCATTCAGCTTCGTCCCATTTTGCGTTGCATTCTCTGTTGACTGTTTGACAGGGTAATCCCAATGGCTTGTGCTCTATAGAAGCGTGCATTATATCGCCATCTCCACATGCCTTTCTCCACTCAGATTATTGGCTCTCATAGAACACGTTGAGCTGACTAGAACACAGAATGGCTACCTGCTGCTTGGAGAGTCTAAGGCATAAAAACACTGTAGGACTGATATTATAACGGTTCTCGTGACAAGAACCCTGAGTGTTTAAATCAGTTTCCTTTGTGTAAAGTGCACTTGTGTCATTTCAATCCCTGATGAACTTCACTAGTACACGACGCAAAATAATTGAATAATTCCATGCTTCCAAAAAGAAATAATTCTTGAGACCGGAGCTGAATTGTTCAGGAATGGCATTGGAAAACCCCCCCGGTTGTTAGGAAAATCGAGTAAAACTGAGGCTGTAGAATAGTTTGTACAAATCTGAATTGACAGTAATACAGGTGTGCTATTGGTTCCATTGACTCTGCAGCTAAAGTCGAGAGTCACTATGTTCGTGTTGATGTTTTACTTTGATTTATTTCTAACTTTACTGTACTGTATTATTGCTACTATTCATCATCATAACCCAGCCAGCAATGACATGTGGGGCCCAGATTGGTTAAGTATGGGTTCCATGGTTACAGTGTGGGCATGGGCTTTGGCTAGGTGAAATCAGCGGGTCCCATGTAGTTTTGGTAGTATGTGTCCCACATAGGAAGCCCATATGAGCTGATTACATGGGCCCCATAAGGGACAGGCATGGGCTGAGTGGGCATGGGTTTGAACTGAGAACACATATATGGGTCCTGCATAGCATATTAATGGGCCAAGTGGGCATGGGTTTGATCTGGGAACACATATATGGGTCCTGCATGGCATATTAATGGGCCAAGTGGGCATGGGTTTGAACTAGAAACACATATATGGGTCCTGCATGGTGCATTTATGGGCCAAGTGGGCATGGGTTTGAACTGGGAACACATATATGGGTCCTGCATGGCATATTAATGGGCCAAGTGGGCATGGGTTTGATCTGGGAACACATATATGGGTCCTGCATGGCATATTAATGGGCCAAGTGGGCATGGGTTTGATCTGGGAACACATATATGTGTCCTGCATAGCATATTTATGGGCCAAGTGGGCATGGGTTTGATCTGGGAACACATATATGGGTCCTGCATGACATATTAATGGGCCAAGTGGGCATGGGTTTGATCTGGGAACACATATATGGGTCCTGCATAGTATATTTATGGGTCAAGTGGGCATGGGTTTAATCTGGGAACACATATATGGGTCCTGCATGGCACATTTATGTTCTAAGATGGGTTTGAACATGGAACACATGGGTCCTGCATGGCAGAGGCCTAACTGTGTAGGCCTATTGAGTTATGTAATTACTTACTGAACATTTTTTAGTAATTTGTAGTAACTCTACATGCAGGCTAATCAAGCATGTTGAGATTGAGTAATTGTAACTCATTACATTTCAAGTCACGCTAGTCACCAAAGAACAAACATTGCATAGATCTTTTCCCAAAACAATCCATCAGTCATTTTTGTTAGTCGTGTAGAAAATGAAAAATGTAAATTCCCAAAAATGTAAAGAACATCAAAATAGGTCAAAGTTTATACTGTGTTGAACTATGCTGATTAGTGGACTCTCAGAAAGGTTGCAGGCCTACCGTAACACTTTAAATAATAGCCCAGTCCCAGATGCCTGTCCCTTGGGGCAGAAACACATATTTAGACAAATAACTAGGGATGCTCGATATTATCGGCCGATATTGACTTTAAAATTCAATATCAGTAAATATCGGTATCGGTTTTTGAAATGGTTTATATTTACTAAAGTATGTCATTTTATACCTTATTGGAAAGCTTGTTTCCTCTCAAAGCGAATGCAGACAAAATGTGGGTGTTGCTGTAGGTTGTTGGCCAACCAGCATAAACACAGGGTTTGTAGAGTAAATAAATTCTTGAGCAGGGCAGATCTAAGCCCCAATTAGTGGAATGAGTGGAATCTTTGTTCTTGTGTGGCTATTTGTTTTCAGTTTACCTCAGTCAAAGAAATGTTCAGTTGACATCTTCTCTCGAAGGGGTAGTAAGCACCACACCCCAGTTAGCCTACCAGTTGCTGGCTAGTCCATCAAAACATTCAAATACCCAGTATCAAGGAGTCATGGAACAGTGTGCAGTAAGCCTATAAACAATCGTTTCGGTATCTGTATCGGCTAATATTAAGCATTGGGCAATATTGGTATATCGGATATCGTTACAAAATCAATGTCAAGCATCCCTACAAATAACCCCATACGGTTATCCACATCCCATAGATGCCTGTCCCAATGGTCTATTTGGTCAAATAAAACTCCGGGATCCTATTCGAAGTTTTACGGTACTTCATTTTTTAAGATGAGGCCAAATAGCTCACAGACAGCTAGTCTCTTTATGGATATGAATATGATGCATTTATTACCTCTTAGTAAATCGTAATTCAATATTTGTTAGAAAAGGACTAGCAGGAGGCCTCATCATGAATCCGTCTTCCACTTCTGTGTTGTTAGATGTCATTGGACCAAGGATTAGCATGCATTTCTATCAAGGTGTAGCTCATACACCAACAATGACTGTTGTGTTGGCTGTAAAAGGTACAGTAGATCTGTTTGAGAAAAAAATTAGGGAAAACAATTGTTTTGTTTCTTATCAATTATTAATGATTAATAGATGGTTGGCGTTTTAACTTTTGGTAAAGGAAAACACACATCCAGCCATAGTCTGGAGAAGTGACGGTGACATCAGTGGTTAAAAGTAACTAATACTCTGAGTAGTTTTTTATTTATTATTTTACAAATGTTACTTTTACTTGAGTATTTCTCTAACACCAGTACTTTTACTTGAAATAGAGTAATATTTTAGCAATGTAACAGCTTGTACTTGAGTACAGACTGTACTCTTTCCACCACTGCCTGTTATGCACACAACACCTAATTAGGCTAATTCATAATGAAGCCAGCGAAGCCGTTAACGTTTGTTAATTCTCTCACATGTCATTTAATTTACGAATTTTACTGTATTTAATTGTTATTTGGTCAGGCACTTCTTAGGACATCTATAGGGGGTCCTGTATGCAAAGGCCTTGTTTCGCGCTCAAAACGTTAACATTCCATTCGGAAAGCACTGCTGCTGGCTGTGACTTCAAGGAGAACTTCAGACACTCACTAATTGAGGTAAGTTGAAATATTACGTTGCCAGAAAAATAACACTGCAGATTGTACAGAGGTCTGTATTTTTGGTTTGTGCTGTTTAATCTGATGTAGAATCTAACCAAAAGGAAAAACAGCGGGAGAGGTTGGACAATAATTAATATATCACGATAGACTTTTATTCAACAACGGTGATATGAGTTTTTTGAACACATTTCCGATTTTTCGATATACATTACATTGCATGTAGTTGCATCCATGCCGTGCACGATGCAATTGCACCTCCCAAAGTTATCAAGTGCGCATACACGAACGGTCTACATCCCCCTTCACGTGCACGGGTCGGGATATTCTTTTGCCTGCCACATCAGACTTTCACCAGTTTGGGCTGCCCAACTCATTTTCTCTCCCTCCTCGCACATCGGCATCCGTGCTCTGGCATTGATCTTGGAACAACTACGCATATTGCTGAGTGACACGTGAGCCTTGCTTATCGTGGACGCTTACACACACACTAATGTCCCTGTGTGCTCTGCGCGCATACATGCACACAGACAGACACACACCACGCGCGTGCGCGCGCGAACACACACACACACACACACACTTAGTGTCATGTAAGCTGGTTATTTTATGTTAATTTGTTACTTATCTTTTTATTGATTGAAAGCTCCTGTTGAACACTGATTTGCTCAATTTTTGTCTAATTTCATTAAGGTCTTGCCAGCCAGGAGAGCGACGGGGTGAGGTGTACCCTGTTGTTCATAAATATGGCGTAAGTTTCCATACATCAACCTTACAGTTTCCTTTAAGTGCTTCTGATATGTTACAAGACATTGACAAATTATGTTAATTTCAAAGACTTATATCACAGTAGTTTAGCCAGGATATTCTCATTTCAAAAGCAGAGGTGCAGCCCAACACTGATATTGTTTACATTTGATATTTGTTAAAAGTTCCCAATCAGGGAGAGGAGGGCTCTACAGTATTCAGAATTTGGGTGGATATTTTATTTAACCCATTTTGGCCATTTTTGTCAATTTCTTACATATGCAGGGTTTTACCTCCATAGAGATTTCGGTGGTGGCCGCCACCGCGTTATTTCTTGCCGCCACTGCCTCACGATGAGGAAATCCAAAAATAAATACTTCAAGCGCTGTCTGTCGGGTGCGCTGGTTTATTCTTTATTATATTTATTAATTTATATTATTCTGCACGACCCATGCTATTTCTGGATCTTACGGTTACGCTAACACCCCCCATCGTAGCTATGATTCCACCACACCGCGTGCTCCGCAAGGGGTTACCGCCACTCTCCTTTTTTGGCCAAGGAAAAACCCTGATATTGCTCAATTAAACTTGATTGTAGTATCAGTTTTGGCCACAATCTTACATATAACTACTTTAAACAGACCATCGCAGATTAGGGATGAGTCACGATCTTTGGATATTGGAATATATTATCTCTGAGCCACAATTAATTAAAAATAAATAAATAAATAAAGTAAAATTGTGATTTCTATATTCAATTGTCTTTGTCTGAACCAACATCAGTCATCATAAATGGTAAACAATATTTTTTCATGTTTACTCAACTCCAGGCTTTTAAGATTATTTAAGGTGCAGACACCAAAATAGTTTTTTTTATCACGGTCTCCATAGATTGCATACTAATACCCTTTTCCTTTTGTTATTAAGACACATTCGAGGCTGCTCGCCAAAAAATTTAAAAAAGCGGAGGCAACGTCTGACGTCTGATGGTGATGATATGCCTGCAAGGCGAAAAAGAAGGTCATGTAATATACACAATATAATGTTTGTGGCGTGGCAGAATTTCTGGCATTAAAGGAAAAGTACTGTTTTTTTAACCTGTACTGTTTTTTAAAAACCTTGTTTCTAGCATGTGATACTTTCATAAACTTACCCGGGGAAGTTTGGAGTCACTTTTTGTCCTTCGGGAGATATTTTGATCCATGCAATTGCGTCCATTCCAGCAAAACGGGCCAGTAACATTTCAGCCTAAATAAAACATTATGAGTGACAAAACGTCTTCTTTTCACCATTATGTAGTTATACATTGCTAGTGATATCCCTCGATGACTTCAGAACAGCTTGTTTGTCATCCAGGCATTTTTAAAAAGATTTGTCAATACATAATTATTTTATTTCAGCCTTGTACACTACATCCAATGGCCTGCTAACTTGCTAGTTTAGTACAATATATTATTAATATATATTTTGAGGATATTTTGAGGATGTGTAGGACATCTTCATTGTGCACACTTTTGTGGAAGTGACGTCATCAACGTCTTCTGTCAACCCAAAGCTATCTAGAGCTAACCTCAAGCTAATTTGCTAAAAACCAAGCCGCTCCAAAGTCAACAAGGGATAGCAGTAGCAATGTATAACTACATATTGGTGAAAAGAAGACGTGTTGTTTCTGATCATTTTTTATTTAGGCTGAAATGTTACTGGCCCTGACCTCTACCGTTTTGCTGTAATAGCATTCATTGAGATGGATGTACATTTCTAGCGAATTACATCAGGTGGCTCCAAACTTCTCCGGGTGAGTTTATGAACTTATTTCGTGCTAGAAATAAGGTCCAGGTTAAAAAAAATGTACCTTTAATTTTCATTTTTCATTTACCTCAAATATGGCAGTTGTTAGAAAAATGCCTTGAGCCACATACAGTATAAAAAACTCCTTTTGGTGGGAATAAATCATAAAAAGCAATATCGATGCCAATATTTTAGAGTCCAAAACTAGATTAGTATGCCCCTAACAAACACCTGTAACAAAAACTGCTTTTTTCAGTGTATTCTGTTGTAAAAGTTTAAATGTATGCTTTTAACTGAATACAGAGCACCAAAAGCCCTGCTGGCTTCCAGTGAGGAGGAAACGGACATTGAGGGAGATGTCTTGCCACCTACCCCTCCCGAGGCGTTTGTGTCTAAGAAAGTGTGGGGTGCAGGTGAAGCTCGGACAAAAAACAAGGTTAGTGATTAAGTGTGTGAAGTGATTAACGAGACCTAGAATGGGTGTATTGGCCTACAAAAGGAGAAATGAAAATGTCCCTCCTTCGATGAGAAATGTAGATATAGTAGGCTATATGGTCAGGATTTAATTTATATTTAATTGATGCACTGACCCATCCATTGACTTTCGAGTGGTTGTCCGCATATCGCCTAGCCAGTGGTTCTTAAACTTTAAATCTCGCGACCCATCGGAACCGTCTTGCAACCTCCTTGGGGGTCGCAATCCCCAGTATAAGAACCATTGGCCTAGGCTACGTTTTGTCGCCCAATGATAGAGATCTTTAGCTCTGGTAAAAGGCAAACTCGATTTCAGTAGCCTAATCTTCCGATGAAAGACGATAGTTATTGAAATGTGAATCTGCAGACTTGTATGATTTAATTAAAGCAACCTACACGATGGCTAAATTGCTGCATTTTGTATTTCGACAATGTAGCCTATATTTCTGCAGAATTATAAAGCTCCTTAACTTGCCTTTGGTGATATGTAAAAAAAGTAGGCTAGTCTAAGTATCCTAAGTTGAGACAGAACAATGTTCCCTGCAGCACAGAAGTCAGCATCAATCCTATTAAGCCAATCTAGCCGCATACCCTGTAGATCACCATTTACCACTCACAGTGCGCTACAAGACCACGGTCTTTGACCTATGATGTGTTGGTCTACAGTAAATAATTCCATCATGTAGTAGGCTACAGTGGAGCAGTGTCAGTCGCAACATAATGATATTTTAGATATTCTATTAATGCCGCCTCGCATTGCTTCCTGTGTGCAATGGATTTCTGTAATTTGCTAACACTGGAAGGAGTCAAATAGCTACCAGTACGTTAACGTGAATTAACGTTCCCATTGTAGCTGCTAAATGGATATTTAAGTATTATTCAACCTGTGCAACCTATATCTGGAACTGTTTTGTTAATGGAGAAGGACATAAGAGAGGCTAAGTAAGTATGATATGAAAATGAAGCTGCACAGAAATGACTAACACTAAACTTATGTTAAAATATCTTAAGCCCCAAGTGTGTATATTTGTGTGTGTGATATATTTATATATACAGTACAAAAACTTTATCCCCAAGGGGCAATTTGTTTACCAACCTGGTAAGGGCAAGAGAGTAGAGTGAGGGAGAGCAGACAGGTCAGAAGTCAAATCATATTTATTTTGTCCATCAAAAGTGTGCTTTCACTTTAACTGAACGCTCCTACTTGACACTCACGTGCTGCTCCTGCTCCCGGTGTGAATGCACTCATTGATGGAAATAATACGCGCTGCTCACGTTTGCGGTGTGAAACGGACATAATTCACGAGGTTTCCTACATGTGCGTTCTGTGTGCACGTGTGATGCTGATGTTGCGCAATGTTAATCATGCGGCGCCCGAGTGCATTTGACCGGCATAAAATCGGCATATGTCAGACTTACCGGCCGGTCGCAGATCACGTGAAAATCGGCCAATTCCGGTCACCAGCCGATCAATCGGTGCATCTCTAATATATATATATATATATGTTAGTTTTTAGTGGTAGTGTTGTGTTTTTTATTTGCTGTGTTACTGGTATTTCTTCCTCTTAGGATATTGAAATGGTGTTAATGCTGTACTTCTGCTTTCAAATTGTGCAGAGGACCAGCCGCAGCCCTCGCATATCCCAGAGGAGAAGCCGCAGCCCTCATGTGTCCCAGAGATTTTTTTGGAGAGATGTTTTTTTTTCAGATATTTTTTTTAAAATATATTTTTGATTTATTTACTGGTATATTGTGTCATTTAAATTGTTTTTTAAAGATTATGTTTATTGTTCGATGTAACAATTTTGTATTAATGTATTTTTTGGAGAGATGTTTTTATACAGAGATATTTTTTTTTTAAATATATTTTTGATTTTGTTTGCTGGTATGTTGTGACATTTAAATTGTTTTTTAAAGATAATTTCTGTTGATCAATTTAACAATATATTTCTTGAAGTTCAAAGCGTCAAGTGTCTTGTATTTATCTTGCACTTATATTTATTCTTCGTTTTTAGTTTTTCTTAGATTGTTTCCTTAAACCATTTGGCATGGTTGGACTTAGATAGGCCTTGCATGAATTGCCCAGTTAGGACCCACATAAGATCCTTACAGAGCCCACTTTAAGCCCATAGGGGCATTCACGGTTGAATCCTGGTGCAAGCCCACTTTAAACCCCTTTAGGCAGGTGGGGCCCAAATGGGTCTGATATGAATTACCCAGTTAAGACCCTTACAGGTCCCACTTAAAACCCATCTGGGCAGCCCACTTTAAACCCCTTTGGGTAGATGGGGCCCCAATGGGTTTGGCATGAATTGCCCAGTTAGGACCCACACAAGACTCTTCCAGAGCCCATTTAAAGCCCATCTGGGTAGCCATGGTTGGATCCCAGATGCAAGCCCACTTTAGACCCATTTGGGCAGGTGGGGCCCAAATGGGTCTGACATGAATTGCCCAATTAAGACCCATGCAGTACCCTTACAGGTCCCACTTTTAGTACATCTGGGCTTCCACGGCTTGCCCCAATGTGGATCCCGGGTGCAAGCCCATAATGGGGCCCATATTTGCCGCCCATGAAGCCCTCATCTGGGCCCCACATGTCATTGCTGGCTGGGAACTGTGAGCAAAGCAGCTTGTAAATTTTTTAAATAGTTGTATTACCAAATTATTATTCCATTTACTATCATCCAATTATTCAAATTCTCAATTGTTACCATGTGTTATTAAAGCTAGGCTGATGTTTTGGCAATAACAGTTGTTTATTGTATTCTGGATGCCTGCTATCAAAGGTGTACATGCCTCCAGCCGCCTGAAAGCTACTGTCATACTCATAATATCCTCTTCAACGTAGAGCCACGCTCTTGGTAATTCACTGTAAATATATGTGAATAGTATAAATACCCAATTGTCATAACACTTACGATAGCTGCATGTGATTTGTGCTAGTATGCAATTACTCCTTTCCAAAACTGCAATTCAAAATCTTGGCAAAAATGCCCATTGCTTCTGTTTCCGTAGATTCGTAGACCTCCCATTGGGGGTTGGCATGCAGAGATCGCATCTAAGCTCCTGGCTGACTCGAATCAAGGGAACTTTGTCATGCCGGGTTTCTGTTGTCGCTGGGTCACTCCGCCAGCCAAACCGTATCAGCCACCCAAACGGCTAATTTGTTGATTTGACCATGAAGCCCTTGAGCCAAAAGATGTCGAATCATACAGTCCTCCCTATTACGCGCACTACTTTTGCCTATGGCCCCCTAAGGAAGGTAGGGAATAGGGTGAGGAAACAAGCATACAGTAGTATCAGAGGAGTTGTTGTGATATCTATCCTTGCACTTTTAACCCCATCACCATCTCACTCCGGGGCTGGCTGGATTCTTTTAGAATCCTAAATGCCACCCTTTTTCATACTTGTGCACTACATTGACCCAGGTCATAGGCAGGGGAGTTAATGGGCACTAGGGTGTCATTTGGAACGCATTCCATGTCAGGGGTCTCTATCCTTTCAAGCATGATTGCTAAAAATGTTTTTCCATGTTTTGCCAGCAGCTCATTCTCCTCTCGGAAACTCTTCTTTAGGATCGTTGTGCACAAGAGAAAGTACTGCACTGTGAATTTACCTAGTAAATAAATAAACCTTTTACAATTCACATTTAATATCCACTTTATATATTGATCATATTGAATATCCATAATATTTTTATTTGTACAAATATTCTTGAAAATTCTTGTTTTGGAAAAGCATGTATTATCTGTTCTCTAACTCTTACAAATATGTAACACATATGAATAGAGAAACAATGTAACCCGAACCTACTGTATGTCAATGACAAATTATATCAGAATACTGGAAGAAAGCACATTTACAAGAAAGTTCATATATGACATATATCATTAGTCACTGGCTGCACACAGAGTGATAGACAGACAGACCACAGTCACATACAGGCAGACATGAGCAGTGTAGCTGGAAATTGACTGCCACAATTGTATGTTGTTAGATTTGTCTCCAAGGAATTCATCCCCTTGGACTTCGTTACAGCGTGAAATTGAAAATGGATTTAATCAGCAGTTTTTGCCACTGATCACAACATCCCTTAATATCAAACTGAAAAATAAAATCTGCAAATTTTCCAGAGATAATTAGAAATTGTCGCGATGAGGCAAAGGAGTTGTAGTAAGATGCAGAAGGATTTGAATGAACCTTGTTTTAATATATCAAAAATACCGCCTCAATGGCGTAAAAGGCAAACAAAAGTGAGAATGCAGTCTCAATCAAAATAGCTGAACATTTAACGTAAAAAAATAATAATTCACACAACCACACAAACACAAAAAGTAACTGAGGGAACATATATACAAGAGATAATGACTGGGAATGAGTACCAGGTGTGAGTAATGAAACGAGACAGTACGTGGTGTGTTCATGATGAGAAAAAGAAGGCAGGAAACATGGAGTGAAGACACTTATTCTTCACCTTCCGTGACACAAATAGAAAATAGAAAATAACAATTGATTGCATACAATTCTATCTCCTTTGCCACGACACCTGAATGAGGTGTAGAGTAAACAATTGCCTTTGCAATGAAGGTGTTCCACACAATTTCAGGTTAAATACATTTTGTCTGGGAGGTCCACCAGCATTATGAACACCAAGGAACATTCCAAAGAAATTTGGGTAAAATTATAGAATATTTTCCAAAAAATGCATTTAGCCCAGAGCAGAAAAACATTTAGTATTGAGAAATGTAGAAAAAATGAACGGACCATCCGCAAAGTATCTGGACGAGAAGAGCCCTGATTAGGGAGGACACCAAGTGGCCAATGGCATCTGTAAATGAGTTACAGTCCTGAGCTGTGAGACACTTCACCTATTGCAACAATAGCCAGGGTTCCATGTAAAAGAGTTTGAGACCAAATGGAGGCGGAAGCAATGATCTGATGAGACCATTGATTTGGAAGGAGATTAATCTTCAAGCAGGACAATGCACCCTAATATACAACCAAAGACACACTAGAGAGGTTTTCAAACATAAAGGTCAACGTCCTTGTGGGACCCACTCAAAGTCTGGATCTCATTCCAATTGAGAATAAGTGGAACAAAATGTCATTCAGACATACAATGCTGCCAGATTACAAACAGACTAGTGACTATATGTTTTGCCTCACCCAAATTACATTTTAAGTGACTTTTATGGGCTATTGTTGAGCCTGTTGTCTAGGAGGTCCACCAACAAGGCAAAAAGCGCCTAATTAAATCCACTTTGATTTCATATTGTAACACAATATACTGTAAATATATATGTGTGTGCGTGTGTGTGTGTGTGTGTAAAAAAGTTTAAGCAGAGCAAAGCCTGGATTTCAGAAATTTTGGTTAATAAAAGTTTTCACAGGAACTCTTTCAGAATTGTTTGCAGCGCTAATCATCATAATCAAGTTTGGCAGCAACTGGTCGACCAGTTGGAGAACTTTGACTTTTGTCGGGAAATACATAGCTGCGCTAGTGACAAACGGCTGTGGCTCTGCAATTACGGGCTCTGACTCATCTGACTAAAGGGACATTGGAGTGGATATTCTGATTCTGATTGAAGATATTCCATTTGGTTCAGAAATATTGGAGATAAGCCCAGTCAATAGTTTCCATTCAACCCGTTCCGCCGGAAGCCATTTTGTTCTTTATGGCAAAGCTACAAGGATAACATCAAGCTGTTCAGCCTTTTTATTGAAGAGGAGGAGGATAGGACAGGGAGAAGGGAGGGCAACCTTTTATAGGAGGAAATTCTATTCATTATTACACCAGCATGGAGCTGTGAATAGAATCACACCACTGATAGATGGAAAGAGCGAAGAAACGGGACTGAAATGTACAGTGGTTGAAATGGCACTTGAACTTCATGTTCCTTTGTGGACGTTCTTCTTAGAGTGACTCAGATGGTTATTCTCAGAGTTCTTTGAGGAATCAAGGAGCAAAGTACAGCGAGATCGTTCGCATGGGTTCATAGTGTATAACAGAGAATAACGGCAGACCCTCTGTATGGCTACCAGTGTGTGTACAGAGGCCAACACACAGTACAGACACAAAGGTTGGATAGAAAGTTACTGTTATCCTAAGTGTTTACTGACTACACAAAACCAGTAATAACGGCGGTAGAGGGATCTATTGAAATGCCTTAAAAATGCATCTGTTAAAAACGGATTAAAATAAACTAGAAGAGTGACTTAAATAATACACATAGGTCTACAATGTGGATTAGCAAGCGTGATAAGAAGCTGTTTTCAAATATATCTTAAGTTGTTTCTTATACTCTACCATACTTATAATGTCCCTTATTTGAAATGTCGACATAGCAATATGATGAGTATTCAGAAAGAAGGCAGAAAAAATTAGATACTGTTGAAGAATTCTGCACAACATTGTCCCGGTTTAAGGCCCTTGACTACCATGTTGAAACACAGTGGCTATGTGCAGAAATGTTGCGTTACTGGGAGAAAAGCGTCCTTCTACGCTCCACATCTGCGGTGCTGCTTGAGGCAACATCATTTCACACAGTCTACCTTTAAATCTTTCACGAGCACAACAGTCACACAATCACAAAGCCAGCTGCAGGTGGTGCCATGGTTATCTGTTATCTTTAACTTGTTCCCGTTCACTCTGGCTTCACTGTGGGTTGGGTCTATTGGGCCGGTAAACAAAAGTTTGCCTTGTCGCTCGTCGCAACTCCTCCAGAGGAGATACAGGATAGTCAAAGACCCAGGCATGTTTTCTCATGCACACTTCGCAAAGCTGTTCTGATTATAATCACACTGCTTGCTCAACCAGGGTTTTTTAAGCAGGTAAACACTAGCGGAGGAGATTGTATCCCCCAGCCAACCAGCCACGGTTGTGCTCACAGATGCCGAACACACCACCAGGGTATCGACAGAGAGGCAGTCCCACCCTGGGTACTGTTGATATGTTGTGACCAGGATTTAAACAGTTGACGCAAGGATGCAGCTGTGCTGAATAGTGTTCATAGGTTGCAAAGACTCGGACAAACCTACCAGAAATGTCCCCAGAGGAGTCATGGAGGCTAACGTCAGGCCTGTGACGACATAGGAGGAACCATGTACGTACTGCAACAATAGCACAGGTCCTTAAATAAGTGACATTCAGGAGGGAGCTGACAGAATGTAGGAGACGGACACCAGGTGGAATATTATTCTATCGGCTGACGGCAAAATACAACTTTTGGGCCAGAATTTTAAAGGTTTCAATTCTTCTAAGCGAAATACCTCACAACGTTCTGAGAAGAACTTCCCCATCTTGATGTGTGGTGTTCCACATGCTGTGGAGATGCTTTGTTTCAAGGAGTGGAAAAAAATTGGAGATAGAGGGCAAATGGATGCAGTAAATACATAGCAGGAAAAAAATCTGTTGCGCTGTAAAAGCGAACTGAGACTTTGGGCAAGATTGATAGGACAGGGGGAAAATGACACAAAAATACACTCAAATACACATTGTCTAAGTCAAAGCCGGGACTTCAATCTAGTTGAGAATATGTGGAAAGAGTTTCTGTACAGCACAGGTCCCTGATTGAACTTGACAAGCTTGACAAATATTACCATCCAGGTACAAAACTGTTATAAGAGATATAAGCCAAATAGATTAATGATGACGAGGTGAAAACATATAAACGGAATTAATTCCTGTATGCAATATTATCAGAACACATTTTATATTTTACATTACAATATTATTGTTTTACTTTTTTCACTATTTCACATTAGTTGGAGAAACTCCTAATTCAATTCACTGTTATCATGTTTCATGTTGCAGCACAGTATTGGCAATATCTTTAAACGCCACAGGTCAAATTTTGACAACTTGAATAATCCATCTTGCCTTACAGATCTGGCGTTTACAATATGAGTACAAGCGCAAAAACATTAATCACACATTGATTCTATGAGAGGCGCATGTTTAAATCTCTTGATCAGTTTGAATAAAAGCGATACATTTTGACATATGAGTCTCGTTACCGAAAGTGAAATCTCACACAACACTGGCCCCAATTGTTACCTAAACCCGGGGGAATGATGTTTCTTATCATACAGAGCCGGCATTTACAAAATTCCACTGATTTAACGATTTGGATGGTGGATAATACCTGTAATTTTGTTAATTTGAACAAAAATCTTGCCAATGTGCCATTTTTGGGCCATAATGATTAAGATGACATTTAGAGACTTCTATCCCTCAGTCAGCTGCTGTAGGCGAAGACTAATTAGAGGGATTAGGCCTTTTCTCTAAACGTTAATATACTTCTGATCTAGCCTGTCACTAGTCATTTGAGTGATTACAACGCTTTAGCCTTTATTTTTAATGGACAGCCAGAAGAAAGTGATATTTAATCCAACAAAAATCATTTTGTCAATTGACCAAGATCAGTCAGTAGAAAATGCAATTTTCCAACGAAGGTATTTGTAAATCATACAAATAATCGAGGTAACAGGTTGTCTATTCCTGTGGTATTGTCATCATTAACAATAAGGAATAACATTTCATCAGGGCGGCTTCATTTTGTGGCCCCATTTTGCCCTTTGAACCATACTCTTTATAATTGTATTGTGATTTTATCGTGAGCGCAGGGTCTCCAACAGGTCTGTAGGATTCTCGACAATAGATTTCATATTCAATTTCTTGTTCATATTTTACAAAAGACCCTTAAACCTGCCCCAGTCGCCAACTTTTGTATTTTTGTTATTTCGAGGTAACCATGGCAACCTTTAGAGCATGTTCAGCTGTGTTGGTGAAAATATGATTACTATGTGTTAACAAACTAGTACAAGACTTACCAGTGAACGGTCTGATTGGTTGTACAAATGTTGGCGTCATAATAACTTGGATTTGGCTGGCCAACCAGTAGAGACGTTACCTGAGGTAATCACACCCATCATTTCTACGATGTGTTTGTTTCTTCTGAAAGAGAGAACATTTGCTTTTGTGGTGTAAATGCAACCACACATCTTATTTCAAAGGTTAACTCTAATCACACGACAAGTCCACCGAAATCGCCAAAAGTCTCTCCTAAACACAGTGTTCACAGGAAGTGATCCCAGCTTCTCTACGAATGACCTCGCTCCCTATTCAGACACATCCAGCCATTTCAATCCCAGTCAAGATGCAGCTGGTTACTGGCTGAGTGGTGGTGCCCCGCTGTCTGTTTTAATGGTCTAGTATTAGTAGCCACTCTTATGTTGTCTTCTAAACCAGTGATTGGTTTACAAAGTGATACTTTTCAGATGGAAAGAGAATTCAGGCGGAAGACCTCAGTGGCCCTCGAAAAACTAGTGCATTATGGTCCAAGTGGAACACAATGTAGGGAACAGGGTGCAAATTAAGACAAACCCATATACCCATGTGTGTGTGTGTGTGTGTGTGTGTGTGTGTGTGTGTGTGTGTGTGTGTGTGTGTGTGTGTGTGTGTGTGTGCAAATGGGCAAGTGTATGAAACGCCAAAGGCACCACAATCATACGTTTAAGACAGCATCTTCATGTAGATCCAAAACATGTTGAGCTGCTGTCTGATCATATAGAGCACATCGTCATTGTAATAAATTATAACATATTGTTGGTTCTACGTTCTACTCAAAATGAATGAAATCCTATTGTTTTTCATAATTACTGGTTTTATAGGATTTAAATGATTATTCCATGTGGCAACACAGCTTATATATGAGAAATCCAATTTATTCGGACCACCGATAAAATTATTATGCTTGATGAACACTGCTGAAAGGACGGCGTCAACAGAAAACAGCAGAGGGAGCGGTTCTTAACACTTAAACAAGAGCTGTTGAGTTGTTAAATAACACTGATTAACAGTGTCACAGTGATGACAAGAGAAGGTTGTTAAGCAGTACCACTTCAAACATGTGCGCTTCAATGGCTGCCAGTGGACATAAAACCACTTCACGTGTCGTCTGCCAGTGGACATGTAAAAACCATGTGCTCCCATAACAACACTACACATGTCATCTGCCATTGGACTAAAAGCATGTGCTCCCATAACAACACTTCACGTGTCGTCTGCCAGTGGACATGTAATAAGCATGTGCTCCCATAACAACACTTCACGTGTCGTCTGCCAGTGGACATGTAATAAGCATGTGCTCCCATAACAACACTTCACGTGTCGTCTGCCAGTGGACATGTAAAAGCATGTGCTCCCATAAAACCACTTCAAATGTCGTCTGCCAGTGGACATGTAAAAAGCATGTGCTCCCATAAAACCACTTCACATGTCGTCTGCCAGTGGACGTGTAATAAGCATGTGCTCCCATAACACCACTTCACGTGTCGTCTGCCAGTAAAAAAGTTCTGGGCTTCCTTCACGCCACCTGAGGTGTTTGTCTGAAATGGACACGTGAAAAGCGCAGTTATTCGTAACGCCACCCGACGATGGTCTGCCAACGAACATTTGAAAAGTGATCTAACTGTCCCGTTCACTGCAACATTTTTATACGTCTCGTTCGAAACGCCAACGCTGTTTTAGCCTGATGATTGTGTCATTGTCATTTTCAAAGTCCTGTATTGTCTTGGAGTCACTTTAGATATTGTATGTATTATTTACTTCTGTCGCGTAAAAACTGCTCCTAATACAGTACTAAAAGGATCCCAAACAGCATCCTATTCACTTCATTATTCACTAGTTGTGTATGGGTCCCGGGCAACAGCAGTGTACTTTGTAGGGGATAAGGCACCATTGTATGATCATATTTGGTGGTATACATGTGTGTAGTAGAACCTCAGTATGTGACTACATTCTATGAAGAAATCCAAGACGATTGAATAGCCAGAGTATAGCCAGTATAGCCAGAGTACACTGTGAGCATGTGCTTGACTTGTTTTTGCATCTCGGTCCTCATTACATTGTAGGTGTAAAAGAACCTCTACCGCAGACACAACTAGAGAACCCTACAGCACATTTAGACGTTTGGATGAGTTATGGCTGCATTTAAACACTTCAGCCGGCCTAAATCTATTCAAATTTCTAACTGTATTCACTTTATAGTGCAGTGCAGCCCATTGGGTTCCGGTAAAAAGTAGAGCACTATCTAGGGGGAATGGTGCCATTTGGGACATAATTAAGGATAATGGGCTGGTTCTCCTTGAGGCCAAACCGACGGTGCCTGTTTCTTTGTGTCAAGGTCAATGACATCGACCATTAAGCAACCATCTAACATGTCCTGACAAATGAATACATATTGGGCTTAATCATTAATAACCTGGTCTGGACAGACCAATACTGTGCACTGTAATTGATAGCAAAGGAGAAATCAATAATGTTTTAATTCAATAATTTATTAGGTGTGAAAGTAAAGGCTGCTGACTGTGTTAGCTGACAGGAAAAAGGAACACATTATATTAACCTCTGCCAATGATGGATTGGACATTAATTAAAATCATAACAGTATAAAATCCATAAATATTGTTACATTTGCGTATTGTTGAGTATTAAACATGTATTTGGTTATTATACTTGTATATATTGTATCTCACAACAGTGAGTACACCCCTTACAATTTTAGAAATATTTGATTATATCATTTCATGTGACAACACTGAAAAGAAAAGAAATGACACTTTGCTACAATGTAAAGTCGTGAGTGTACAGCTGGTATAACAGTGTACATTTGCTGTCCCCTCAAAATAACTCAACACACAGCCATTAATGTCTGAATCACTGGCAACCAAAGTGAGTACATCCCTAAGTGAAAATGTCCAAATTGGAGATAGAGGGCAAATGGATGCAGTAAATACATAACGGAACAAAAACCTGTTGCACTGTAAAAGCGAAGTGTGACTTGGGAGAAGATTGATAATACAGGGGGAAAATGACACAAAAATACACTAAAATCCACATTGGAGTGACATAAATAAAATTCCAAGTCAAAGCCGGAACTTCAATCTAGTTGAGAAAATGTGGAAAGAGTTTCTGTACAGCACAGGTCCCCCATTGAACTTGAAAAGCTTGACAAATATTCCCATCCAGGTACAAAACTATTATAAGATATAAAATATAATATAAGATATAAGAATATTATATTGACTAATGATACAAGGTGAAAACCAGGAATTACTTCCTGTTTGTAATTTGCAATATTATTAGAACACATTTTAATTTGTACATTACAAATATTTTTTACTTTTTCACTATTTCATTTTAGTGGGAAAAACTCCTAATTCAATCCATTGTTATCATGTTTTATGTTGCATCACAGTATTGGTGTCACGAGTGGTGAGTTAGGGTACTGCACTGTCTGGTTTCGGGTGCCCACTTCCTGGTTTATGTTGGTTACAGCTGTTGGGGATTTGCAATCACTGGGCTATAAAGGGGATTGATAGATGTCACTCTTTGCTCTTCATTGTTTCATGTCACGAGTTAGGTAGAGGTGAGTGTTCTTGTCGCACGTTTATAGTTGTTGTTTGTATTTGCTTGTTTAAGTCGCTATATGCGCATTTTCATTTCATTCAACATGTTCGTGTGTTTCGCCGTTTGTTTTGAGTTAATAACCAAATAAAGCTTGTGAAACGGATTACACGGCTCTGCATATGGCTACCCACACCAGCCAGTCGGTGAGTGGATTCCACGGGGGGGCAAGCTATAGCGCCCCGTCGGATGAAACTCACCGTCGCCCCACGGAGCGGTGGGAATGGAATCGGCCGGAGACACCACAGGAGCGGTGGCTACGTCTCCGGCCGTATGCTGAATACCAACCTCCAATGCAGCATTCAGGGTCTGTGAAAATGGGTCCGCGGGCCTTCTATGAAGGCAAGAGGACATCCCGGAGGCGCCCCAAAGTGATTTTTGGGGGGGAGCTAACGGGGTGTTCAAGGAGGTCCGCGGAGAGAACACCCACGACCCTGGTGCTGCCACAGCAACCACCCACTGCTCCGGGGCTGCAGCCAGAGCCAGAAAGAGCTCTGGAGCTACAGCCAAAACCCCAGCTCCAACAGGGCTATGACCCTTTCCGGCCACCAACCTCCAGGGCCCAGAGACCACCTAAGGGCCTGGAGTGCCAGCCGCCCGAGGTAATTAGGAGATGGTGGGGGGTGTGGTTCACCCTACAGGACCAGCCTCTCTCACTCCAGCGTGAGTGCCCTGAGCGGTCCCTCCCACCACAGCAGGAGTTCCAGGATGAGCCCCTCCCACCTTTGCTTGAGTGTCCTGAGCGGCTCCTCCCTCCTCTGCGTGAGTGCCTAGATGAGCCCCTCCCACCTTTGCTTAAGTGTCCTGAGCGGCTCCTCCCTCCTCTGCGTGAGTGCCCGGACCAGCCCCTCCCACCGTTGCTTGAGTGTCCAGAGCGGCTCCTCCCCCCTCTACGTGAGTGCCCGGACCAGCCCCTCCCACTTAAGCGTGAGTGTCCTGAGCGGCTCCTCCCCCCTCTACGTGAGTGCCCGGACCAGCCCCTCCCACCGTTGCTTGAGTGTCCAGAGCGGCTCCTCCCCCCTCTACGTGAGTGCCCGGACCAGCCCCTCCCACTTAAGCGTGAGTGTCCAGAGCGGCTCCTCCCCCCTCTACGTGAGCTCTCGGAGTGTCATCTCACTCCTCCGCCAGAGCTCCCAGAGCGTCCCTGCCTGCCAGAGCTCCCGGAGTGTCATCTCCTTCCTCCGCCAGAGCTCCCAGAGCGTCCCTGCCTGCAGGGCTCCCGGAGTGTCATCTCCCTCCTCCGCCAGAGCTCCCAGAGCGTCCCTGCCTGCCAGAGCTCCCGGAGTGTCATCTCCTTCCTCCGCCAGAGCTCCCGGAGTGTCATCTCCTTCCTCCGCCAGAGCTCCCGGAGCGTCACCGCCTGCCAGAGCTCCCGGAGCGTCACCGCCTGCCAGAGCTCCCGGAGCGTCACCGCCTGCCAGAGCTCCCGGAGCGTCACCGACTGCCAGAGCTCCCAGAGCGTCACCGCCTGCCAGAGCTCCCAGAGCGTCACCGCCTGCCAGAGCTCCCAGAGCGTCACCGCCTGCCAGGGCTCCCAGAGCGTCACCGCCTGCCAGAGCTCCCAGAGCGTCACCGCCTGCCAGAGCTCCCAGAGCGTCATTGCCTGCCAGAGCTCCCAGAGCGTCACCGCCTGCCAGAGCTCCCAGAGCGTCACCGCCTGCCAGAGCTCCCAGAGCGTCACCGCCTGCCAGAGCTCCCAGGGCGTCACCGCCTGCCAGAGCTCCCAGGGCGTCACCGCCTGCCAGAGCTCCCAGGGCGTCACCGCCTGCCAGAGCTCCCAGGGCGTCACCGCCCACGTCGATGGCCGCCGCCACGCCCAGGTCGGTGGCCGCCGCCACGCCCACGTCGGTGGCCGCCGCCACGCCCACGTCGGTGGCCGCCGCCACGCCCACGTCGGTGGCCGCCGCCACGCCCACGTCGGTGGCCGCCGCCACGCCCCCGTCGGTGGCCGCCGCCACGTCCACCAAGATGGCGGACGCCTTGCCGTACAAGAGGGCGGACGCCTTGCCGCACAAAATGGTGATCGGGCCACCAAGGCCCTTTAAGGGCTGGACCTGCTGTCCTGGACTAACCCTTTGGGTGTGACTGTGGGTCCTTGCCTGTTGCTCCCTTGGTTTTTTTTGGTTTTTTTGGTTGTTGCTGGCTATCTGGGAGCTAGCCTTAAGTGGGGGGTACTGTCACGAGTGGTGAGTTAGGGTACTGCACTGTCTGGTTTCGGGTGCACCCCTTCCTGGTTTATGTTGGTTACAGCTGTTGGGGATTTGCAATCACTGGGCTATAAAGGGGATTGATAGATGTCACTCTTTGCTCTTCATTGTTTCATGTCACGAGTTAGGTAGAGGTGAGTGTTCTTGTCGCACGTTTATAGTTGTTGTTTGTATTTGCTCGTTTAAGTCGCTATATGCGCATTTTCATTTCATTCAACAAGTTCGTGTGTTTCGTTGTTTTACGGTTTGTTTTGAGTTTATAACTGAATAAACCTTGTGAAACGGATTACACGGCTCTGCATATGGCTACCCACACACTACACCGTACAGCAGCCGTGACAATTGGCAATTTCTTTAAACGCAGTTTAACAGGACAGATTCCACTCAGAAAAGGCCTCGCCATGGTCGACTAAAGAAGTTGAGTGCCCGTACTCAGCGTCATATCCAGAGGTTATCTTATGAGTGCTGCCAGCATTTCTGCAGATGTTGAAGGGGTGGGGGGTCACCTTGTCAGTGCTCAGACCATACGCCGCACACTGCATCAAATTGGTCTGCATGGCTGTTGTCCAAGAAAGAAGTCACTACTAAAGATGATGCACAAGAAAGCCTGCAAACAGCCTGCTGAAGACAAGCAGACTAAGGACATGGATTACTGGAACCATGTCCTGTGGTCTGATCAGACCAAGATTATTTTTTTTTTAATTTAACCAGGTTGACCGATTGAGAACAAATTCACATTTGCAACGGCGACCTAGGAAGAAACTGGGGATTGAACCCAGGACATGTCATGTCTACAGTCAAGCATGGTGGTGGGAGTGTCATGGTCTGGGGTTGCATGAGTGACTGGAGAAGCTACCTTGTGAGACTGGGCCGCATGGCAGTATTCCAACATGATAATGATCCCAAACACACCTGCAAGACGACCACTGCCTTGCTAAAGAAGCTGAGGGTTCAGGTGATGGACTGGCCAAGCATGTCTCCAGACCCAAACCCTATTGAGCATCTGTGGGGCATCCTCAAACAGGTGGAGGAGCGCAAGCACCCTAACATCCGTCATGGAGGAGTGGAAGAGGACTCCAGTGGCAACCTGTGAAGCTCTGGTGCTCAAGAGGGTTAAGGCAGTGCTGGAAAATAATGGTGGCCACAATTATTGACACTTGGGCCCAATTCGGTCATTTTTACTTTATGTGTACTCACTTTTGTTGCCAGCGGTTAAGACATTAATGGCCGTGTTTTTTTAGAAGACCGCAAATGTACACTGTTATACAAGCTGTGCACTCACTACCTTACATTGTAGCAAATTGTCATTTTTGTGAGATACTGTATATATAATTGATTAGTCATCCTCGCTCATTAACACAAATAGCCAAACCGCGTGTCCTGTAGCTGAAACACAGGTAAAGCATGCAGACGTGGACCAGAGGGTCTACACATGAGGGTGGTGACACACACTGTATCTTGCAAATGCTAACGCTACAAAGTATGTGTGTGTGAGGCCCCATCTGTAATTGAAACCAGATGTTACCTATCTCCTTAGTGGAGTTTCAGTCAGTACTTTCATGTCCATAATCGTACAGTGCTAAACAACCAGATGGTTATAACGAACCACGCAAGCGGATCCACTAATCTGTGTCTGTTTGGTGTTGACACAAGGATCTGTTGGACTTTGAAGTACAGTTTGAAGTTTAAAATGTAAAAATAGCGATTTAAAGCAACATTCAGCTTGTGAAGTGTAACATCCAATAGGATGTTTTAGGTCATTTGTTAATTTGTGAAAAAGTACAACCAGAATCAAATTCAGTCATTTAGCAGATATAAAGTGAAATGTGAAGTGGCGCTTTAAAATCAGAATTATGAGAAACAACAGATAATTTTAAGTGAATTTGCTCATTAAAAAAGCCCCTTAAAGTTTATGATCCACATATTTTTTATATATACGTTTTACTTCAGACGGTCATTTGCAGACAATGTAGTTAAGGTAAATAAAGTGTTCAAATGTTAACCCATTTTATCTTCTCAACTCTCTTACTGCAGGAGACCCTGTTCTTGGTAGCTGGGAAACTAGTCTGAAGATGTCAGACATTTAATGGAACTTGAAGCAGTCATCCACAGCCATGTGTCAGTGCTCCTAGTGTCCACTAATGACTGTGAACACCTGTGTGCAGCAACAATTCTCTCAGAGGACCGCCACTAATACGTGCAGGTCATGTTCACTTCTTTCTGGAGTCGGTCCTGGGCATTGTTGGTTCCAACATGGTGGATAGAAATTAATTGTTTTTCGAACCTGACGACTTGTGCAAAGCTTAGAGGCACGTGAACAATGTCACCTCAGACTTTAGTTGTGTACCATATCAGGTTTAGTTGTGTACCATATCAGGTTTAGTTGTGTACCATATCAGGTTTAGTTGTGTACTATATCAGGTTTAGTTGTGTACCATATCAGGTTTAGTAGTGTACCATATCAGGTTTAGTTGTGTACTATATCAGGTGTAGTTGTGTACCATATCAGGTTTAGTTGTGTACCATATCAGGTTTAGTTGTGTACCATATCAGGTTTAGTTTGTACCATACCAGGTTTAGTTGTGTACCATATCAGGTTTAGTTGTGTACCATATCAGGTTTAGTTGTGTACCATATCAGGTTTAGTTGTGTACCAAATCAGGATTCGTTGTGTACCATATCAGGTTTAGTTGTGTACCATATCAGGTTTAGTTGTGTACCATATCAGGTTTAGTTGTGTACCATATCAGGTTTAGTTGTGTACCATACCAGGTTTAGTTGTGTACCATATCAGGTTTAGTTGTGTACCATACCAGGTTTAGTTGTGTACCATATCAGGTTTAGTTGTGTACCAAATCAGGTTTAGTTGTGTACCATACCAGGTTTAGTTGTGTACCATACCAGGTTTAGTTGTGTACCATATCAGGTTTAGTTGTGTACCATACCAGGTTTAGTTGTGTACCATATCAGGTTTAGTTGTGTACCATATCAGGTTTAGTTGTGTACCATATCAGGTTTAGTTGTGTACCATATCAGGTTTAGTTGTGTACCATATCAGGTTTAGTTGTGCACAATATCAGGTTTAGTTGTGTACCATATCAGGTTTAGTTGTGTACCATATCAGGTTTAGTTGTGTACCATATCAGGTTTAGTTGTGTACCATATCATGTTTAGTTGTGTACAATATCAGGTTTAGTTGTGTACCATATCAGGTTTAGTTGTGTACCATATCAGGTTTAGTTGTGTACCATATCAGGTTTAGTTGTGTACCATATCAGGTTTAGTTCTGTATCATATCAGCATTTATAATCTGAACGCTCATATAATTCATTTGGGCAGAAGCTCAGTTGTACCTTCATTTTTAGGACAGATCAGATTTCTGACAGTGTGTTGGCAAATCAATTACATTAATATTGGAATACATCTAATGAATAATGTTGTTTTCAAAATTACTCTTTTTGCAGAGCTAAGTTAATCAATCAATCAAATTTTGATTTATAAAGCCCTTTTTACAACAAACTTGTCACAAAGTGCTTTTACAAACACCCAGCCTGAATCCGACAGAGCACACATCGACATGTTGATCACGATGAACACGTTGAACAAGCTGATACACGGCGGCTAAGAAAAACTCGCTGACGGGTCAAATTTGTGAAGAAACCTAGAGAGGAACCAGGCTCTGAGGGGTGCCCAGTCCTCTTCTGGCTGTGCTGGGTGAACTTATGATAGTTTAGTTTAATATTGATTAAACGCATTATTTAAGTGCAGAGAGTCTTAAAAAATTGAATTTGATCCCAGATTAAGTGAATTGATCTCACCAGTATCTCAGTAATACTGAATATGCCAAACAAAATGAAGTACTGCAGCTATCTGCAAAATAGTAAACGCTAGTTTTCCCAAGCAGTCTGGGATCAAATGAGTAATCTATAGTAAAGACTAAGAAATGTGTTTTTAATACAGTTAATCATAGCAAATGGAATGCAACTGATGTCTAACGTTTATGTAAATATCTTCACCCACTACTACGCCTGATGGATCTAGCAGTCTCGAGGTCCTCTGGGGAACCATCCCGATTGCGTTCCCCTGAATTTACGTCGCTTTATTACCCCTTGAACATCCAAAGGATTTAGTGTTTTTGAATACATGAAAACATGTAGTCTTGATTGAAAAGATCTAAAATACAGTAAGTGTGTCATAATGTGAGTGTGTGTGTGTGTGTTTGTGTGTGAGTGTGAGTGTGAGTGCGAGTGCGAGTGCGAGTGCGAGTGCGAGTGCGAGTGCGAGTGCGAGTGCGAGTGCGAGTGCGAGTGCGAGTGCGAGTGCGAGTGCGAGTGCGTGTGCGTGTGCGTGTGCGTGTGCGTGTGCGTGTGCGCGTGCGCGTGCGCGTGCGCGTGCGCGTGCGCGTGTGCGTTAATTCTGGTTTAAACACATTCAAAGCAGAATTCTTAAGAAAGTCCAATACAACCTAGCTCGGGTCTCTTGCAAAATGATCATGGACTGTATTTAGTCTTCAAGTGTAACAATCAAAATCACTTTGAGAAATAGAGGTGTGAATACTAATAACAGGCTGAAACCGGTGAGGAGAGTTCAGATGATTATTGTAATCCATCGCATTAATGGACCTATTTGAACATGAATCATTTCTCAAAATCGATTGTCTTCGAGCACAATTGATCGCGACAAGAAATGTCTATGTTAATATAATGTTTGAGTGTTTCTCTGTAGCTACTAACGAACCGTGAACTTGTGTACTTTCTCCCATCCAAATCCAGTAAAGTCAACGAACTGTTTAGTCCTCATCACCGCAACAGCCGATGTAGATACAGATCAAGTCCTCGCTTAGCTTGATCCGAGACAACAGTGGCAACAGAGAAAGGGGAGAAAGAAAGAGAGATAGAAATAGAAAGAGATAGAACATTCGTGGAAGACAGGGAGAGCCCAGATAGGGAGACAGTAGTGTAGTGTCAGTCTTTCTCCGCATTAAAGAGAATATTTTTGTTATTGAAGTCAAACTTGTATCAAGAAAGTGCAGGCAATTACCCAGAATGCATCCATGCATGAAATCCCGCCTGCTTGTTATTGATAAATGTCCAAACACCTTCCAAAGACTTTTCAAATTACCTTTTCCTTCATATTAAAACTTTACTCATGCATAAAAAAGGAAAATAATCATTTTGCAGGAGGTTCGTGAGTGCGCTGCGTGTGTTGGTTTGACGAAACCAGGTGAAGGAACCGGAGAACAAGCTGCCCACTTTACTCTAAGAGGTGAGAGGAGAGAGCGACGAGGAAGAGGTGGGGGAGGAGCCGAGGAGGTAGTAGAAGAGCGGGGTACAATTAGCATTGTGATTGGAATGATCGCCCAGGAACTAAAAGATCACTGGTTCAAATCCAAAAGCCGTTCAACATATTGTTACCTGAACATATCGAGTGGGCTTCTTCTTATGCTTAACCTATAATTATAATAATAATGTTCTAGATCGTGATTCGGCACTCTCTTACACTTCTTGACATGTTGAGGGAAATATAACAGACGTAGCTTGCCATTAGCTAAGTGGAATTCATTATTTAATCAACTTGATATCGTTTTATTTAAATCTTATTGAAATGTATAGGTGAAGGGCTAATGTTGTGTAGTCTGTACTCTTTTGGTGTCTATATGCAATTTTATATCACTTCTGTTTTCATTCATAAAGCATTTTTCACCTTGTGCTTCTGTGACGGTTCACTTGTTACTGTGCCAACGGGAAATCGTAAGCGCACATTTTTAAGACCACACAATTCATCATAAGTTTAGAATGTTTTGCTAACTAACTATAATTACATACAAATGAGCTGTGGACAGCGACAGCGGCCATTCTCAGGCAGAGTATAGATCAGCAACAACACTTTGGATTAAAACAGCTAGCACACATCCAGCTAAACAATCCTGAGGGGTGGTCCTTGGGCTCAGAGGCTCCTAAGATCCTAATAGATGCCAGATAATTTAGCAGGAGCATACCTACGTCCCAACAAGACACCAGATAAAATAGGATAACAGATGTTACAGACTGTTGTAGCGTAGTACCTGTGGACTGAGATATGGGTCGGGAACACTAAAGTTAGCCCTGGACAAGAGCAACTGAACCAGAAATAGGCTCCGCCTACATTGCCAGGCATAGCCCCAGACCACTAAAAGGGACCACAGCAGACCACTAAAAGGGACTACAGCAGACCACTAAAAGGGACTACAGCAGACCACTAAAAGGGACTACAGCAGACCACTAAAAGGGACTACAGCAGACCACTAAAAGGGACTACAGCAGACCACTAAAAGGGACTACAGCAGACCACTAAAAGGGACTACAGCAGACCACTAAAAGGGACTACAGCAGACTACTAAAAGGGACTACAGCAGACCACTAAAAGGGACTACAGCAGACCACTAAAAGGGACTACAGCAGACCACTAGGTACCCAAGTGGAGATAAAGGAACCCACTAGACAGAGGCAGCAAAGATGGTTCTTCATAAGACCTACGACCTACGACCTAAAGCTCTGTCACCGGTATTTTGCTTAGTAATTCTAGGGACTGGGGCCAACAGGTTGTGACTCTTGAGGTAAGAACAGCATGGACCAAATCAAAGCAAAGAGAAGGAGCAAGTGCCTGTCATGCACTCCCTACTGTAGGTCCCTCTGAATTGAGCATCTGTTAAATTAGGTTTATTTAGTTTTATCCGGGCCGCCGGAGAGAAGAACATTGCATTAGTCATATCTTGAGGGGAACAAAAGCATAGATAACATTTGCTGCATTATTTCTGGGTGCCGTTTTTGCAATTTTACGGATATCGGACTGAATGTCAGGTTTTGTTTACCCGTCATAAGATAAATCAGGGTTCAGATTAATGTCCGATTTTCTTTCAAAGCTTTACGACAATCAAGATGTATTACCAGATACGACAGAAGATCTCGATTGAGTTTAATAGTAACATTTTCCTTATATGTGAAACAGGCTTACCTGTTTACAATATGCAGGAAGTACAGTAATATAGTTCTTCACTTTCAGAAGAATCCCAGACAACCTTTTGCTTTGGGTGAAACCTTAAACTAGCATCATTGTTGGTTCGTGTTTAGAGATGACCATGTATCTTTTCCTATTCCTTTATGTCTTAAACACAAGCCTCCGTGTTTAAAATGACAGAGAAATAACAAGCTACATATCCAGTATTCAAGCTGTCTCGTAGAATGTATGCAAACAACAAGCTTTTCCAATCACAACTTCAGTAATGATGGATTTATGAAATAGCTCAATAGCTTTAGCTAAGCACCTTTAACGATCATAACAATCACCTTAAGATGTCTGCTAAATGGTGTCTGTTAACTAGTTTTATTTTTAGCAGAGGAGACAAGAACATAAGAAAATATAGGAGTTATGTAACACTCCTTAGTGACCTGTTGTTCTACCTTCCTCCATATTAAATCAAACTTCCTCAATATTAACACAAAGCATTTCTCATAACGTGGGTGAATGAGAATCCCTTGAAAACTATCTTCAAGGTTTGAGTGTCTGATATATTATTCTGCTTTCTTAGTCTCCCTGTCCTCTCTTAGTCTCCCTGTCCTCTCTTAGTCTCCCTGTCCTCTCTTAGTCTCCCCGTCCTCTCTTAGTCTCCCTGTCCTCTCTTAGTCTCCCCGTCCTCTCTTAGTCTCCCCGTCTTCTCTTAGTCTCCCTGTCCTCTCTTAGTCTCCCTGTCCTCTCTTAGTCTCCCTGTCCTCTCTTAGTCTCCCTGTCCTCTCTTAGTCTCCCTGTCCTCTCTTAGTCTCCCTGTCCTCTCTTAGTCTCCCTGTCCTCTCTTAGTCTCCCCGTCCTCTCTTAGTCTCCCCGTCTTCTCTTAGTCTCCCTGTCCTCTCTTAGTCTCCCTGTCCTCTCTTAGTCTCCCTGTCCTCTCTTAGTCTCCCTGTCCTCTCTTAGTCTCCCTGTCCTCTCTTAGTCTCCCTGTCCTCGCTTAGTCTCCCTGTCCTCTCTTAGTCTTCCTGTCCTCTCTTAGTCTCCCTGTCCTCTCTTAGTCTCCCTGTCCTCTCTTATTCTCCCTCTCCTCTCTTAGTCTCCCTGTCCTCTCTTAGTCTCCCTGTCCTCTCTTAGTCTTCCTGTCCTCTCTTAGTCTCCCTGTCCTCTCTTAGTCTCCCTGTCCTCTCTTAGTCTCCCTGTCCTCTCTTAGTCTCCCTGTCCTCTTTTAGTCTTCCTGTCCTCTGTCTCCCTGTCCTCTCTTAGTCTCCCTGTCCTCTTTTAGTCTTCCTGTCCTCTGTCTTCCTGTCCTCTCTCGACCCTCTCTGAGTACTTGCCTTTGTGCCTCAGTGTGTCATTGTCTTCTTCCAAACAATTAATGCATTCAGTGAAATGCTAATTAAAAAATACAGATGTTATTTTTGTCCTGTTGAGTACGCTCAATTAAAAGAGCTGTCATAAGTGTGCTGTCATCTTCTAACTAGACCATTGACATGTTACAACACAGTATGCTGTGTCTTAAATTCGCAAACAGATTGAATTGCAAACACAACTGAATCAGTTATCACATCGTAACAATATGTTCAACTGAAGTAGGATACGATATTGCACCGCGACTGGGGACAGACATCGGTTTTATTAAATTAGATTTGTTTCATTTCAAATACTTTGAGGGCTGGTTTCGCAGACATCTATCTTTCAGTCTGTCTGCGAAACCGGCACATAGTGGGCTTGATGGGACCTAAATCAAACTCTTAACACTCTTGCAATAAAACAAAGACACATTGAACTTGTTTCATGGCAGAATGAAATAAGCACCATGTGAGAGACTCCCCTCACTCCAGATCTCTCTCTCTCTCTTTGCCTTTCTCTCAATAATAAAGCAACCTGTCTGTAATATTCTCCTCACAGAAATGACTTCAAGAGAACTTGGCTCGTATATAGTCCCATGGGCCCTTACTAAGATGAGGGCACTATGTAGTTAACAGGCATTTGGGACTCGGTTCGAGCACCTCCTATAGGTTTGAAACCTCTAATTATGTCATAGCATTGCCCTCCAACACTGAAACCTTATCTGATAATGCCTGAGCTTTGAGTGAAAACGTTAAAGCTAAATGTTCATGTGTCTTTCTGAAGACTCTCGTTCCCAATTGACATCCATCCCAATTGACATCCACCCCAAATGACATCCATCCTAAATGACATCCACCCCAAATGACATCCATCCTAAATGACATCCATCCTAAATGACATCCATCCTAAATGACATCCATCCCAAATGACATCCACCCCAAATTACATCCATCCTAAATGACATCCATCCTAAATGACATCCATCCTAAATGACATCCATCCTAAATGACATCCATCCCAAATGACATCCATCCCAAATGACATCCATCCCAAATGACATCCATCCTAAATGACATCCACCCCAAATGACATCCATCCTAAATGACATCCATCCTATATGACATCAATCCTAAATGACATCCATCCCAAATGAAATCCACCCCAAATGACATCCATCCTAAATGACATCCATCCCAAATGACATCCATCCTAAATGACATCGATCCTAAATGACATCCATCCCAAATGACATCCATCCTAAATGACATCCACCCCAAATGACATCCATCCTAAATGACATCCATCCTAAATGACATCCATCCCAAATGACATCCACCCCAAATGACATCCATCCTAAATGACATCCATCCTAAATGACATCCATCCCAAATGACATCCACCCCAAATGACATCCATCCTAAATGACATCCATCCTAAATGACATCCATCCCAAATGACATCCATCCTAAATGACATCCATCCCAAATGACATCCATCCCAAATGACATCCATCCCAAATGGCATCCATCCCAAATGGCATCCATCCCAAATGGCATCCATTCTAAATGACATCCATCCTAAATGACATCCATCCCAAATGACATCCATCCTAAATGACATCCATCCCAAATGACATCCATCCCAAATGACATCCATCCCAAATGGCATCCACCCCTCCTCCCTAAATCCTCGAGAGCAACCATTTTGGATTTGGTTTAAATAATGCTCTATGGAGCAAATATATTGCCATCCTATTCAGCAAGCTTTATTGCTCATAATTACATTTATTAACACAGTCAGAATGATACATGGTTTAATGGCGTCTTTTATTTTAGACAACATTTAGACACATAATTCATATAGACAGTTTCTAAAAGTTGACCAATGTTGTACCAAATACAGAATGGTGTTGAGATAGGGCTGCCTCAGGTGTACCAAATACAGAATGGTGTTGAGATAGGGCTGCCTCAGTTGTACCAAATACAGAATGGTGTTGAGATAGGGCTGCCTCAGGTGTACCAAATACAGAATGGTGTTGAGATAGGGCTGCCTCAGGTGTACCAAATACAGAATGGTGTTGAGATAGGGCTGCCTCAGTTGTACCAAATACAGAATGTTGTTGAGATAGGGCTGCCTCAGGTGTACCAAATACAGAATGGTGTTGAGATAGGGCTGCCTCAGTTGTACCAAATACAGAATGGTGTTGAGATAGGGCTGCCTCAGTTGTACTAAATACAGAATGTTGTTGAGATAGGGCTGCCTCAGTTGTACCAAATACAGAATGTTGTTGAGATAGGGCTGCCTCAGTTGTACCAAATACAGAATGTTGTTGAGATAGGGCTGCCTCAGTTGTACTAAATACAGAATGGTGTTGTGATAGGGCTGCCTCAATTGCTACCTAATGAGTCAGGATCAGAGGGCTCTCAAATCTCCAGGAGAGTTTTAATGCCATTCAGCATTCCTTCTCGAAACCTACAGTTATTACTAAACTCTGGTAAAACTAAGTGCATGCTTTTCAACCGAACACTGCCCAGACCCACCCGTCTAACTGCGCCATGCTAGATGGGTCTGAACTAGAATATGTTTATACATACAAACTAGCCTTGGTGAAGATGACTATTATACCAATGTTTGACTTTGACTTAAAGGTTAAATAAAAAAAATATTTTAAAAAGAGAAAGGGAAGTGAGTAAAGCATGAATGAACTTGAGTTAAATTTGCATCGTTGTTAAGCTTTTAAATATTTACACTGTGTCAATATTGATCGATTAAAGTCGAGTCTTATGGGAAGATAGAGTGCTGGACCGGACATGGACAAGTATGCACTACTAAATGGTGGCATATTCCCTACAGAGTGCACTACTTCTAACCCGAGTCCCTATGTCGGGGCTCACAGGGCTCCGGGTCAAAAGTAGTGCACTAATGAGTGAACAGGGTCCCGTTTGGGATGCATTCAAGGTCTGTTATGCAGAGTGAATTGATGCTCATCAACAAAATGCATGCAGATGTTTCAATGCCTCCAAGGCAAACACCGTTACACTATTCATTTTGGAGTGTGCCGTGGCGCGAGCACTTACTCTCAATTTATCTCTTTCTTTCTCTGTCACTTTCTCCGTTTCTATCTTCTTAGAAAGCAGTGGTCCAGAAATGGCACCTATGCATTGTGGCTTCATTAAAATATACAGCATCTGTACATATTGAGGGCTGTGCTGGTCGTTAATTGACTCTTGAGGGCCTAGACATATGAAGTGTACAAACTAATGCTCAAGCTGTCCTCAAACATCCTCGATTGTCTGGGGCATCTGACAAACAGACCTGGAGAGCTCGAGCGATATAAAGAGAGACGCACTGAGGGAGAATGATATTGAGGAGAGAGAAGCGAATACTGAGACAGTGAGAGACAAATTAACAATATTGAATAAAGAACGTGAGCTCAAGTGTTAGAAAGAAACACGGAAAAGGGCAAAAATGGATGAAAAACAAAAAGCAGGTGTGCAAAACCTCCTGCTAGAAAACCGATCTGCCTCTAGTACTGTCTCCAGAACTCTCAGGTATTTTGTGGTTTTGGCTAATGCCCTGTGCAGTCTGACCCTGTTATTCTACGAGACGGCAGTGTCCTTTTTCAAGTGTAGTTGTATAAAAGCCATCATAGACAGCAACTCCTCCTGAGCGGTTTAAAACAATGATTTATAGTCACGGAATTCAAAAGAGGTCGGCTTAATTTTATTGCCTGAACATGAATCAATATATTTTTGCAAAATAGAGAGTTGAATTGATACGTTGGTGTTTAGGCTGTATTTATATTTGCCTGTAATGCTGCACACTTTGGTATAAGAATGTCATTGTTCTGCATGACGTGATGTTATTCTCTGCATTTGACTTTGACTGCATCCATTGCAACTTTCGGTTTAAATGTCTGTTTTGTCATCCTGTGTTTCTTCTCATACCGTTGAAAAGGGTTGACACAGGCAAGCCTAACCTAATCTGAGACAGCGCAGCACAACCTGACAGGTAAAAATGTAAAATCATTAGTGAGTGGTACTTCACAAGCACAGGGAAATAGCCGTCTTGTGACATTAAGACATAAGAGGGACAGGACACAGAACCACTACTGCTCCTATCGCTGTGCCAAAGAACCAGAGATTATGTCTGACAGACAAACTGACATTCCTTATTTTTACAATGCAATTTATTTATTCATAATTCTGCTTCGACTGTTGCATTTCTGGACCCTGGATGTCAACCTGACAGGCAAACAATATCACCAAGCCATGACAGGAACACCAGACCCAGCCCTGGAATATCCCGCACCCACACAAACCCCACTATGTGTCATTTAAAAGAAGCTCTCTTTACTTAACGGCTAAAGGTCCAAAACTAAACCACACAAATTTACCACAGAACACTATGGAACACGTAGTCTTTATGATCTCATCCAGAAATATTTACAAGGCCTGATGTTTGAATTTGTCTCCAGCCAGCGGCGCAGGAACGAGGACGAGGGGGTGCTGATTTGACATAGTTTTATGGAGTGAGCTCAGTCTGATCTATCGAAAGAGAAGCAATTTACATGTGGTCATAAGTAAACATGTAAATATTCCCAACAGTAAAATATTGCCTCCTGTGTGCTATCAACAAAGCAAATCGAAGATGGTTCCCAGAACATTTTTATTGGGTTGCAAAAATGTTCTCTGAACGATGCACACACGGTTCCCAAGACTGGTTTTCTTTTTTTTTTTGTTTAATTGTTTTATTGAGCAGAGTGTAACATTGATAACAATGAATGTTGGCACTCAGTAGACCACTGCCCATCTTTTTTTACCCCCACCCATCCCCATACCCACACATTTAAACAAAAACAGACACAGAGTACATACCCAAAAACAAGGACCTAAAACAAAATTATAATAACAACAATACATGATGAATACAAGAGTAAGAACACAACACTGGGGGAAGATAATTAATTAAAATAAATACTGGGGGAAAGAAAAAAAAAGTAAACTAATCAGAGGGCAGTTTCTCCAACCTTTCGAAGTAGGTTATAAATGGCTGCCATTTCTTGGTGAAGTTGACAGTTGAGCCCCTAAGCGAGAATTTAATTTTCTCCAGCTGTAAGAAATACATAACATCGCTGAGCCATATAGAAACAGCGGGGGGGATGGACAGACTTACAATTCAAAAGTATTCTACGCCTGGCCAGTAGTGTAGTAAATGCAACCACGTCTGCTTGTACGCGGTTCAAGGAGGACAAGTCAGCAGGGACACCAAACACAGACAACAGGGGGCACGACTGCAGGGGTACACCCAACACCTCAGACAGCACCTTAAATATAGAGTCCCAATAGTTATTCAAGGCAGGGCATTTTGCAAACATATGGGTGAGATCACAGGGGGAGGCATGGCATCTATCACACTCGTCAAGTATGTCAGGGTAAATAGAAGCCAGTCTGGCCTTAGAGAAGTGCACTCTGTGAGTGACTTTAAATTGGATGAGACCCAGGCGAGCACAAGGTGTCGTGGAATGTATTCTGTCCATCGCCCTACTCCACCACTCCTGCGTAAGACCCACCCCCATCTTCCGTTCCCAAGCCAACCTGATTTTATCAGTGGAGTGTGCATCAAGAGACATGATGCTTGCAGGGTCTACTTGGGGGCAGGGCAGGAAATCCAGGAAACTGAGAGGATACAAAGTGCCGTACCTGAAGGTAGCGGAAGAAATGTGATTGGGGCAGAGACCGCCTAGAGACAAGATCAGGAAAACTAGAAAAACCTCTGTCCCCATACATGTCCTGAAAGGTCGTAATCCCCTTTCTTGACCAGAGGGAGAAGGCGGTGTCCACTGTGGAAGGGAGTAATGCATGGTTTCTATCGATAGCGGCCAAGGTAGATGCAGAAGAGAATTTAAAGTGCTGTCGAAATTGATACCAGATCTTAAGTGTGGAGAGTACAACAGGGTTGCCAGTATAACGGGACGGTGATGATGGGAGAGAGGAGCAAAGCAGAGCAGGGAGAGAAGTAGAGATGCAGGAGTGTGACTCAAGGTGGCACCACTGGGAGTCTGGAGCATGCAACCAGAATGGCAGTTTCTGAAAATTTGTCGCCCAGTAGTAGTAGAAAGTTGGGTAGAGCCAGACCTCCACTAAATCGGCATCTCTGAAGTAGAGATCTACTGACCCTGGGTACCTTGCCTGCCCATATGAATGAGGTGATGGCCTGGTCAATTGACTTGAAAAAGCACTTCAGCAGAAAAAGAGGAATAGATTGAAAAAGGTAGAGAAATTTAGGTAAACTGTTCATCTTCACAGCATTTATCCTTCCCACGAGTGTAAGAGGTAAATTACCCCACCTCTGAAAATCACCCTTCATCTGCGTGAGAAGGGGAGCAAAGTTTGCAGAGTAAAGAGAGGAAAAAGAACGAGTCACATTCACTGCGAGATATTTAAATCCAGAGCGGCTGAGCGTGAAAGGTAAATCAGATTCCCGTAGTTGGAGTGCAGCCGGATTCACAGGAAAGCACTCGCTCTTATTGAGATTTAATTTGTAACCTGAGAAGGAGCCAAAGTTTGCCAAAATTGAAAGAATAGAGGGCAGACAGACTGCAGGATTACTGACATAGAGCAGCAAATCGTCGGCATACAATGACAGCCTGTGCTCCACCCCCTCCCGCGAAATACCCTGAAACAGGGGAGATGCTCGCAAGGCAACAGACAGGGGCTCAATCGCAATGGCAAACAGTAGGGGGGAAAAAGGACACCCCTGCCTAGTGCCACGTCCCAGGGCAAAATATTCGGAACGCGTGTTGTTGGTGCAGACACTGGCCTGAGGGGATGCATACAGTAGGCGGACCCACGAGCAGAACTTGCCCCCAAACCCAAATTTTTCCAGAACTGCAATGAGATAGTCCCACTCAATTCTATCAAATGCCTTCTCTGCATCCAGAGAGACTACCAGCTCGGAATATATAATATTTGGAATATATAATATTAAACAAAGTCTGAATGTTGAATAAAGGGTGTCTCTCCTTGATAAAGCCAGTTTGCTCCTCTGAAATTAATTCTGGTAGGACTGTTTCCAGGCGTTGTGCGACAAGCTTCGCAAGGACCTTAGCATCTACATTGAGAAGGCTTAAGGGCTGTGGTGGATTTTCAGTTCATATACATGTTTAGAAAAGTAGTTTGCTTACATAATTCGGTTGTTACAGTATTTGTTTACATTTGGATATATATCTGTTAAACTTCATATAATTTCAGTATAATAAGTTATAAACACACAAAGTATTTTGGTGAACTTAGGAGAAGGAACAGACATCTTCTGTGACACCCATCCCCCATACATTCCAATGTGCCTTGGGGAACAAAAGGTTCATCAACAGGGGTGAACTGGGGGATGTGTCGATGTTTCTGACTGGTCTAAAGTTGGGGTATTAAAGCGGTTGAGGCCATGGAACTGTCTCTTCCTGGCTTCGACTAGCGCTGGTCAAATGCGAGAGGGCATATTGCTGTGGGGTTGTGAAGCAATATTAATGTAAATAAACCATCTGAAAAGGTAATCCGTTCGACTCGTGTATTTCACTCATTTTCTCTACCATAGGGCCTGTACGAAGAGCAGGAAGTGGGGTCCTTTCCATTTTTAAGAAGCAGTGCTATGGATGCCTGCGTCAAGGTCAGTGGCAGGGTCCCGCGTTCAAGTGACTCGTTGTAGACAGATAAAAGTAAGGGTGCCAACTTAACATGGAATTTCTTATAAAACTCAGCGGGGAAGCCGTCAGGCCCCGGAGCTTTGCTGCTCTGCATTGATTTAATAGAAATAACCACTTCCTTAAGGGTGAGCGGGGAGTCAAGGTGAGCCGCAGAGTCAGCGTCAACCAAAGGGGTTTCCAATGAGTCTGAGGGGGACTCGGATGTGTATAGGGAGGAATACAATTGATTCGTTTGGGGTCGTGGGTCAAAATTTGAGAGACATCTGTAATTTGGGGAATCAGCCGTGAAGCAGACCGTCGTTTCAGCTGATGAGCCAGCAGGCGGGATGCCTTGTCACCATGTTCAAAATAGGTAGCACGGGAGCGTAAAAGCAGCCGCTCAGCATCCTTGGTGGAAAGATTAAACTCAGATTGTAAGTTTACGCGCTGCTTATACAGCTCAGGGGTTGGGGCCAGGGAATAACGTCGATCCAGGTCGAGAATGGCTGAGGAAAGCTCCTCAAGTTTAACCCTACGTGTTTTGGTTAAGTAGGAAGAGTAGGAGATAATCACCCCCCTTAGGTAGGCTTTGAGTGTCTCCCATAAAAAGGAGTGAGACGTGGTGTCTGTCTGGTTGGAAAACAAAAAGTTATCAATGGAGGTGGAAATGAGATTACAGAAGTCTGTGTCAGACAGAAGAAGAGAATTGAACCTCCAACAGGTAGGGGAATGTGTTTGCACCGACAGGGCGATATCCAGGGCCAGGGGGGCGTGGTCTGAAATGACAATGGGCAAGTACTCAGAGGAGGTCACATTTGGAAGCAGTGCATGATTAATAAAGAAGTAGTCAATACGAGAATAAGAGTGGTGCACATGTGAGAAAAATGAATATTCTCTAGCCCTGGGGTTGAGAAATCTCCAAGGATCAGTACAACCATTGTCAACCATAAAATCAGAGAAGGCCTTAGACATAGCAGAGGGAGAAGCATTTTTTGGGTTGGAGCGATCCAGAGCTGGGCTAACAAAGCAGTTCTGGTCCCCACCAAATATCAAACCATTTAAAATATTCAAACAGGAAGAATAAACTGACCCGCCAAGCTGTTGTGAAGACAGTAAAACAATTGGTAAATAAAGAAAAAATAATCGGGGAGAACAAAGAAATAATAACCAAAAAGTGACAAAAAAACATCCATACAAAAACATTAACCCCGCCCCCAAACCCGAGTTACCAGTCTCCATATCCGAAGACAGCTCCAGAACACTGACGTAGCTCCCGTGCATTTTAAGCAGTGAACGTAGGAGACTCCGTCGCATAAACAACAAGAACTGAATGCATTCAGCAACTTAAACGATTCCTGAACAGTGTACCTCAGTTATACAGTATTAACATGCAGTACACGCATATACAGTGACCACATTTGCAAGCATATACACAGAAAACCAAACGACAATTACTCATATCTAAACATGCAAGCAGCCGGAAGCGCGTATGCATTGGGACCTTTAAACGTAAACTCGTCTGTTGTAAACAAACACGCCCACACACATATATTTGGATACGCAGCCACAGGCCCACTTGAAACTTTTCAATGCACACACGCGCGTACAATCACACACCCCTACCTGCGTTCATCCATACATACACAGTGGCCAGGAATACAAACATAAGAAAATGCTAGTGTGATAAAGTACTGTGAATATATATACCATACCCCAGACATGCATAAGATAAACACACCCAAGGGATGACAATTTAATATATACACATACATACCTGTCAAGCTTCATGGGGGAAGGCGCAAGAGAATCGCCGAGGACCTCCGTAAAGAAACCCGACATGAAGGCCACAGGATCCGCTCCCTCCAGTCTCTCCGGGACACCCACCCCACGCAGATTGCAGCGACGTGATCTCGACTCCAGATCGTCGATCTTATCAGCCATCTGCCTGCACTCGGAGCTAAGGCACGTGACAGCTAGCTCAAGGGCGCCGGCCCGGTCGCTGTAGTCGGACAGACCCTGCTCAAGGTCGGATATTTGGCGGCCCTATGCTTCGACCGCGACCCCGATACCATCCAGCACTGACGATATGGGACCCATGGCCGCATCAATAGCCGGCTTCAGAATGGCCTCGACAGCCGACTGCAACTGGCCAGCAATCAGGACTGATAGCTTTGCGAACATGGCCTCCTGGAATTCGTGGAGGTCAGATCGGGTGACCGCTTGAGAGAGGGGACATGAGGCCCCGCCATTATTGGGCACATTATCTGCCATGCTAGGTGTAGCTTCTGAGGCACGTTTGGACTTCAAAGACCAAGGCATCCGACACGAAAAGGTAATCAAATTGCACTTTTAAATTACTACTGAGAACAAACAGACAGTATGCTGTGATATTGCGAATTGGTTTAAATGCTAATTGCAAAAAATGATAATAAGCGCGGCGGAGCTACCAAAAAACACAGCTCTCCATCACAACCGGAAGTTCCCAAGACTGGTTTTCTGTCCGTATAATGTTTTTCCAGGTTTAATGAACATCCAGTTCACATTCTGTAAATATGTCCGTAGATGTTTTTTTAAACCTTTTTTTAGATTTGCTTAAGTTATATAACGGTTTATGTATGGTATTTTGGAGTCAAGATACAGATAAAGATAATGACATTTTACCAGTACCTGATATCTTTACCTGTAAAAAGTGTACTACTACCAACTAGCTTAACTGCCTGGCACCAATTTTCCCAACTATAACTGTGAACACAGAACATTCTCTAAAAGAACCAAGAGAGACTCTTAGGGAACGTTCCAAGGACACTCTTTGCTAGATGGGAATAACCGCATTTTAATGAAGTCAGCTTTGTCATCCGAAAAAGATCAATAACTTCCAGGACCATGAAAAGGTATTCGTCTGTGGTGGCCATTACTGCGGAACATTGACATGGACCTGACAAAGAGACACAAACACCAACCTGGAGGTGACATAACTCTTTCCCTGATTTGTTGCCCTAGGCAACTAGAACAACTCAAGCGACATTTCATGGAACTCTGACTGTCACATACTTGTTTTGTGTACAGTCCACAATAGACTGACACAGAGATTCTCAGAGTCTTCACACTCAGCTCATTAACACTGCCTTCAGTCCGTAGCATAATCCCAGTCAACGTGCATGCTGTTTACGAATGCAAAACATGAAAGCAATGTAGAAAATGGCCTATAATAAAAAAATGATAAAACATTTAGACATTCCAGTACATTCTGTACATACTCTTCCCATTTTAAGTGTTCACGTCTCACAACATTTTAAATACATAACAAAAGCTAGAGAAATACTAACAAAAATATACCACTTTAAATGTGCATTGAAGACTACCAGAAAGTAATGTATTCTCCAAAAACATTGAGTTTAGGAAAGAAATATACACATCTCATCCAACAAAAGTTTAGAAACGTGATGCCACTGAATGCCCGTTTATACGTGTCCTTATCACAAATGTATTTTTTTGTCACACGGGACAGAAGTATGTGGCACACGCTTTTATTACTGGGAGGTGATTAGGTTGTTATTGAATGTACACAGCTGGGCATAGTTAGCGGTTAGCATGGTGATTAGCTTACTATTCAAGTCACTGGGAGTACCCTCTATGTTGTTCATTATTTGTACATCACGTTCCATGTTTGGATGCGTATACCTTATTAAGGCGGCAGAAGAGACTGCGGCACCTGACACTTCTCAAACCTCTCTCCTCAGACCACTTGGTTTGTTATAATTTAGTGGCCTGAACTAGTTCATACAATTCACATAATATCAGTTATGACAAGTTGATTCAGATGTGCTAGCGAATAGTTCAATTGCATTTAAACAGCCTCAGAACTCCAAAAGAAGATGGGTCTGAGATTGAGAAATCCAACTCAACATGTTCGTTTGTATTGCCAACGATCGATCAGTTATGTTTTATATATTTGTCGACATACAAGCGCAGCAGCAATATTAGTAAACCCCGTCTATCAGGAAAGAGCTGCGACTGGAGTACAAACAACATGAACATTTTGCAGCTGGTGTCATCTTCTGTTTCACTTTATTCTCTGCTTCTGACTTGTCCGAGTGTGCTGTCATTTTTCCTTGGTCTCCAAGGTGAAAGTTGTTGTTGTTCGTTTGTTGTTTGGTTTGTTTTCTCTTGTTGTTGTCTAGTTGTTTTCCATTGTTGTTGTTTTTGACTTTGTTGACACTAAACACTAGTGTCGGCTAACGTACAAAAAGTTTAGATTCCATGTGAGAACATTGCCCACGACCACAATGACCCTGGGTCTCGTACACCAATAACCAATATCAACAGAAGTGTCAACAAACACTTTTCTGACTGGTTACTGGACACAAACCAGGACCTGGATATGCAGCTGCAGTCCGTCTGCCTCAAAAGCTTTATAAATGAAAGATCCCCGGCAAAACCCATCCAGTTTATTGCATGTCGGATCAATGGCACACTCCATTTCACATCCAAGTCTCGCAGTTTGCAATTTTGTTTTACACTGCCTTTATGACAGCGAGTCAGTTAACAGCCGCCATAAACAATAACATTTAGGCGCTTCTTCTGGAGCATCCAATAGCAAATACAATGTCTATCTGACCTTGAGAACAGAACAAATCACATTACACAGTTACTGTTTAAAAAAAGGGCAAAGAAAAGCGAAACATCTGCGAGCCTGTACTTGGTCGACGGCGTTGTCATGATAAATGTTGCAGATGTTGCCCTGTCTTGTACGTCTCTGTCGGTCTTCCTTATTTTTCTGTGTGTGTTTGGGTTTATGTCATAACTATATCCCAAGGAATTCTGTTACAAGCGGGAGACAAAGGACATTTTGCTACATTGTGTATCAACATCTTCTAAGCTAGAGCGATAAGTATACTACCAGCACATTCCGTGTTGGGTATTCCCTGATCTGATCGGCTCTTTGTATCAAATCCTATCCTTCCTGAATGCTCAATATGCAGTAAATGCATTTATCCTTGTTGTTTTGCCATTCTATAGTCCCTCTGAAAGCGCTCACCGTCATCAGGGGACACTTCCCAATTGCAATGCTGTGTGAATAGTTGCGGACGTCACTTTGCAGTGAAATGGTTTGTTTTGGGGTTATTTATGTGTTTGTGTGTGCGAAAGTCTACGCCCTTTTATCAGTGATTGGTCAACATTGGTGATTTTCTTCCTCATGGTAAACATTCAACATTGTGTTGTTCTTGGTTCATTGCAACCCTGATTATGCATGCTGTGTGGGTGTTTGCGGTGCAAAATTGTCACATTAAAAACACAATTTCATGTGTCAAATAGGAAAACATAACAAGAACAGCAAATGCAGTCCTATTGATTTTCTTATCAATGATTTTAATGATTTTGTAACTGTAAAAGTTGTTCCTATTAAAACAGTTGAAATTGATAATAACATTATTGATACAAACTATGAAGAACTCAACAAGCTAACATGCTAGCCCTGTTGTCATAAAGCTAACTAACTAATTGAATGGTCCCGGATCCAAACATGACCGACAATTTATTAGAAGCTTTATAAATTAGGACTATATGAATAAAGACGTAATAACACCTTGCTTGTTGCCTTGCTTGATTTTTTTGTTGGGACAGAACATGGTTTGCATTGATTCGCTAGGGAATTTTACCTTACCAAACTAAACAGACAGAGTCCACGACCTAACTAAATGCTTTTTCTTAGGGGAGGACATTGTTTACCTTTACCACCTAGATAGGAGCAACATGTTGATCTCTCAGCATATTTCAATACAACTGGGGAACTGAGGTAAAAGATCTTAAATATAATATGTGCAAGCCCTGGTGAAAGACCATTTGGCTAATGAGTTGACCAGCCCAGGTGAAAGACCATCTGAATTATGTGTTGACCAGCCCAGGTGAAAGACCATCTGACTAATGTGTTGACCAGCCCAGGTGAAATTCCTTCTGGCTAACGAGTTGACCAGCCCAAATGAAAGACATTCTGACTAATGTGTTGACCAGCCCAGGTGAAAGACCTTCTGACTAACGAGTTGACCATCTCAGGTGAAAGACATTCTCACACATTTTTTGACCAGCCCCGATGTATGAGATGTTATTCTATGAAACCAATGTTATTACATGTAAGGTATGTTATTCAATGTATGGAATTTTATTCCATGTAAGACATGTAATTCTGTGTATGTCATGTTATTCCATGTAAGGCATGTTATTCCATGCATGGCATTGTATTTAATGTAAGGCATGTTATGCAGTATTATTCCATGTATCCTAGCAACGCTACAACATGCCCTAGAACTCCCTGCTGACCCCAGGTGACCCCCTGCTATTGAACAATCATAACCCCCTCCCCACACACACACACACACACACACACACACACACACACACAAACCCACACACACACACAGACCTCACATCCCTCTTCTTCACGCGCTCTGAATACAATCTTACATCCTTCATCTTCACTCGCTCTGAAGAACAATCTCATAGTGTCAGGTTACGTTAAGGTGAACAGGCTAGAGACCAGTACACCCACTGAGTGCATGACTCGTTTCAAATCGGTCTTCTCTCTGTCTTTCTCTTCATCAGTCTCTCTCTCTCTCTCTCTTCCTTCACTCTTTTGCTCTATCTCTCTAGCGTGTGTTATCCCTCTGTTACTCTCCGTATATTGTAACATCTCATGAATGCTCCAATGACAGCTGCATTGCATAGAGATGCATTCATGAGACAGTGGGACATACAGTGTTGTCAGGTCAAGTTAACACAGACACAACACATTACAATATACTAATCACACAGGAGGACTGGTGACTGTGCTAACATCTCAAATGGAAACCTGTTCCTAATATAGTGGCTTACTTTATTAAGAAGAGTGCTTTAGCATTTAGGAGTTGCTTCGTACAGAGCAACTTACAGTAGTGACTGCATACATGCTAACGTACTGTTTCACATAGCAAATGCACCCTCTATTGAATCACCGTTGCACCAACATCCTGGACAGATACCGAAAGGTTCTGGTTCTGCCTCAAGCAGAGAAAGCCTCATCCCCAACCAGCTGGCTCTCATCAATTACTCTGTGATGCAAGATGTGGTAAAGAGGGAAGACCGACTGGAGACAAAAGGTCCAGAGGCCATCCCAAGTACCAACCACCTGCAGCCCTTCTTGCACCCCCCTCCTGCAGTCCTTCTCCCCCCTGCAGTCCTTCTTGCACCCCCTCCTGCAGTCCTTCATGCACCCCTCTTGTAGCCCCCATGCAGTCCATCTTTACCCCTACTGCAGGCCTTCTTGCCCCACCTCCTGTAGTCCTTCTTGCACCCTTTCCTGCTGCCCATCTTGCACCCCCTCCTCCTGTAGTCCTTCCTGCACCCCCTCCTGCAGCCCTTCTTGCACCCCCCTCCTGCAGCCCTTCTTGCACCCCCCTCCTGCAGCCCTTCCTGCACTGGAGACTATGCAGACTCAGGATTTGCTTACAAGGCTACATGACCTCATAAACTCCATTGAGCCAACCGGAAGTATGATCGACTCAGCTTTTGTTCTTTTTTTACTGTCAGCCTACTTGCACGACATTGTAGCAAAATGTACCTGCAAGGAAAAGCATGTCCGGAGAGAGAGCTCATTGAGGTGATCGTTCACTGTAGAATGTGATGAATTCATAGTCTACACCGTTACAACACCGGGATCAACAAAACATGAAGGCAGATCAGTTAAGAATGCGATCTGAAAGAGTTCACAACCACTCAACATTTTGAAATCACCTGTAAAAGTAAACATTCAAATTTCAAGTAAGCCGGTGCTCTATAGCCTTTGGTTTCCTTTGAAGTGCCCTGCAGAATAGTGTACCATTCAGTACGTGCATAGGGTATTGTTCTGGGCGATGCTTCAGATCGACAGGGATGCTGACCTAGCACGATGCCGCATGCAATCAGCAGCTGCCCAAGGAACATTGTCTAGGTCCCTCGAAGACCTTGTTCCTTTCTCTCTCTCGTCTCTCTGTCTGATCCGGCCGAGCCTCTCACTGCCCAGTCAAGCGACAATAGATCGAATTTCTCACAATATCAGATGGTTTCTTTCTGTGGGTTATTTAAAGGAGAAGTGTTGGTCGGTCCGTTGGTTATCTGAACCCATTTCGGGACATAAAAAAATGGGATTCCCATGTCTGTTCCTGACAGCTTCAGAGTAGCTAATAGATTTGTTTTCCAATATCCTCAATATCAATACCTCAATATCATGAAATAAAGCCGGCACTTCAAAAATAATATTTTCCTACGGACGGGGACATTTCTGACCTATGGCTGGTTTAAAGCCCTGATGTTAGCAATAACAACTCAGACAAATGCTGACAAGATGCTTTAACCCTGTACCAGCAGCGCTTTTGTTCATATTTTGGAAAACTACAGAAACATTTCGGACAACTCCATCATGTTACTCTGAGACTTAACAGCTAAAAAAGCTCCTTCCTGTTTCTGTGAGACTAAACAGCTAAAAAAATAACTCCTTCCTGTTTCTGTGAGACTACACAGGTAAAATAACTACTTCCTGTTTCTGTGAGACTACACAGGTAAAATAACTATTTCCTGCTACTGTGAGACTAAACAGGTCAAATAACTCCTTCCTGTTACTGTGAGACTAAACAGCCCCCTTAGCCCATTAAGCAGATTCAGATAATAAAACAAAGCTTTAAGCCGTGATGGAATGAGCTAATGTTGTAGCACTGAGTTCTTTCACTTTTTACGGAATACAAATCATATTATTTAGGGAGCACTAAAAGATTTATAGTTGTTGAATTTTAAGTAAGGGACTAAAACTGACATTCTGTACCTCAATGGGTTCAATGGGATGATGCATAGCAGAACTCCTTCACAGAGTTCATTTCCTAGGATTCTCAAAGCAAAAACAAAGCCTGAAGAAAGATAAACCTAGAGAGGACGGTTCTTAAAGATGGATGGTTTTGGAGCTCTGTTTATGAATTCAATTAGAACCCATAAAAACCCAACCCAGACCTACCAGGAAGAATCAACCAAAACACAACCATTGCTTACGCTAGTGGCGAAATACATTAATAAACTGTGAATGACACTTAAATTACCACAAAAAACTTTTGTAAATGTATACTCAAACTTGAGGGAGGATATGTGCACAAAAACAGACGAAGATCCATAACATGCCATCATAGAAAATGATTATGGGCGCTATTGTTACAAGAAAAAGGCACAGAGTGGCACACTGACAACATTGTAAACAAGTAATTCGTTTATTTATTTACACTTGCCATTTCATTTAAGGATTATACTTTGTATTCTTTAGTGATTTTTTTTCATTAAGAATTCAGATTATCTCTATCTGTTTTGTAATGTAAATAAATGTTCGCCACAACAATAAAGCGATTAAGTTAGAGTAATTCCCAGTCAGTCTGTAGATGTTCACTGAGAAAGAAAGGAGATAGAGAAACAGAAACAGACTGCTGTGCCGGAAGGGAAATGACGACTTGCAAATGAGAGACAATTAAAGGAGAGTTATGTGTCTCAAAAAGCACCCAATTCCCTGTGTATTGCACTACTTTTAACCCAGACAAATGAGACTAGTAGTGCACTATACACAAACGATGGTCCTATTTGTGTCGCATCGATTTTTAAGGGAGAATCCTACACTTTTGACAGTTGGGATTCGGGTGAGTTCGAAAGGAACACAATCAAACTAGTCCAGCTCATTCTCACGTTGTCGTTGTTGTGCGGTCATTATTCACTTCTGTGTTATTCCTTAAGGCCATACACCAACCACACACGCACGCACGTGGCCTCAACACTTTCCTCTAGACGCACACAAACAAGTTAAAGTCAAAATGCACAAAACAAGGTTGAAGCTATATTGTCTGTGAGTCTTCCTTAGTTAGTGCCTGAGGCAGCGTAAGGCAATAACTGAGACATCTGTTGTTGCATCAGTCTGTTAACTTATTACTAATAATCAGGAAACTGCCCCAATATACTTCCTTATGAGGGCCTCCAGTCTGTTAACTTATTACTAATAATCAGGAAACTGCCCCAATATACTTCCTTATGAGGGCCTCCAGACTGATCTCTCTATATTCCCTCTAAGTTCTCTCTCTTATCCATTCCTTCATTATTTCTATCCCGATCTCTCTCGCTCTCTCTCTATATATATATATATATATAGAGAGAGATATATATATATATATCCTGTCTCCCTTCTCTATATCCGCCTCTTCCTCACTCCCTTTATCTAGCTTCATCTAGGTTCCCCCCTTTCTTTTTCAAGCTAATTGGTCATCTATCCTCATCTCGCCGCTCTCTCCCTTTTCTCTCCTTCATCTCTTATCGCTCACTTTAAAACTAGACAGAGACAAAGAATAGAAAAGAACGGAACAGGAAGCGAGAACGGGAGAGAAAGATAAGAACACAATATCTCTTCATCAACGACACTTCTTTAGTGTAAGACTACTTCACCCTTGTGGAAAAATGTACAGCAGCGTTTAAGGATGAAATATGGTCCTGTAACTCCCTGTCCTTGGGCTTCTGTTATAAGGTAGTCACAGTAAGTTTGAACCACACACCCACGAAATAAAAGCCTCTGACAAACAGTTGTTCGTAGCAACGTGTAAACACATGGCAACTAATTTTGAGAACATGACCCCAAACACAAAGCACAACAAATTCAATTCTATGAACGTAAAGTGTAGAAACTGCATGCCTGTTCTGAAACAAAAGCACTGATTTAGGTTATTGTACCATTGCAACTTGAGTTACAGAATACACCCCCCAAAAATGTATAAAACTGTAATTGGTTTGCCGCCTGGTGCACATAATCTTTGTCCTTATTCTTGAGATTCAGTGACTCAATTGTCAGCTCACAGCAGTAATCTTGATGAATGTGTCATATTCTTCAGTCAGCTAAATATGTCATTTACTTCATACAACTACACTCATGTGAGTAATTGTGTTATAAAATGACAACAGAAAATGTATTTATCACCCACAAATGACCATCTACTATTATTTGATAAGGATCCTGATCTCTGATGTTTTCCAGGAATTTCTGAAACCATTTTACGAATCTGGAAACTTTTGTTTCTCAAAACTGTTTCAAATTGGGTGATAATGCTGACTGAAGGCATGCTAAGCGTTGTGTTAGCTATTGTTTATTATTTGCAGAGAGTTGTTCAATGTCCTGTTTTGTATAAAATTGATAAGAACACAGAGAGAAAATGTAATAACGAACAGGGAGAAGAATACTCTGTTCCGTAAAACCATTAGAACTCTTATAGCTGCAATATGTGATTCAGAACAATGATATTATGCCTCTACATGCCCTAAGAATCAGAGTGATCATTTGTGGTTAGATTTTCCATCCAGGTTTGGTGCTGCGCATGTAATGGCGTTAAGGACATAACGTAAGCTCACTCGATAGCTAGCCGGGAATGTTTGCCGATGGGTCTTTGCCTTGGGTGTACCACAAACATTTGGAAAGTTGTCAAGAAAGGTGGTCGCGTGTACAGATGCAGCCATTAACCAATTTCACAATTAACCACCATTTCAAAACGTCAAGGTTTTGTAACCGTAAAGGGTCAGCTAAACTGAGTGTTTCTGTTCTCACTCTCAAAACAGGGTAAACAACTTCATAACACCGGCTTAAAATGCCGCGCACATGCTGTGACGAGAGCGACAATGACAGAGGGAGCAACCATTGATGCTCTGTATCTACCAAAAAAATCAGTGTGAGAGCTTTTTGGATACTTGAAGAATGTCCGTGGAGTTGTTCCAGACAACAGATATCCTCTGCAGAACGTGCAGACAAAAAGTTGCGGCTAAAGGTAGAAAAAGTAGAAAATTGTACACAAATCAAGATCATGCCTATTAGTGTGTGTAGGAGAGACTGCAAGATCATGCCTAGTAGTGTGTGTAGGAGAGACCACAAGATCATGCCTAGTAGTGTGTGTAGGAGAGACCACAAGATCATGCCTAGTAGTGTGTGTAGGAGAGACCACAAGATCATGCCTAGTAGTGTGTGTGTAGGAGAGACTGCCAGATCATGCCTAGTCGTGTGTGCGTAGTTTTCCAAGCGTGGCCAACAGGTCAAGATGCATTTAAATTGAAAGTTAATAAAGGATTAATAAGGCATTCATCTTCTGCTTGGCACTTATCCGTGTCATTAACAGACATGGGGTGAATCATCTTCACAGGCTGGCCCAGGGACCCAGTTGTAGATCAGGAATGTGCAGGATTCAAGAGGTTAGCAATCAATGTTGTTGCCTTGCATCGTAGCGCTTTAGCGACTCCTTGTGGTGGCTTGTGCGCAACTGAGATTAATCCAGGCAGAGGACCAGAGAATGTGTTTCCTCACCCAAGCCCCCCCCCACCCCCCCTCACTCCCCTCTCTTTACAGATGCCCATTTGTGAGTCATTCAATAAAGAATAAATATTCTCTGTTATCAAGAACATCTCAAATCTGCACTCCTCCTCTCTGTACTCGCTTCCCTTCTTCCACGCCTCCTCCTCTTCACTCGGTTGCTACATCCTCTCCCTAGATCCCTCCAGCTCAGAAGGGTCCGGGCATGCCTGGTTTTACATATTCTCTTCATTATTGGCTGGCAGAGATGACTGGTGTTCTGCCAGAGCTCGGGACAATTGCATTTGTTCACCAGCGAACTGCTCACCAGCTTTTCCTGTTCCTTGTCCCTGAATCCGCAAACACTCACTTCGTATACGCGTCTGCCCCAACACTCCCCCTTCCCCCACCTGTATCTGCGCGTCTTCCCGTTCTATACCTGGTGTGTGTAGGCAATACATAGACGAGAAATTGTAAACGAGGACATGTTGACCTTACATCGGTGACCTTTTGTCAGTCCTCACACGGATAAACTCAATATCAGCGTGTTCAGGCAAAGGTCTCGACGCAAAAAGTTACAATTGCCGTTGGTTTGGGTATGAGATTGATTTGGGGTTAAGGTTGGATTTGAGAATAAACTGACTAAAACTCTTACTCATTTTGTAGTGTTTTAGATGCCTTAGCGTTTTAGCAATGTTATAAAAAGCAAAGGGTTAATGGTGCCAAACATTCAGAACCACGGGTCTGGTCCACTTCTACACTCACAGCAACGCCAATAATTCTGAACATTATTACGGCTGGGGTCAGATAAGTAGCGGTAGCTGAGAGAGAGGCAGGGGAAGAGTACGAGATATTATCTGGAACAAATGGGAAGTCATACACTAAGAGACAGCAGACCATTCTCATTGACCACTGGTAGCTGACATTTAAGTACTGACAACTAGCTATAGATAACTGACAACTAGCTACAGATTAGTGTCAGCTAGCTACAGATTAGTGTCAGCTAGCTACAGATCATTGACAACTAGCAAGATATTACAACAACTGAAGTTGACAAGCAAGCATGCAAGCACGTTTTTTTACATAGCACAATTCATAAAGAGAAGCAACTCAATGTGCTTTACAAAGGATGAAAGAAGAAGAAATAATAAAATGCATTTTCTATTCAAAGCAACCTGTTTACTGGAATCATGTACATTACATACAAACTACTGACAACTAACCTACCAGCTGACAAATTGTAATTTTTTATTTAGCCTTTATTTTACCAGGTAGGCCGATTGAGAACAGATTCTCATTTGCAACGCGACCTGGCCAAATAGCTATAGACGACTAACAGTTATCCACTGACAAGACAATTAGCTTATGTTAGCTATCTACTGACGGCTAGCTACTGACAGCTTATGACAACTCCCAGGTGACAGATGGCTAGAGACTGCTGACAGCTAGCTACCTACAGACTACTGTATCTACAACTACACAGGTGACATACAGGGTTGACTAGCCTTCATGTTGTTCTCCCAGACTCTGGAACAGAAAAACACCACATGCTACTATGCTCATAACAGTGTGACTCGTCTTGCTATCTGTCCTAGAATCCTGTACATAGTACACTATACTTGACTGTGTCCTAAACGGAACCCTTGTCTAAATATAGCACAGGGATTCACAAGGGTCCTATATACCATTTAACATTTCTTTACCTTTGTCTCTGCCTTGGTCTCTCGCTCTCCCCATTACTTTACCTTTCTATCAACGTTGATCTCCATTTTACCCCTTCTCTCTCTCTCTCTCTCTCTCTCTCTCTCTTGCTCTCTCTGTCAATCAGCCTTGGTCAAAGGTAGTGTGTGAATGGGGCTGCCAGTTTGAACACAACTGGTGAATCCTGCAGCTAATCAAACACATTCATCTACCTCTTCTGCTACTGCTACTGCCGCCGCCGCTCGCTCAGTTTCCCATAGCAACCAGACTGAAAAGTAGAACCAGATTTTTCAACAGACAGATTGTTGCTTAAGATTATTTTTTCCTCCTCCCCTGTACCTCTTCTGCGGTGTTACCTGTGTAGATCAGAGCGGGAGACAGGCTGCCCAGGCTGAAGAGTTAATTTCCCGAAATAAAGCTAACATGTAGATTTTCTGAACTGTGAGTGAATACCTTACTTTATTATCTTTTGCTCTTTAAATAACTTATGAACAAGATGGAGTAAGTTTAGTTTTTTTGCCTATTCACCCTATTTTGTAGGGTTATTAAGAAATAAATTACTTGTTGGTTTGATTTTACAGCAATACCTAATATTTAGGGGAAGACAATATATTTGTCTCACTGATACATTGTTCTTACTGTCAGGCTTTACCCAGTCAAATGTAACACATAGGTGCCGAGTTTTATTTAAATCCCTTCATAATATATAAAAGTAGAAATGAATCAATATCGAAATATGAGTTATGAGTTAAAAACAAAACAAATCAACCTTATTGGATTTCTTAATCAAGAGACATGAACTCTACTCGCGGTGCCAGAGGTACTAAAACGAAGATAGTTAAACCAAAGAAGGCAGAGGAAGTAAAACGAAGGACGTAAAACCAAAGAAGGCAGAGGAATTAAAACGAAGGACGTAAAACCAAAGAAGGCAGAGGAAGTAAAACGAAGGAAGTAAAACCAAACAAGGCAGAGGAAGTAAAACGAAGGAAGTAAAACCAAACAAGGCAGAGGAAGTATAACGAAGGAAGTAAAACCAAACAAGGCAGAGGGAAGATGGGAGGCAGAGAGAAACGGGGGAGTGTGAAGGAAAAGATAGGGGCATTCTGAGAGACCCAGGGAGGAAGAGGTACATAGGGAGAGGGAGAGAAGGGGGAGGAGGGGAGACAGAGGGAGGTGGAGAGAAGTGGGAGGAGGGGAGACAGAGGGAGGAGGGGAGACAGAGGGAGGAGGGGAGACAGAGGGAGGAGGGGAGACAGTGGGAGGAGGGGAGACAGAGGGAGGAGGGGAGACAGAGGGAGGCAGAGGGACGGAGTAGAAAAGCGAGGGGAAGGTTGTTTCACATATCTGTTGCCATGGGGATGCTGGTGCAGTGACTATGCAGTAATGCACCCGGCTTCAGGAATGGAGGCTTTGTTTTCAGAGGAGAGTAGGAGGAGAGGGAGTTTGAGAGCGGAGATGAGAGGAGGACAACCGGGAGTCAGAGAAAGAAGAGGAGAAAAGGAGTTACCGTGCATAAAGGAGAAGAAGATTGAGAGAGGAGAACATAAGGACAACGGGGAGTTAGAAAAAGAAAAGGAGGAGTGGGAACAGGTAAAGGAGAAGTAGGAGAGCAAATTAGAGAGAGGAGAATCGAATGACAACATGGAGTAAGAGAAAGGAAAGGAGGAGTGGAGTTAGATAAAGGAGAAGTAGGAGAGCAAATCTAGAGGGGAGAAGAGTGGGGAAACTGGAAGTCGGAAGTGGGATCAAGATGAGTGGTTAGATAGAGACGTAGGAGGGAATAAGAGGACGAGAGTGAGATGAGGGATGTGAGAATGAAGTAGGCGGGGACACAGGAGCAGGGGTTATCTGGACACGGAGAGGGAGTGTCAGGAGAAGATAAGAGGAGTGTAAGCCCAGCCTTATAAGCCCAGCCTTAGCCACATCCACCAATTACCTGGAGAGGGCGTTAGTTTTAGAAAGGGGTGTTAGCCAGGCTTTGGACTGAGATGGTGAGAACACGGAACTCCCTGACACTTTCCCCGCTTTGCTTCGCACCTCATTGATGTTTTCATTCTCCTTTTACTCCTCATCCCAAATGGCACTTCTGTTTTGGAAGTGGGCTACTGCTTCTGACCAGAGCCCGAGGCCAGCTGCCTGCAAAAAGCCGGCACGGAAATTGTTAGTGGGTTAAAATCTATTCAAATAACGCTAGGAGACATAACCTAATCGAGGTTTCATAATAGCGCGTTCCAGAGGATGAACGTGTTAATCAAACTGGAGAGCAAGGCACAGGAAACTGTAATTTACTGTAAAGGAAGAAGACCACTCTGAAATACTGCTGATGTAATCAACTGAAACAGACTTACATTTCATACGAAAAGGAATTGGAAAATGTTGATTTCTGCTTAAATAGACATACCCAGAATTCATTATTTTTCATTGGTTAGACATAAATAATAAGTGGTAGTTCTGCAAAGTTCTAGTTAGGTCTCAGGATACAATCTTGGGTTTGTGGTACAAATAAGAACAATTTAAACATTTGTATAGATAATATAGAGAAAAAGTATCCCCATGTCATGAAATTGAACAAATAATAAAAAATAATAATAAAAAATGTAATGCTTTCCAAATATAGCCAAAATTTAACAAATGTACCAAAGAACTTCACCTTGGTTAGAACTGTAAAATACAAATGACAACATTTAATGATAGTATAAAATTTCTCCACTCCAAACATGAAGGCGCCTGGTTTCTTTATGCAAGCATTTTCCCCCATCTACTAGGCTTGTGCTATCTCTGGAACTACCCAGTTACGTGTGTTCATTTGAAGACTGTTGTTTTTCCAGTGAATATCTGAGGTTCCTGCCATATGCACAAACATCAACCAAAGACTGGAGGTCAGGGGTTCCCAGAGGTCAGCAGTTCCCAGTCAACCAGATTTCACAAGTTATAAAAGGCAGATCTACATGATCGATTGAATCCAGAGGGGATTCCACAGGGGGTGCACGTAGACGACAGGTAACCATGGTGATGCGTTGGGGTAAATTACTGAAATGAAAATGCAATACAAACCAAGTTCATTGTTGCCACCTGTTTCTGGCGTGGTTAAGTAAGAAACAAACGCAAGCAAGTCTGTTTTTGGCAAGCGGCAATGTGTGAGAGAATTACTATTAAACACAATCTAGCCACCAAACATAAGGTTGGAAGCTAAGTATCTACATAGTAACGTCGTGTCTTCAGCCAAGGACACTGTGGTTCCCACATGTTGCAGGCTAGATTTAGTCAATTGTGCCAGCCAGACAGCAATCAGACAAGCAAGTCGGCAAACCAGACAGGTGGAAAGCATGCCAGCTTGCCAGACAGCTACCCAGTTAGCCTGGCAGTAAGCATGTCAGACAGAAATCAGTCAGGTCAGGTAAAGATCGCGACATTCAGCAAGCCAGCAAGCATGTCACACAGCCATCTAGCAATCAGGCAAGGATTGCTGTGTTTGCCGTGGTGAATTCAAGGGACTACATATTGTTTATTGTTGTTGTTGCTGCCATATCTAAATTAGTCAAACAAATTTTGTTTACATCCCAAGTTCAATGAGTAGAACGATGAAACGTTCCCATTAGAGTATTCCGGTTAGACCTAGTTCCCATCTCATAAGGCATTTTGATGATAAACATAACACGTGTAAACATCATTAATAATGTATCAGTGTCAGGGAGATGATGACACTACGTTCCACGGCAGCCTGACTCCTCAAACTAACTCCGCTGTCAAACTCCGATATGCAGATAAGTACGACGAAGCGCCGATGATCTAGTATCGATCAGTCAAACTCTGACAGATATCTATGACAGTGTTCAATAAATCGAGTGTATGTTTTGCTGTACTTTTGTTTCAATAATAAGCTGTGTTCCTTCGTGTGCATTTTTGCACTCCTTTATAGGTTCTGAATCTGTGTTACAGTAACAGTGATGTTGTTACATTCTTCTTCCCGGTGATCGAACGTTAGCTGTTGTTTTTTTCTACAACGTTCACATCGACACGAAACCTCCCGTTACAAAGACATCCAGGAGATAAATATATTACCTGTATGTTGCGTTAGAAAAAAAAGCCGGAGCAGAAAAAGATTGGCACCATGAAGGAGAAAGATTCACAGCACATTGTTGCATCTGAGCCCTTCTATGGTCAGGGTTTGGTGAAACCCCAAGCATCATGCGCGGAAATTGCCGTAGCCGTGGCAACAATGGTTCTAACCTCCCTACGTGCACGGAAAGTGAATGCTTGTCACCTCGAGATGACACGAGCCGTAAACTGACATTTTCTCTTAGACACGACAGTTGTGAAGTGAACGTGGCATATGGGGATTTAGACCGCACACCAGCTCTGGGAAAGAGAACGTGGGCCTCAGTAGAAACGAGACATCGTCTCTCACGGCCCTGTTCCGATATTTGTTCACTTTGGCCCAGAGCCAATGGGGAGTTAGTTGCTATTGGTACTGAAAATGTAGAGATGAGAGACGGGTGAAGAATTAATTTATAGAGAGTGATGTTGCTGGATGGTAAAAATGAGTACAACTACCTAGTACGTATCTCATAAGGGCCGAGGCTATTTCAGAAAATGTATCTAGCTTTGCTGTTTTTGAGAGCGTAACAGTTTAGATTTTAGCTGTATCAAGTGAAAATAAATTACATGCAAAACATCTGAAGACATTTCTTAGAATCTGATTATGCAGTATTTTTAGATGTTAAACTAGAACATCTTCCGTGTTTTTGTTTAAACTCAATCTAAACAAGCTCTTCATCTCTCTTCATCTCTCTCTCTCTCTCTCTCTCTCTCTCTCTCTCAATGTACATCAGCCTAGTTTGTGCAGCCAGGCAGAAAAAGAAATGAGAAAAATCAGTCTAAAGTTATACAGGGGAATAAAAAATTATAGCAGTTAATTCCCATCCCCCGAGACAAAACAAGAACACAACGTGCAATTATAATTTCTTTCTATAATGTCAATTGAATGTTAAGGATTTGAGAAAATAACGGACATATGCTTTCCCTCTGGAACTCTTCCTAAGGGATGCTTAGGGGATAATTGCCTTGTGAATCTGAAGATGCTCTCTGGGCCAGCTGGAACGGCCTGCTGGGATTCGGAGTTCCAGACCCAGACAAACAAAAGCTGTGCCTAATTGAACTACAAAAAACGATTATATTTAATCCCAGTAGGAAATAGCGCGGCAGCTCTGCTATATCATCTTCAATCATAAAGTTGGTCGGAGTTAATGTGAGATGAGACTATTACGGAATCCCAAATGGCACCCTATGTCACATATATACTGCACTGCTTTTGACTTGACCAAAGCCTCGTGCAAAAAGTTAATATGATGGCATCTCTGATGTAACCAGAGTGAGTTTGAACCCCTTTTTTCAACTGACCGAGTTAAATCCAAGAACAATATTTCCCTTCTGTCTTACCTCACGCATGTCTCGTTTGCATCGTGGTCATAGTTACATAGTTAAGTAGGTGCATGGTTACTCTGCCATATCAGCCCTTCCACCCAACCTCCAACCTCCTCCCACCAAGCCTACCCGCCCTCCAAGCCTATCCTCACTCCCCTCTCGTCTAAGCCCCTCCCACCAAGCATGAAGCCCCCCCCTCCCCACAAGCCTACCCCCTCTCCCTTCCCTCCAAGCCCCTCCTCGCAAGTCTTTCCCCCTCCCCTGTGCCCTAGTCTGTCCCCTGCTTTCTAGCCGATGTGTGATGGAGGAAAGCAGGGCGAGTCTAATTGGGATGACAGTGTATTAGCCCCCAGCATCTGCTGCCTCATCATCTCATAGGGATGTACACATGCCATCCCTGTGCCAGGCTGTTCACACTAACATGAATTACAGGTACAGTACCGACTCACCAGGCATGGAGCTAGATTGTAGTGGACACTTTTCAGAATACTTTTAGGGACACTATTCACCAGAGGGAAAGATGAACAGTATGAACATTATATGGTCAGCGACACCTTTCTTCTTTTCGTTTGGTACTTGGATTTTAAATGATACAACGACTATGGGGTTGCATTGCAATCTGATATAGATGTGAAAACACTTAACTTTTAAGCTTCAGGTACTCCCGCAGGGCATTCAAGAGGCTGGGGGCAATGGAGCTGAAAATCTGCTAACCTAAGGAGCAGAGCATGTGTCCTCTGGGTGTGGACGGGCCAGGCCATTGACCTGAGGGTGCAGATGGGCTTTTAGACATGGTTATGCACATTTGGAAAAGGAAGGCTTCCCAAGCCCTGATATGCCTCTAGGGCCACCATGAAGTGTGCTAGAGGGCCAGAACTTTACAAACTCCCAAACTAGCTAGCAAAAAATAGTAAGACAGCTGACAGACTGGACTAGCCATCTTCTTTACCATTTCTGACATAACCAGCTCGCTTAGCTTATTTCATGGACAAGATTTGCCCCTACTTATCAATCTGAGTTGGTTCTGCGTACATACCTACATGAGTACTTACATACCTACATGAGTACTTACATACCTACATGAGTACTTACCAGAGGTGTGGACTCGAGTCATGTGACTTGGACTCGAGTCAGACTCGAGTCATGAATTTGATGACTTCAGACTCAACTCGACAAAGACTTGCAACTCGACTTGGACTTGAACATCAATGACTCGTGACTTCACTTGGACTTGCGCCTTTTGACTCGAGAAGACTTGCTACTTCCCATGAAAACTGGGGAAGAAAATGTTCACACGGCCGTGCCGCTCTCAGTTTATCTGCACCTGTGAAAAAAAATGCAAGCAGAGAGCACGCGCGCTGCCTGCACGACATCCAATCACTGTAGTCCCACGTTGTTTTGATTGGACATCCAATCACTGTAGTCCCACGTTGTTTTGATTCGACATCCAATCACTGTAGTCCCACGTTGTTTTGATTAGACAGCATCCAAGCAGGCACATTGCAAGACAACCAATGAAGCACAAGCAACAACGCGCCAGTTGGCAAAATGATACCGAATATAGTTTCGTTTGGCTATAAAAATTACGAGGTAGTCGACAAAAAAAGAGTTGCAATTTGCAAAACATGCGGGTCGAAGATTACAGACGGAGCTGCGCACGGGCACGCTCACACGCACACACACACACACACACACACGTCTCTATGGAGTCATTCCAATTATATTATCAGGTTGGTCCATTTTTTCAGAAGTGATCATTTTGAGGAGTGAGGATTTTATTAATGACATGTTTAAAAAAGTTCAGGCTAAAAGGACCCATGTCTATTTGAAAGTTAAACTGTTTTGCAATATGAGGTTAGGGCTGGACAATAATTCAATATCAATATATATCGCGGTAAAAAAAAAATCAATAACGGTGATATGATTTCTAAACACATTTTCGATATTTCAATATTTTTGCTGATCTCCAACACGGCAACTTTAAGCTACAAAATGAGCGCCCATGACCGCAATTCAAACGTGACTGAACGAGCTTCCATAAGTGAGGAGAAAGCAGACAGTTGATATGAGAGGAAATACTAATTCAGTGGTAGGGAAGTGGTTCAGCTTTCTGAGATCTGATAAACTTCAGGTTTCAGCGTGATGCTAAATGTGCCGGAGAAAGAGAGGCTCAAAAGCGCATAAAGCCAACATAGGAGCTTGGATCTTCCGCGTTGACTGGCCCATGACGTCATGACGGACATGCGCTTTTGGGCAGTCTCATGTTGCGACATGCGCGTTCATGAGCTTCTCTGTCGTGTCTCAAATCCACGGTCATGTAGCGAACTCATGAACTCACCTCTTCATTGTCTAACATGTTCACTAACTTTAAACGATATGTTTATAAGAACAAGTTTTGTTGCAGGAAGTTTTGTGTAAAGAATAATATAATCAGCCTATGTTATTGTTTAAAGTTAAATATATTAATAAGGTCAGTCTCAGAGTCAAATTGCTTATTTTACTTTTCTTGTTTGTATAAAGGTTAAAATCAAATAAAAGGTGAACTTTAATTTGATTTGTACCGTTTTATTTCTAAAATATTATTTAGTTTTATAGGAGGAGGCTCAAAAGACTTAGCAAATGTATTTTTCAGAAGATTGTATACAGACATCCATTGTGGGTGTTCATGGCATTTTTTCTGAGGCTTATATATTGTTCATATCGATATCGGAATTATGTCGTATCGACCGAAATTAAGAAATATATCGTGATATAATTTTTTCCATATCTTCCAGCCCTAAGGTCAATACAATACAGGACTGAAGTTGCTGTGCATTGTTCTAGTGCAATATGCTGTTGAAATACAAGCATTTTTTGTGAAATTAAATTTTCAGTTTTTTACTGTATTAATGTCATTGTATAAAAAGAGGTTTAAATAAATAAAAATCTTACAGACATACATGATTTGTATAAATTCTGTGGTAAGATGACTTGAAATGACTCGAAACTAAAATTGTAGGACTTTGGACTCGACTTGAGACTTGTTGGCTTTGACTTGTGACTCGACTCGGGACTCGAGGGCAAAGACTTGAGACTTACTTGTGACTTGCATAACAATGACTTTGTCCCACTTCTGGTACTTACATACCTGCATGATTACTTACATACCTACATGAGTACTTACATACCTACATGAGTACTTACATACCTAAATGAGTACTTACTGTTACAAATATTCCTAACAAACAGCTGACAGCAGACTCTTTGTTCTGTGGAGCTCCATTACCATTGAATGAGTTGCCAATTAATTTGAAAGACACAGACTCAGTCTCAAATTCTAAGTCTTTATTTAAGACACATCACTTCTGTAGGGTCTGAGAATTTTAGTCTGGCCCAGAGGTGTAGACCAAAGGGTTCGGCACCAGAGCGATTGGCACTGATGATCTATTCTGGTTCTCTGTCTGGCGGGCCTTCTATCTCCCCCGTGGGATATCCTTTTTTTCGAGTTATGGGAGTTTTGTATTGTATACGGAGGCTGTATTGCTGCTTGTGTTACCTTATATCGTCCTTAACACTTGATTCGACTGAACAATGCGATTCAACCGATCATTGTGGCCTATACTCAGTCCTGCCTCTGGGTGATTTGTGGTAGATTCGTGTTTCTTTGGTGATCTGGTACTTGGCAAAGTGGGTGGTGTTATATATAAATATCTAAATATCTATCTAAATATATCTATATTTGTATTGGGGACACGGGGTATTTGGCCACTTCTCTCGCACCCTATTGTTACACTGCACGTGTTTTCTCGTTTGTTTTGCCTCTATGTTATGTACCTAATGGTGTGATGAAGACCAAAAGGCTTTCCTAAATGACATGTTTTTCATTCATTGCCAACCTGCAAAAGTAGACTATGATTAACCGACAACATTATTTCATGACTATTCGCATTTGTCATGGGGCTATTTGTTTCAGCCATGTCAATCTCCTGTGCAGTACTGGAACTAACCACCCAAAAAGTCCTAGTTCACTTGAATTGACGGGTGTCGTCAGACAAACGACACCTTCATTGTACATGTCCAGTGGCCTCTCACTGAGGATTAAGCTTCATACTGGACATTCTGACATCGCGTTTAAAAAAAATACAATATACGAAAAACCATGGAAAATAGTTAGGACGAATATATGTTTGCTTTGTGTGCTTATTCAAATATATATTTGTGTTTCTCCTCCAGTCACTGCAACCTCACTGTCCTCTGATGCCTGAACTGCACAGTTCCAAAGGGATGCTTGCTAATGTTGTTGCCGTATTGGCACAGCAGTTGCCAGTCTGTCAGATTCTGAGTGTTTACTACCCATCTGGTCCCTGCTGCCATATCCACTTGTTGTTCGAGAGTGACCCTCGATGTACTCAGGAAAAACCGCCTCACAAGTCGTGCCTCCTCTCAAACACAGCCTCGTCTCACAACCAAGTTTCACTTCAGTGATTAAACGCACAAATTGACAGTCAACGCTTGATGTACGACTTATCGCGCTACATTGTGATGAATCTTTTGTTTTATTACGCCATGATGGACTGGCTGTTCCTAATGGACGAAGGTCCGAGATGAACTCTGATGAGCTGAATGAGCCGCTTCTGTCCCAATCAACACATCTTGCCTGTATAATGCATTAGATTAGATCAGGACACATAAGTCTCCATGAGTATAGGGCTAGTATAGGGCTACTAGAGGGCTAGTATAGGGCTAGTATAGGGCTAGTATAGGGCTAGTATAGGGCGAGTATAGGGCTAGTATAGGGCTAGTATAGGGCGAGTAGAGGGCGAGTAGAGGGCTAGTATAGGGCTAGTATAGGGCTAGTATAGGCTAGTATAGGGCTAGTATAGGGCTAGTATAGGGCTAGTATAGGGCGAGTAGAGGGCTAGTATAGGGCTAGTATAGGGCTAGTATAGGGCGAGTAGAGGGCTAGTATAGGGCTAGTATAGGGCTAGTATAGGGCTAGTATAGGGCGAGTAGAGGGCTAGTATAGGGCTAGTCTAAGGCTAGTATAGGGCTAGTATGGGGCTAGTATAGGGCTAGTATTGGGCTAGTATTATTGGGCTAGTATAGGGCCAGTATATGGCTAATATAGGGCTAGTATAGGGCTAGTCTAAGGCTAGTATAGGGCTAGTATAGGGCGAGTAGAGGGCTAGTATAGGGCTAGTATGGGGCTAGTATAGGGCTAGTATAGGGCGAGTAGAGGGCTAGTATAGGGCTAGTATGGGGCTAGTATGGGGATAGTATAGGGCTAGTATAGGGCGAGTAGAGGGCTAGTATAGGGCTAGTATAGGGCTACTAGAGGGCTAGTATAAGGCGAGTAGAGGGCTAGTATAGGGCTAGTATGGGGCCAGTATAGGGCTAGTATAGGGCTAGTATAGGGCGAGTAGAGGGCTAGTATAGGGCTAGTTGTAATAACAGTAGAAGGTCTGAATCAGTCTTCTGAATGTAGAGTGGTATAGCATTAGTATACTGAAACTGTACTGTGTCCAGCCGGTTGGTAATCTAGAAGAAAGACCATGATGATAAAGGTGATATAGCCTGAAGTGAAAAACAAATCATAGGAATGGCCGTATTGCAATCCTGTAAGGTCAGAGAGGAACAAACCATGGTGGTTGAATATTATACTTATGGTCAAAACTGTGCACCAAAATCTCTTTGAGCAACACTTTTTGGCTACAGGTAGAACCAGGTACGGTTTTAAATATAACCCTATGTTCTAAATAAATTCCTATAGACAGAAACCCCACCCACATGGCCCCACTCACATGGCCCCACCCACATGGTCCCACCCACATGGGCCCATCCACATGGGCCCATCCACAGGGCCCCACCCACATGGCCCCACCCACAGGGCCCCACCCACATGGCCCCACCCACATGGCCCCACCCACATGGGCCCACCCGGATTGAGCAGCAGTTTTGACATTTCACTGTTCATACAAATCATTTCTATCATTTGCTTTCTACCGCCAGAAATGTATGCAGGCCCACACAGCAACTCATTTCTCCCTAGCCCTCTGGTGTAGTGTGATGCAGCCAAGTGATCGTGCTAGTAATTTACCATCTAGCTCTTCATCTACTTTAGAACAGGGAGAAAGGTCATCCAGCCTGAAGACAAAACAGACACCTTTTACGACCGACTGTGCCTTCCGAACACAGACTCTCCTGGACCATAACAACATGCTTTACCCGCGCCCTGCTGTCCTGCTTCAAAGGGCTTCTGGAAGTAAGTTAAACCAAGTGTCCACTTATAATGTATGGCAGATCTCAACAACAGTTGTCCCAAATCGAAGACGAAAACAGCAAACGATTCTGAACCCAGTTACCTGGATGTTCCAACAACTCATTTTGAAATACATAACTGCCATAGAAGCAAGTGTTTGAACCGATTGCACCTGCTCTAGATTCCACAGAAGAGCAGCACTTCTTAGCCCAGTGAAAATGTCATTCTTTGTAGTGGCGAGTACATTGCGTCAACACTTTCAGATCTTAACTAAGGGGTTAAGCCTTTAGCTTAGCAATCGGCCTGGTGGACTTACCTGTGTTTGATTCCTGTAGTGCATTCTAACAGATGCCCTATTCCCTACGTGTGTCCCAAAGGGATTTGGTATAATGTAGTCCACTGCATAGGGGCTAGGCTGCCATTTTGTAAGCAGTCTTGTAAATCCAGGAGAGATAAGATTGCCGCTTAACGTCAGTGATCTCTGCTGGACGGATTGACTCTTTATCTCTCCTCACAGCCTGCAGTCACTACTACAGTACGCAAGTACTCGTCTCAAGTGCCACTTTATTGATAGTACACACTGAAATGACAGTGGGAGTGTGGGGGAATATGACGTAATTTGGTACGCTAAGGCATCCTGCAATGCAAGACGTGCATTTGTACTAGTCAAATATAGTGCACTGCAAAGGGAATAGAGTGCCATTAAGTTGTGTGGAGAAGCTAGAATCCAGACGAGACCAAACTCCGTCAACTGCTTTTTCAGTCAACAGCGTAAAGTTTGAACCTCTTTGAAAAACGAGCTGTTCTACGTTTTCACAAGATCATTTTCTCAAAGCTTTTGTCCGACTTCACAAAATGATCTCAATTCCACCCCCCCTCAACGTTAATATAGAACGACTGTAACCTCCAGTTACTGCTGTTACCTGTTTGACAAATTGGCTGGAGAAATTACCTGAAGAAATCGACCAGAGAAATTGCATCACGCTCTCCCTCTCTCCTAGAAGTTATTTGATCACCAATTGGACAAGCTTTTTTCCCGCTCTTTCTGTCTCACCTCGGTCTCACTCTATCAAGCTTCCACTGCCCAACTCCCTCTTCGGTTTGTTCATCGACCCAACAAAATTAAATCTGAAACTAAAAACTCCTGGTTCCCAGCCTCAGCCTTTTTGTTATGTCCTTTGATCCATGTATGTTATTTTAAATGGAAGAGAGATATCCAACAATTCCCCTGGCTGGAAGTGAACGGGGACATCTGTCCGCTCCTGGCGGAGTTCTCTTTTATCTTCCTGGGAGGATACCTCAGGGACCCTTCACAGGAAGGCACTGACACTTCTGAGGAGGTACACTTCCCTGGGGCATTACTGAGTCCACAATCAGCCCAACTACCAAGGCATTGTCATTACCATGACCAATGGGGAGTGGGCACTATGTAGGGAATAGGGTAGATTTGGGACTATTTACTGGTGCCAAAATCAAAGTTAAGAAATAAAAATGTCTTCCTTTATGGAAAGTTGAATTACAGTGTTTAAATCCGATACAAATAGTCATGGTTATGATTCCATCAGGTGTTGGAGTAGCCATGTCTAGGTGGTGGTGTAGCCATGGTTAGGTGGTGGTGTAGCCATGGTTAGGTGTTGGTGTAACCATGTCTAGGTGTTGGTGTAGCCATGTCGAGGTGTTGGTGTAGCCATGTCTAGGTGTTGGTGTAGTCAGGTCTAGGTGTTGGTGTAGCCATGTCGAGGTGTTGGTGTAGCCATGTCTAGGTGTTGGTGTAGCCATGTCGAGGTGTTGGTGTAGCCATGTCTAGGTGTTGGTGTAGTCAGGTCTAGGTGTTGGTGTAGCCATGTCTAGGTGTTGGTGTAGCCATGTCTAGGTGTTGGTGTAGCCATGTCTAGGTGTTGGTGTAGTCAGGTCTAGGTGTTGGTGTAGCCATGTCGAGGTGTTGGTGTAGCCATGTCTAGGTGTTGGTGTAGTCCTGTCTAGGTGTTGGTGTAGCCATGTGTTGGTGTAGCCGTGTCTAGGTGTTGGTGAGGACATGTCTAGCTTTTGGTGTAGTCATGTCTAGGTGTTGGTGTAGCCATGTATAGGTGTTGGTGTAGTCATGTCTAGGTGTTGGTGTAGCCATGTCTAGGTGTTGGTGTAGCCATGTCTAGGTGTTGGTGTAGCCATGTCTATGTTTAGCCGGTGTGAACGCATCAAATGGGCATAGATTTTAAGAATTGTCACATTGTCAACATTGCTAAATGGATTTGTGCATTTTGAAGCATTTCTGAAAATTATTTAAATTTCTTTCTATTTTTTACTGATACTCACAGCTCTTCTCCAGTTAAACACGGATATTCTAGCACACTCTCTTCCTTTCTATATAATCCTATCATGCTTATTTACTTCTAATCAAATGTAAAATGTTTCTGTTTAAATGAATTTAATAGAGTGGGATTAGCTCGGATCGATTTTACATTAGCTCAGGACCTGACTCACTTTCCTGTTTGTCTCCTGGTAGTTGGGTTGATGGAACTACAAGCGCAACAAAGTCAACCATTTCGCCCTTATCCTTAATTTAATTTATTTTCAAATTATTTGTTCAAGTCTTGGTTTCTGGATTGTCAGGCCTTTTAGGTTACCTAAAAAAACGGGCCTTGACACATGTTTTGGCGGGGGGGTTGTGGGGGGGGGGTAGATGTCTCAGTGCTGTGGTGTGGGGGTAGGATCTCTAGGTGTAGGCCCAGGAAATGGGGGAACTTGTAGGTCTTCTGACTTCTCTTTGGCCCATTCATCTGCTGATTCTTCAAAATAAGTTAACTTCTGCTCATCTCTGTTTATTGTTGTAGCCATTCTGCTGATGCATTGTTTAGTTAAGAGCAACCTGTTACTTTAAGGTTAGGGTTGGTACTCATTGACTTCAATTCTCATTGTTTCCTGACAGAGGAGTACATTTTGAAATATTGGGACTTAAATAGACATCGTTATCCAGAACAATTAACAGCTAGCGGATAGCTCTTTGGGTACCACACACAATCCGGTAGCAGTCCTTACTCTGAATTAGACATCTGCAGTCTGGAACAGAAATATGATTACAGGAACAGCATGATGCCCATAGATGGTCTGTGTGGAATATTGGCTTGTTTATGGTGACATTCATGTAACAAACACTGTCATAGATGGTCTGTGTGGAATATTGGCTTGTTTATGGTGACATTCATGTAACAAACACTGTCATAGATGGTCCGTGTGGAATTTTGGCTTGTTTATGGTGACATTCATGTAACAAACACTGTCATAGATGGTCTGTGTGGAATATTGGCTTGTTTATGGTGACATTCATGTAACAAACACTGTCATAGATGGTCTGTGTGGAATATTGGCTTGTTTATGGTGACATTCATGTAACAAACACTGTCATAGATGGTCTGTGTGGAATATTGGCTTGTTTATGGTGACATTCATGTAACAAACACTGTCATAGATGGTCTGTGTGGAATATTGGCTTGTTTATGGTGACATTCATGTAACAAACACTGTCATAGATGGTCTGTGTGGAATATTGGCTTGTTTATGGTGACATTCATGTAACAAACACTGTCATAGATGGTCTGTGTGGAATATTGGCTTGTTTATGGTGACATTCATGTAACAAACACTGTCATAGATGGTCTGTGTGGAATATTGGCTTGTTTATGGTGACATTCATGTAACAAACACTGTCATAGATGGTCTGTGTGGAATATTGGCTTGTTTATGGTGACATTCATGTAACAAACACTGTCATAGATGGTCTGTGTGGAATTTTGGCTTGTGTATAGTGACATCTATGTAACAAACAGTGTCTCTCCCAGAATTTCCCAGAATACGTATTGTTTTGCAGGTATGTTGTGCCTTTTAATTTTTTGGATTACATTGGACTACGATGGGCTTCGCACAGATGTGCCCCTGGGACAGAACGCGTCGGATGCTTCTGCAATTTAGCCGGGATGTACTGCTTCCAATATTGAGGTTCAAAGGCTTTTACACCCCCTACTTCACATCGCAAATTAAAGTCTGGCAGTCGGAATCAGAATATGCTGTATTTGCCAGGTACAAATAAGACTCAGAATGTAACATTTTGTTAGAAATACACCAGACAAAACCAACACTGATTTTGTATACATTTATAGTATACTCCAGTAGTCATTAGACATCAAAACATGTGTTTTTGTCTTGTTTCAGCACTGGAGTTAAAGTTATACAATAACTGTAGGGATAATGTTCACTTCTTTTTGAAGGCATTTTTTTAAGATACATTTTTTATAATGTTACCTTAAAGCGAGTTTTTGTACATACTCCCAGATTTTTTTCAGTGATACTCGGACTTATCAATGGCACGGTTAATGCCACCATTTGCAATTATAAATCATAAATGGAGACAATCATGTGAAGGGAAGGAACAGTGTAGCTAGAAGACCGGAGTGGACGACCGCCGAAGCTCGCCAGCAGGTGGCAGTAGACAGACTTCGGAGGGAGCTCTGACAGGTTCACATTTTCACAGCAATAACAGACTCTGAATAGAAAATCCTAAAGCATTAGACATAACACGCACGCCTAATACCTGCCTAATGTTGGACTGATATAACATAATTTCTAAATATAAACCATGGGCGTATTCGGTACAATGAGGCACAATCGCAGAATCCCCCCACCATCTGCCTCCTTGGTCCACAACCACCCACACACCCACACACACACATCCAGAGAGCATTAAAACACACAGAAACCAAAAGTAAGTTTTTGTGACCTTTTCGTTGTCAAATAGTTTGACATTTGCCTGCTGATGAACCAGAAGTGTTTTTGTGAAGGTCAACACTGACACGACTCCACAAAGGACATAATATGAGCAGCATGACGACGCAACAGACATGAAAGGATATTGTATCTTCGCCTTGTAAAGGACACAAATCCCCTGAAGGAAGCAGGGAGGTAGGAAACATATTCAGAACACAGTGGAATACAGTGGATCACAGTGGAACACAGTGGAACACAGTGGATCACAGTGGAACACAGTGGAACACAGTGGATCACAGTGGAACACAGTGGAACACAGTGGAATACAGTGGAACACAGTGGATCACAGTGGATCACAGTGGAACACAGTGGAACACAGTGGAATACAGTGGAACACAGTGGATCACAGTGGAACACAGAGGAACACAATGGATCACACTGAATCACAGTGGAACACAGTGGAACACAGAGGAACGGGGACTGTAAAAAGAGAAGTATATAGAATGGATTGTACAGCATTGTTCACCACATTGTTCACCACATTGTTCACCACATTGTTCACCACATTGTTCACCACATTGTTCACCACATTGTTCACCACTTGCATCCCAAATGACACTTTTGACGTATGACGTATTTTGACCGGGGCCCTTTGAATGCTCTGAACTACAGTGTAGTGAACAGGGCACAATTGGGGACACATCTGATGTTGTCATGGATACATGCCTGGTGGCATTGGGCTGGGTTTGGATCTGGGTGAGACATCTCTCAGGCGTCAGCCTCTAATGTCGGAGATGATTACTACTTAATTGAAGTAATCTACAGTCAGCTGCTAATCATGGTTAAAGGGTCCACCCTCTCCTCACCTTGAGAACCGTGTCATTTTGTTTGACGTCCTCCGTGGCGCCCTGTTCTCTGTGTAGTGCACTACCTTTCGCACACGACCCATGAGGAACCTATCGGAACTAGGGTGCCATTTAAGTCCTCATCCGTGTCGTTTAGGTCTGTGATTCTCCTAAATCAAAATGAACAGGTGATTTTCAGAAGTCTGGCGTCCTAGTCGTGGTGGCGATACGTTACGGTGGGCTCGGCTTTATGTTTTTTTTTCATCTCAAGGACATTTCATTTTATGACTGTGTCACGTTTCTTGTTTAGTGCCGTGTGGGTCTGATTTGGGCAGGTTGGCAATCATTATGCAAATGCAATCTACAGTATGTACCGCACGCAAAGTAAATGCAAATGTGGTATGTGAAGTCAACTGACAGTGCAAGGTTTTCTTTGGTAGTTTATAATACAGGTAATTAGTGATCTGTGGTTTACTGAATGTAATAATTGGATAAAGATAATTGGCTAATTGACTAGCCACATGTAGTAAATGAGTTATATGTTTAGAGGGTAATTCTCTGTATCGGATAACAACACAAATTAATCTACAGCTGCCGTATGGTAATTTCATTATCCTGTTCTAGCGGGATTATTTACAATTATTTCATGGTTAGATTTGCACTTAAACATTTCAGACTAGATTAGCCGGAAAATGTGTGAACATTGCACAAACAATGTAGTGAAAAACAGTACCCATTTACTGTGGCCAGAGGATAATTGTATTTTCCAGTTGCACCAGAACGCTTGTAGTACAGTTAATCAGCAGCTTGTCGTACCCCTAACCAGGGAACTTATATATTTAAAAGAGGACTTATAGGATCTGCGATATTTCATTACCTAATGTCACTAGGTAATATGATTTCCTGGTTTCTAATACTTTTACATCTCCCCTCTGTCTGTATCTGGAATGGCTTTGAATAACATTTTATTTGCATGTATTTCATTATTCAATTACCTTAAACGATTTCAGAACAAACAGTACATGTTGTTTTGTACAAATGCGCGGATCGTTATTTAATTATATCTTTGATAGACAGACGGAGGAAGGAAATGGGACAGAGAATGAAAGGAAGGCAGATGAGTGATAATGGAGGTAACGGGCAAACTCACTTTACCGTTCTTCACTTGTCTTCTCCATTTATTCGCCAAACAAATTGCTTTTACAGGTCTCTCTCTAACTCTCACTTTATTTCACCCACATCCGCAAGTGTAACTTTTGTCTGTGATCTAACAATCTCATGTAAAAAAATAAATATGAAAGCATTTCGCACCTTTTTAATGATTCAATTATCATAAAAATGCCAATGTCAGCATGTGTATCTCCATCTACGATAAAACATGTTCACTTTTATGCTGTTTATAAAATGGGCCAGTGAGCTGGTATACTGCCTCAGTACTCGTGTGTGTGTGGTTGTGTGTGTTTGTGTTCCTGCTTCTGGGTATATGTGTGTGTGGTTGTGTGTGTTTGTGTTCCTGCTTCTGGGTATATGTGTGTGTGGTTGTGTGTGTTTGTGTTCCTGCTTCTGGGTATATGTGTGTGTGGTTGTGTGTGTTTGTGTTCCTGCTTCTGGGTATATGTGTGTGTCCACTGGCAGGTGCTCGTGAATTCACTGTGTTTCCCGGAGACCTGTGAACTCTTGTTTGGCAGTACAGCAGGTACAGTCATAAAAAAGGGTTCCAAAAACGTTCTTCAATTATCCCCATAGGAGAACTCTTTATGGCTCCCGAAATAATCCGTATTAGATGTAAGTAGATTGCTTTTGTGTTCCATGCAGAATCTGTGGAAAAGGTTTTTCAAAGAGTTCTCCTATGGGGACAGCTGAAAGAAAAACTTTTGAGGCCCTTTTTCTGAAGTTGTGTGCACCGTGAGCTTGACTGTACTCAGTTTATTGTTTCATGGAGGCTGCCATGATGGTACCAGGAACAGCCAAGACACAAACCCTGACTGCACTAGACAGCTCAGTACTGCCATGTAATGCCGTAGGGCCCAGAAAAGTGTGAGGTGATAAGATTCACAGCCAAGGCAATTCTCAGCATTGTCACTTAGCTAAAATATCAATGTCCCTTAGCTAAAATAATGGTGTCACTTGAACTCAACATCATCAGGATTGTTGTGTGGGAGTCTAAAGCGATCTGGCGTCGGGGTGGCAATATGGAGACAAATATCTAACTTGGGGGTGTGAGACTGGAGCTGATGGCCTCCTATCAACCCTCTCCAATTCTCCCGTTTTCTTCTACTAGAGAGACACTGTTCACGCTAACGCCCCCCGCCTCCCCCCCTGTCTCTTTCTTTTGTGTAGGCTGGGAGGAGGATTCTTGTTGACTATTTATTGGTCTGTGTCCATATTATTTTCCAGTCTGTTAATCCCGCCTGTTTTCTGTCTGCCCACATAAAGGAGAGAAAGATAATCCCCTAATCCGCGTTTACGGCTGAAACCCATCTCTTCAACGTATAAGTCGTAGCAAGACGTAGGGTTAGAAAGGTGAGAGATCCCTGGGAACGACCTGGATATCCGCTTTAAAAGTGACGAATCCTTACGGGAGAATGGAAAGAAAGTGGGATTATGGAAATCAAATTAGCTGTTTCAGACCTTGTTGCTAAGACTTTACCAGTGAAAAGTCAAACGTGATACACGGTGTCTTTGGGAACGGATAGAATGGATACCTTAATAAACAATCCTGTGGGGAAATTATATGAAAACAACTTGACTTTGTCTGAACACTTTGTTATCAAGACATAATAATATGTTTCCCCTTTCTGAAGTGTGCTGCTTTCTCGATGACATAATCAGCCGAGAGCTAGTTACTTGTGTAGGTTCTCTATAAGTGATGTGTCAAGTGACCAATTATTTAGGGAGTAACAGGAACATTTTTTAAATAACATTCCACTTCATCCTCAAAACAATGAAGGGCTGCACAAATAATAAAGTGATATTTCTAGATTCTCCAAATTCATAAAGAATATTATGGCACTATGGCATCATGGACTCAGAAAATATTAATCAAAGAACTCTGTTGGGGTTCATCTCGGATCTACCATCGCATAGCTAGTTTAGACAGGAAACCCACGTGGACACTGGCTCAATGATGCTTTTGTTGAGGCCGGAATCGCACTGTCAAATTTCATACGGACTATTTTATCGTCAGTTCAGTCATTCTGTCTGATGTGTGCTGGTGTCACTAGCATTGGGATGCTAACCCACCCGCCACCCCTGTGTAAGTACCTATGCCTTTTGTTGGCTAAACAAAGTAGCTAAACCAACGTGTACAGCATATGTTAATTTATCATTTTTAAAAGGGAAAAGGGGGGTGTGCTCCTTAGATCATTTCACCCAATCAGGTTGAGTATGAAAATATTTAATTACATTTTCCCGACAGCCACCTGATCAGGATGAGCATTCGCGTAGCTAAACGAAGCTCCGGGAAATAAAGCATTTAGAACGTAATTGGGAGTTATAACCGGGATATAAACACACGCACAGTAATTTACTTGATACAATGCCGACGGTTTTCATGGGAAAAGAAGCCGACGATGTCACGTGGGAGTGAGACAGACGACTGCACGGCTGTGATGATATTAGCGTGGGTGGAACTCTTTTTAATGCTCATTACACTACCTGCACTCACTGAGCCACAGCACATTTCCAACCATTATGGAGTGCAGAGAGGGAAATGGGAGATGGAAAGAGACGGGAACCCCGGACGGATGTTTTCCTCACAGTCTCTGTAAAGCCATGAAAATGATAAAGAGCCCAATTAATGAAGGATAATTATACAGTGTGTGTTTTGGGAATGGTTCAAATAGAGGGAAATATTCCTGCGCCCCAGAAGATGCACTGTTTTAGTGGCTCGTATCACAGCTGATCACAATGAAATGACCGGGAGAGATGAAAGAGGCCGAGAGATGACGTGGAGACATAGAAAGAGTCACGAGAGAAAGAAAGGAGAGGGAGGGTCAGGTGGAGAGCTAGAGATGAAAAAGAAGATAGATAGAGAGAGAGAGAGAGAGAGAGAGAGAGAGGTGCAGGGAGACGGACACGAAAGGATAAAGAAAGAGAGGGAGAGATGTGATAGTTAACACAATGCCTTCAGTTTAACAGATGTGATGTCTTAGAACTTAACCTGTAACAGAAAATGAACCCTTTGTTGCCGATTGGTCCAACAGACCGCTTTGATCCGCTGTACCATTCATTGTAGCGTACAGTAGCTAGCTCCTCTGGTTATCTAAGTGACTTCACTCACACTGATTTACTGTGTGGTCTTCAGTGCCCGTGCTCCTATCCATTCTTGGGCTGTACCATTGGAAATGGCTGTAACTAGCTCCTGAAGCTATAGACGTGACCGTTCACTGTAAATCAACGCAAGGTCATTGGGAACGTGGAACATTCTGTAGCAACACGACAATTACGCTGAGCCCAAATCTGCTCAGAACACATTAGGGCCGCGATAAAAAGGACTGATTTGTTTTTGAAAACAATTACGTTTTTACAATTACGGTATTCCAACCTGGACACCCACATGAAGGTTGATTAACAGTAGTTTAATAAGACTCATTCAATTGTTAAAAGCATCCAGGTTAAACTGACGTGTTGGTGATATTCACTCACATTTCAAAACACAATTCCATATTCCATTGTCTATCCAACCTTACATGTCCATTATTTGATCTGCCCTGTGATGTAATCTTCTGACTTTTAAACTAGCAACATAAAGGAATGTGAAATTTTTTACCAGCATGTACTGGGAGAAATGGACTGGGAAAATTTGTGACAACGAGGAACAACACATCATCATAATTCACATTAAACCATGTTCTCCATTAAATAAGTAACACATTATCTTACATTAAAACAAGTTCCCCATTACACAAGGAGTCTGGCGGATATCTGTAGCGACTGACACGACATGATTCACTACACGATTCACTACACGATTCACTACATGATTCACTACATGATTCACATAAGTGGCTAACAGATCTGCAAATTGGTCATGTAAATACAGTACTTTTATAAAAGCAGGAACCATTCACAACATGGTTAACAGACTTGAATTCCTTTGGCTTTGCAAAACAAGAAAATGGGTCGGGACCTTCAGGGTGAAAGTTGCCAGTTGTCATATTTGAAATGTGCTTTGTTTGTAGGATAAGATGTTCCATAATGGACGCCAAAAGCTTCTACGACCACACAGAATCAGAAGCAGTCGCTGTCTCTCAGCTGAGTGTCGGTCCACATCCATTTGAGCTCCCGTCCAGTTCCACAGGTCTTTACGGGCTAACCCCGCTGACCAGGCTCCGCAACAGAGGAACACTCACACACAATACTCTGCTTTCCCTGCCCACACACACACACACACACACACACATCACATCGGTGGGGTTAAGAGTTAAATGTGTTTTTAAAAACACCCACCATAGACTGCTATCGACAGTGTGCAAGTTATGGTAACAATATTTCAAGACAGAGAATCTTCTAGAAACATTTCACTTTCCACAGGCTGAATCGTTGTGTTATTTATTTATTACCGGTGTTAGTTATTATTTATGCTCTAGCATGGGGGTCGGCTCCCAGCTTGACAATAGAGCCATGTATCTACTTCTCTAGGCCCAAAGGAACTAGTGGAGATCATGTCTATGTCCTAGTGTTTAAGTTAGATGATGTTGCCAACTATCGCTACCGCAATAGCTAACTTTAGTAAATTAACCTGAATCTGAACGATTTGCTGTTGTTGGACTTCTAGTCAAAAGGCAAATGCTAGTTCATATTGATTATGGGTAAATCTAGAAGCATCCATATCCATTTAATTCTCTCATTCAAAATGTGATTTGAAATGTGTTCAAAAGAAGCAATTTGAAGAGGTTGCACGCTACACCAGTTACGAAAATGATTCTGGACCAAACCAATTATGTAGCTAACTAATGTTATTCAGGTACCAGGCAACACGCCGACACATTGGATCTGTGATCAGACTGGTTCTAGCCCTTGTCTTTAGAAACTCAAATACTTCGTATGATCTTGGGGCAATACACTGGTCTCTGGCATTATGTTCCACATGCACACGCCTTCCCGGTTGTATGTCTGGAACTGTTCTAAAACGTACGATCAAGCTTACAGGCTAAAAAGACATTTTCAATTACACCACGTTTAGTAAAGAAAAAAACACCGTCATTTCTTTCGCGGGGGGTAAAGAAAGGTATTGCTAACATACCGGGACTGCAGATTTGAGAAACGGCACATTTTTCACGAGTTTGTTAGCTGCGTCCAAATCTATTGCAGCCTCATTGAGAAACGTTCGGCATGATGAGCGCACAGAACGAATGGAATCCAAGAGCCATCTTTCACAAATGTAATTAAGCCCCCGGTAGGCATTCAGTACGGACGGAGAGAAAGGAGAGAAAGAAAGAAAATGTTATGATTTACTGTCAGGCATTGAGATTCTGCTCCCATCAATTAACAGTGGATGCCTGCCTATTTAGTTCATACGAGTTTTTTCCAAAGGAGTGTGCTGTACGTAGGGAACAGAGTGCAATGTAAAAGCTGAGTTGGCGCGACGTACAATTACGGACACAGGTCTCTATTTCCTCACCTTCTTTCCTCGCTGCCTAAATTGTAACCAACAGAACCGTTGAACAGTAGGGGAAGGATATGAAGTGAATGTGTGGCAGTTGATTCTAACAAATGTGAATAACAGCTGAGCGCTGGTTATCTGTTCCTCATCCACATCATTCAACTCTAACGTCTAGAACCGATGCTGCTAACGGCTATTAAGTGTGTTGACCAACGCTGGTGTTGTCAGAGTAGGTGGGCCTCAATTATGACGCCTGTGCCGATTGTGTTGTCTGCTAATAATGTGACAGGACTAATGCTCATTCATCACCGATTCCCTGGTTCACCAGACGGAGCGTATCAAAGCGTATCAGAATGACGCACACAGTTCAGGAGAGGACGATCAAGGGATTGGGTGTGAGAGATAGGGGCTAGGGGGAGAAAGTGATACCACCAGTTAGTTTTTTTCTTGCAAAAACAGCTGTGTGATGAGTTACGTTTGTACACCAGTATATATTTGGCCTCAAATAGATATGTAAGGGGATTGCAAATGCCAAAGTCAAATGTAACAACCGGTGCAACAGTCAATCGATCAAATTTATTTTATAAAGCCCTTTTTACAACAACGTTGTCAGAAAGTGCTTTTACAAACACCCAGTCTAAACCTGACAGAGCACACGATAACATGTTGAACACGTTGATACACGGCGGCTAGGAATCCCTGCAACAGAGTTTTTCTCACCACCAAATTGGCGAAGTTCTGGGATTTTGCACTAGCGGAATGGGTATTCTAATGTCACTACGGTATGTAGTCACAAATTGAGAAATACAATTTGAGTAGCCTACCATGCTAACTAGTTACTTTTTCAATCTTAGTTAACTGTCTGCTCTCTTGGTGTGAAGTTAGCTGTTGTTAGCAGTTGTGTCAAGCGAATGTGGCTTTGTTTCATGCACATTTCTAACCTTGCCATTAACCTGACATTTAAACTATGCTATTATAGCTAATTGAGTTGAGCTAACATCAGATAGGTATTTGGCCTTTGCTAACAGGCTAATGAGCCAACCGATTTTCTAAACTGATGCACGGTTATCGTGCGGGAGAATTCTTAGCAAGTCAATTGCTATAGCGATTTATGAAATTGCTATATCCTAGCAATGCTATATGTGGAATATTTAAGATACAAAATACGGTTGGCAATATTACATGTTCATTCAAACAATAACATGAAGTGTGGATTGAAGGATTTATTAGAAATATTTGAGCTCGACCTGTATCATGAGAAACTAGATCATGAGAACCTGTATCACGAGAACCTGGATCATGAGAACCTGTATCATGAGAACCTAGATCATGAGAACCTGTATCATGAGAACCTGGATCATGAGAACCTGGATCATGAGAACCTGGATCATGAGAACCTGGATCATGAGAACCTGGATCATGAGAACCTGGATCATGAGAATCTGGATCATGAGATCCTGGATCTCGAGAACCTGGATCATGTTTTGATAGACATTTTAATTTGTTCATTTTATTAGGATTAGTTAAAGTTACTAATGGTGTAATAACAATCTGAGCACAGACTTTTTTGTCCTTTTGGCTGATGGCAAGTTTAACATAACACAAACTGGCTGCAGGTCTGTAGCCCTCTCATTCTATAGCATTTTTCTGAGTGCCAGTATAAAACAGAGAAAAATGATGAATGCTGATAGGTGACATATAAGATGATTCCATAGATCAGATACTGAGCTGGGCTAAATCACATTTCATTACTCTACAAATACAACTCTCCGATGGGTGGCTGACTTGTAAACAATAAGCCTGTAAATATATATTTTTAACATAATACCTTTAATGTAGATATAACTTCTTTAGAGTGAGGATTGGTATGACATTGAATGGTTAGGCCAAGTGCAACACAATGGTGGCAGAAGGTGTGATGCTAATCAACCAATACCAGCCTATGAATTGGCTTTGTAGTGGTGTTTTAGCTCATCAAATGTGCTTATGGAACTGGTTATGCTCAATGTGCTCATGATTTATTTATAATGTGTGTGCATTGTTTTAGTTGGATTAGATTGACAACATGATACGCATTCCACAACTGACTCACCATTTGACATAGGCAGGCTGATTTAAGCACATATTCACTTTACAACAAGATTCGCTTTTAGGGGTAGATTGACGCACATACACATCAACATATGTGTTTATTGTTCCTGTAAAAAATGTCGCTTTTCCTCAATTCTTAATATTAAACTATTGTAGCACTGGAGACTCAAACATTGAAATGGTGCCGCAATCAATAAATCCTTTTTCTACACTGATCGTTGTTGTTCGTTTGAGACATGTGATGCCCTTCCTGTTTGTCCCGACGTCCGCAGAACAAGTCACACCAAAGGTGGTTCTTTCATTTAGTTGTGTTCGCTGAAGTTGAGCTTTCGTCTCCTCAGAGAGAAAATAGTTTGAACACATTACCAGCCAGCTGAGGGGGTTTGAGGTAGTTTTATGTCTAATCGAAAACGGCAATTTCTGTACAAACATTTATTCAACCTTTGCTACTCATAGCCACAGGAAAAGCAGTCAACACTCACTTGAATTTTGTAAAGCTGAAGTTGTGAAAACAAATCCAAATCTTTGAATATGGTCTCTGTGGTCTCTGAGAATAACACAGAACTTTTTGTTGAACCACATGAGGATTTGCCTGAAGTTACAAAGGGTATGCTTGACCACCATTTTCTGATTCCAATGTCCCAAACCGGTGCAAAGAAATAGTTTTGAGAGATGTTTTTGAGTTCACTTTTGAAAGTCTGTTTGTGTTAATCACACCCTATATGTTTAGCCTTAGTGAACAATGGGCCATTAACTATCATCATATACTATCATCATATAAGAGGAACAATTTATGAAGATTTTTTTTCTATTGCTGAACCAAGAAAATTGATGACTTCGAGGTGTGTGATCCCCAGGGAACATCACGCACAGTACAGTCAGGAAGCACAGGTAAGTATACAAGCACAGGCAAGATCAACACTGGCAGGTATTTATTTAGCTGTACTCTGTAAAGCAGACAGCACAAAGCAATTTGGGTTTCAGAAAGTTTTATAGCCCTTGTTAACAGATCTTGAAAGATGGTCTTTTTATTCCGACTTTAAATAAACTTCTTAAAGGCACTGTGGCAAGTGTGAAGGCTGATTTTTTTGGGACTCTTTCTGTGGAAGGATTTGTTGAAAACTTCACAAGATCTTATGTTTGCCGGTTTTGTTGGGGAGAAAAATCTTCAGTTTCAGACTACAAAGGTAAGATCTGGGGAGCGGCAGGCCTTGCATGTTCAGACAGCTGTGTCAAGTCCTACTCAAAGTCCTTCCTCTGGTGTGAACAAAATAAAGAACTCACTGTGAGAAACTGCATCATTATGATGCAACATCTGGTTAAACTCCAGATGTTTTACATGACCTTTAGGATGTTATTCAAGTAGAACAGTCGTTTTCATGTTATGCCTTCATCAAGAAGAGATATTTTTCCCTGGTAGATCTCAGTAATTTTATTTGTCAGTTCACTGATAAGTGGAGTGACAGAACAAATCGCCCACATGTGATCCCTGCCAATATTGCCAGAAGAAGATCTGTGGGAGGGAGTGCACAGAGAAAACTGTTGCCACTTATAATAGGTGTAAAAGTACCTGAGGATGACGTGAAATGATAAAGTAGATCTAGTGGTCCCCAGTTCACAGTAGAATTAATTTGTTAGGCTACCTGGACAATATGATTTCTGAGAACCAACGCAATTTTTTTTACATTGTCCCCCATGAAAAGCTCTTTCCCAAACATCACTTTCTTGAGCAAATACCCTATATGCTCATTCAAGAATTTGGTCATTTGGCTGCTTTGTTGACATTAACATTTAAAGCTATACACAGCAATCAAGTTCAACAAAAAAAAATCAAGAAGAAAGTCAGGCAGATGCAACAATACACCAGCTCATGATTGCATTGAGTCTGCTGGTCTCAAATGTTATCAAGAAATCACCAACTGTCAGAGAAACATCACCGGTCTTGTTAGACGTACCTAATGATAGCATGAATGATTGGGTGCAATTCAGGTCGCAAAAACACATTTTGGGCACCAGCTATGCCCCCGAGATGTCATGTTGCTAGGGTATGGTTTCCGTGGATATGTGCCAGACTTTGCTAAGGTGTTACAGATTATCTTGGTTACTGACAAACAAGCTTTTCTTGTCAAACTACTAAACACATGAGACGATGACCTCCTCAGGAGCTAGGCGTTAGAAGACAAGGGAAACATGCAACGACTTGAGCAGAGAAAAATGGTTGATTTGATGTCTGATGAGGTTGTGTTTGAGGCAGGACACAAAGCCCACCATAATCAGAATAAGGATCCGGTTTATTCGCCAAGTCTGTTTACACACACAAGGAATTTGTTCCGAGCACTAGCTGCAGCATTCAGAAAACACATTGGAAATTGTACATGAACCGTGCAAACAGCAAAACACGTAACACAAACAGTCAAGAGACCATGCCTAGTTGACATAGGTAATGGGTAAATATACAATGTATTTTATTGTATCTAAATAGTGAAAATGTGCAATGCCTAGATGTTTGAACAGATTGCAAAAAAGAAAACGAGAAATGACCAGGTTCTAATTTAAAATTGAGCAAAAGTGCAATATCTAGTTGTATATACAGTTGTGCAATCAATCAACCAATCAATCAAATGTATTTTTTTATATATATATATGGCCCGACTTTATATATTCCTGTTTTTTTATATATATATATATATATATATATATATATACAATTTACAAAGGACAATGACTTGGTTGTTGATGTTAAAATGTAGAAGCCATTTTTATATTGAAGGTTGGAGGTCCGTAACCACTGCCCTGCTGTCCCAGATGGAGAGATGGTCTGCCCAGTTCTATGAATTCCAGGTAAACATTAGTTCTCTTGATGTGCCATGCCTTGATAGTAATGTGTAGATAATTATGTAAGTGGCTGCAAGACTTTTGAAAAGTAATTTCTGTAAGTATCTTTTAATTTCATTAGTGTAGTTGAATGTACATGGCTGGCAAGAAAGTACAATTGAATCATAATACAAATTTAGCCTGTAACACAACATTCAACATTCAAGCTTCTACAAGCATTCCATCATTACTCTAATGCATGACATACTTTTTCAATCTTTGTCTAATGCATGACATACATTTTCAATCTTTGTCTAATGCATGACATACTTTTTCAATCTTTGTCTAATGCATGACATACTTTTTCAATCTTTGTCTAATGCATGACATACTTTTTCAATCTTTGTCTAATGCATGACATACTTTTTCAATCTTTGTCTAATGCATGACATACTTTTTCAATCTTTGTCTAATGCATGACATACTTTTTCAATCTTTGTCTAATGCATGACATACTTTTTCAATCTTTGTCTAATGCATGACATACTTTTTCAATCTTTGTCTAATGCATGACATACTTTTTCAATCTTTGTCTAATGCATGACATACTTTTTCAATCTTTGTCTAATGCATGACATACTTTTTCAATCTTTGTCTAATGCATGACATACTTTTTCAATCTTTGTCTAATGCATGACATACTTTTTCAATCTTTGTCTAATGCATGACATACTTTTTCAATCTTTGTCTAATGCATGACATACTTTTTCAATCTTTGTCTAATGCATGACATACTTTTTCAATCTTTGTCTAATGCATGATACTTTTTCAATCTTTGTCTAATGCATGACATACTTTTTCAATCTTTGTCTAATGCATGACATACTTTTTCAATCTTTGTCTAATGCATGACATACTTTTTCAATCTTTGTCTAATGCATGACATACTTTTTCAATCTTTGTCTAATGCATGACATACTTTTTCAATCTTTGTCTAATGCATGACATACTTTTTCAATCTTTGTCTAATGCATGACATACTTTTTCAATCTTTGTCTAATGCATGACATACTTTTTCAATCTTTGTCTAATGCATGACATACTTTTTCAATCTTTGTCTAATGCATGACATACTTTTTCAATCTTTGTCTAATGCATGACATACTTTTTCAATCTTTGTCTAATGCATGACATACTAATGCATGACATTTTTCAATCTTTGTCTAATGCATGACATCAATTTTTCAATCTTTGTCTAATGCATGACATACTTTTTCAATCTTTGTCTAATGCATGACATACTTTTTCAATCTTTGTCTAATGCATGACATACTTTTTCAATCTTTGTCTAATGCATGACATACTTTTTCAATCTTTGTCTAATGCATGACATACTTTTTCAATCTTTGTCTAATGCATGACATACTTTTTCAATCTTTGTCTAATGCATGACATACTTTTTCAATCTTTGTCTAATGCATGACATACTTTTTCAATCTTTGTCTAATGCATGACATACTTTTTCAATCTTTGTCTAATGCATGACATACTTTTTCAATCTTTGTCTAATGCATGACATACTTTTTCAATCTTTGTCTAATGCATGACATACTTTTTCAATCTTTGTCTAATGCATGACATACTTTTTCAATCTTTGTCTAATGCATGACATACTTTTTCAATCTTTGTCTAATGCATGACATACTTTTTCAATCTTTGTCTAATGCATGACATACTTTTTCAATCTTTGTCTAATGCATGACATACTTTTTCAATCTTTGTCTAATGCATGACATACTTTTTCAATCTTTGTCTAATGCATGACATACTTTTTCAATCTTTGTCTTAGGTGAAGGGTGACTTCAAAAAGATAACCACAATCCACCTGGAGCAAACCTTTCAGACAAAGCTGGATTTCTACACCGCAGAACTCCTGGCCGTTTTAAGACGAAGGCGGCAGGCACAACATATGACCTGTGTTGGATTCACTCAGTCAGGTAACGTTTTTTTTTTACAGAACTGTGGGTATTTTTGACACAAGGTAGATTATGTTATGGGTCATTTCACTTGTCTGACATCCTGCTGCTTCCTTTTTCTGTTGATACATGTGTGAGCACATAGGTAGTTGTCACTGGACTAATTCACTTACGTTTTCACAGCAACTGGAAGGTATTCAAGATTATTTAAACTGGTGCCTCATTCAGTTCCTAGGAGACTCACATGAGAAGCTCATTAAGGACCTGGTACCAGGATGCCATCAAAGACGGCTTCACTGAACATGTGATGAAGATCATTTTTCTAGGCATCGCTGCAGCAGAATGTAAATTGTTGCGTCCAACACTGTTGAAATGTAGTTGTACTTGAATTTCTTTGCAGGAACACCTCCTTCACTTGCCATGATGCTATCTATATTAGTCGCTAGCTTTCGGGTCTGAATTTTCCACGAAGCTGCGCGGAGATCAACTGTGCAACTGACTTAAAGGTTCCAGGTCCAGGTGACAAACGTGCTGATAAATGTATGGTGTGTGGATTGTGTGAATAGGATACTTTATATACGGGATCTGGCAAATAGTCAACATTAGACAAACATATTGGTCCAAATACTTTTTAAGGAGTTTGGCCCATGAAAATAATGGAAGTTTACCGGGAGAAATAACAAACCGGGAGGGGTCTGGGAGACGGGGCTAAAAAAAAGGTATGGTGTGTTGGCAGGTATGGCTACGTCATGAAATGATGTCTGAAATGTGAACTATGACCCAAACATTTTATACTGTAGTACTTCAGTGCTATATTAAATAATCAAGCACTATAACAAGTTGTTTGTTGGTTTTGTCCGAGCAAACATTTATATGCTAAATGCTGCAAAAGTTCTGTATAGCTGTATTTCCGGACGTGAATCTCTATGCCACAGTGGGCAACGATGACAAGGCATTTCATGTAAATCAGGCAGGTAAGTCTCGTAATTTTTTTTTAATCCATCAATTCAATACCATAAATTAAACAGCATTACCCTTGACCTTAAGCTGTTTTTTGCACTTATCAGAAACACCACTTTAGCGTTTGAGTATATGGCATTTGTGCCGCAGCCTGCGTCTCAAACACTTTCCCCTACAGCCGCGCACTACGTTTGACCGGATCCCTGTAGGCCCTCGTCAAAAGTAGTGTACTAAAGCCATCGCAGACGCAGCCGTAATGGGAATAGGTGTATGCATATTGATGCAGGTATCAGTTCTCTGGGCACTGCATCTAATATGAATGAAGTGGGGCCTGCAGGGCTTCAGCCTTGGAGCTCCACAAACACCAAACACACATTATAAGCCAATTGAATTATAATGTGCACCTGTATCAACAGGCAGAGTGAAGGAAGGAGCGGAGAGAGAGTGTGGAGGGACTACTCCTGTTTCTGTTTCGGTACTGCCAGCTGTGAATGGATATTAACTCCGGTCTTACAAGTGCTTAATGTTTTGTCACTGTCAGAACGTCACTTTGGTTAGTTATTTTTCTGTGTGTGGTAATGTGAATAATATTTTTTGCGAGCGTGCCAAAATGGCATTTGCAAAGTACCATTCGTCAGTCAGTCAATTGATCAAAGGTTATTAATACAATTGACTATATTAGGTTCATTTGACAGGGAGTGTGCATTTATCACGTGCATTTTTCAACGTGGCTGTATGTATGTACGGCTAATGTTGCCAGCGAGCACATTTTCAAGTCCCTAGAGGTGCTTCAGTGCCTTTTTGTCATAATCGATCACCCAACACCATATCTGTTTTGTCATAAAACACCTTACTAAACACAGTCCTTTCAATCCCCAAAGCACAAGCTTTTGAATCAATGACCTGGATCGGAAGAAACCTTGAGAGGAAATGAGGCGTCTCGTGACTCTGAGATTGAGGTGGTTTTTCATTGAGCAATACATCTCTCTAATGCACCAGTTCCAACATCACTCAGTACTCTGTCGTTGGAGGGCTAGCCAGACAAAGCAGCCATTTTTGATTTTCACTGATTGGGCGAAATTGGTTGTGCACAGTTTGTACAAACTCAACGCTCAGGGGGAGTGAAATAATTTGGACAACAAGTGATCGCTGCAGGTCCTGTGAGTTCCAGACAGACATTAAAAGGAGTAGAAGTCTAGATTGGCTGAGTAATAGGAGTAGAGCCACGTACTGGCATATTTTATTCAATTCAACTGTCATCCCTATAGTACCTGCTGTTCCAAGCCATAGACATTTCCTTGCCTGCGCCCCCAAAGTGTTTACCTCACGTCAAATTATAATTCATCACACCTTTAAGTTATTTAGCTTGCCGACTTAGCTATAAGTAATCATTAATCGTGTCCAATTGCCGTCTTCCTAGCCATTTTAGCGCTGTATATGAAATGCAGAAGTCGTACGTCTCCGCAATCATTAGCTACAAAATATTGAAATGAGGCCATCCATTTTAATGAAGCAAGCTGGAAAGCAAAATTGAGGTTGAGCGGTCAGTGGATAAACTGAGCAGCTGTGGCTCACATCTGTTATGAACTAACATACAACCTCACACTAATTGGTGTTGAATAGCAGACTGTACTTATGGATTTATAACTGGAATTGCAGTAGGAAGTAACGTTCTGAATGTATTTGCTTTATTATCATAGTGTAAACAGTTGAAGGGCAACCGTATCAATTAAAGTGTGGAACCGGTGTGAAATAAAAAAGAAAATTAACAAAAGGAAAGTTTGTGTCTTTATCTTCAACAAAAGAGTCTATGTATCTCAAAACGAGAACAAAAACAAAATGCTCCAATTTAAGGTCATAAGATTTTTTGATAAAAAAGCCCAACAGCTATCGCTCAGAATAAGTAAATATTCAGTAGAACACAGCAGAGCTCCCAGTTAAGTTTCTGCGAGGAAACCATTCTACAAAGACTGATAGCTACTGCAAAATAATGGGATTTAATAGTTGAATAAAATATCTCCACAACAATTATGTGGATGTACGCAGTTGTGGCTCAACAGAAGGTTACACCTTGGCGGCTCCAGTTGTGCAGTATTGGCTCACATGCTCTATCTCTCCTCCCTGAAAGAGCAGTCTGGCCTGGTATTATGGGTAGAGTCCAGCGTAGTTACTTGAGTGGAAAAAGATGAGCCCGATTACCTCTACCAGTACTCACAGGCCAGGCTAGGGGTGTCTCCACTAGTACTCATAGGCCAGGCTAGGGTTGTCTCTACCGGTACTCATAGGCCAGGCTAGGGGTGTCTCTACTCGTACTCGCAAGAGAGGCTACGGTTGTCTCTACCAGTACTCACAGGCCAGGCTAGGGTTGTCTCCAATAGTACACAATAGTACACAGTAGCACAGAAATCTAAACTGGTAATTTATTTTAAGGATCTGCATTTCACTTTTCCTTTGAATGTCAAAAGCAGTTTCAATGTTCATGGCAGAAGTAGTGAGGACTTGCATTGTGTTTCAAAAGGGCCAATCTAAACTAATGTGCGCATCTCACCTAGTGGCAAATAGAAATGCTTTGCACCTCACTATCCCATTATATGGACTTATTAATGTGGTGGATTTTAGTCGAGTGCCGAAGACAGCTGGGATACTCCCTCTTGCTCCTCGAGTTTATGGTACTGGATGAAAGGCTTGATCCCTTCTGATGTTGCCTCACATTAATGTTTGGGCAGTGGTGCTTTGCTGTGGTTGTAAGTGATTTCAGCATTATTTACAGAAACCATCTTGACGCTGAACACGTCTGACAGGCCTTTTAACTTTACATTCAACACGCCCACTGCGCACCAGCCATGGCTCGTTGCACGGAGTAGCCACTTTAGCAGGAGGTGCAAGACAAGCTTCTGAAAATATGTTCCCAAGAAGGACGAGTGTGTGCTTGTGGGCATGTCAGACCCCAATCAGCATACACAATGGTTGAGAACAAGCTGATTCATTTATGGTAGGAGTGTGCGGCCTGGAATGCCTACTACTTGCTGCAGAAAAATTCTCAGGAGTCCATTCTGCTTCAGACATCCGTCTTGTCCTGAAAAGCGGCTGTTTTCTGACTTGAGATACACGGTTGCTGTGGCTACAGAACATTGGTGCTTTTGTTTCAGGTGTATTAATCATGTCTTTAAGAACCACATTTTTCTGACTCCAAGGTAGTCCACACTGTTTTCTTTTACTTTCTCCTCCTCTGGGATGTTTCTGAGGTTGTAAAGCTCCCACAAATGTGCATGGCATCACTCCTTGTGTTCATTAGCATGCAGTGTGGGTTCTTGCTGTAGCACACCAGGGCCTCTACATAATATCTAATGCTCTGAAAAGACCTCCTTTCGTTATGACCTAACGCAGTGTGGGTGCAGCTTGGTATTCTCATGGTGCTACATGTATTGGTGGGTCTGCAGGGACATGAGGAAATGCAAGATCTGCACACTTGAGAGAGATTTCCTGTGTCCCTCTATTCTAGCTGTTTGAACACGTTTCTTGACTGGATTTATGGATTCTTGACTTGTAGTAAAAGCATCATTCATCCCTGGTGCTGGTCTGACAATGTTGTCCTGCATGTATTATAACTTTATGTTTTATTTCTTCGTCTCTGTGACATGATGTGTGCATGATTTGTAAGACGAAACTAATTGAATCAATAAAATTACTGCACAAAGGATTTTGGTTTCTTTGGACTTTTTTGCAAAGCGTTACAGTATGTACTCTACACAGTGCCAAACTAAAAGGCTTAGACGTTTTAGGATTGAGGCGTAAAGACTGGTTTTGGCGCAGGCCTTTTCTGCCTTGCTCTGGCCAATGTTCTTGTTCTAACTGCCTTTTCATTTCTTTGCATTCCTTGTTAAGAAATAGTTTTCTAATCCTGTCCTTGTCATTGTCATGATCTCTTTGGGTGGAATGAGCTGCTTTCAGTGGTTTAAGGAAACGGTGATGTTTTTTTTACCACGAATGGTAAAAAAACATGTACTTGTAAAAGGAAAATAAAATGCGATCAATAGCGGCTACTAGATTCACAAAAAACTTCCACAGGTAAAAACAACCAACACACACAATTTCTTAGAACATGTAACATAGAACAATGCAAAGCAAAATTACAAAATCCCCATGGAACTAAATAGTCCAACTAATTAGCTAACTAACACCGGCTGTGCACAATTCAAAATAAACAAGCCACCCCACCGGAACAGGACATGTGCACCCCACTAAAAGACCCGGAATGGAAACAAAAGGTTCCCACTCATGACAGTTAATGAAGTTCCTATCTTCCTATCTTCACCCTGAATGTCTTTGACAGTAAGCATCATGTTTCAACTATTGTGATTACTGCAGAAACATGAATGCATGTTCAATATCAGTGTTAACAAATTACCGTAGAAACATGAATGAATGTCCAATATCAGTGTTAACAAATTACCGTAGAAACATGAATGCATGTCCAATATCAGTGTTAACAAATTACCGTAGAAACATGAATGCATGTCCAATATCAGTGTTAACAAATTACCGTAGAAACATGAATGCATGTCCAATATCAGTGTTAACAAATTACCGTAGAAACATGAATGCACGTCCAATATCAGTGTTAACAAATTACCGTAGAAACATGAATGCATGTCCAATATCAGTGTTAATAAATTACCGTAGAAATATGAATGCATGTCCAATATCAGTGTTAATAAATTACAGTAGAAACATGAATGCATGTCCAATATCAGTGTTAATAAATTACCGTAGAAACATGAATGCATGTCCAATATCAGTGTTAATAAATTACTGTAGAAACATGAATGCATGTCCAATATCAGTGTTAATAAATTACCGTAGAAACATGAATGCATGTCCAATATCAGTGTTAACAAATTACCGTAGAAACATGAATGCATGTCCAATATCAGTGTTTGTCAATGCTAGTTCATGGTTCACCAACAAGTTGATATTGCTGAGGACAACAGTGTTTTCTTTGCATTACGGTATTCCAGAGGTGCATGATGGCTATTGTGTCATTCCCAAAGGTTCCATCCTTTCTATCCGGCATGATCTGAGATGAACAAAACATGGATCATCAGTCATTTCCGTACATCCGTTCTTTTCTTTTAGTTATGCTACCCGCTCGCTGAGCATGGGCGGATCTTGTCAAAGCCCTGCTCCAATTCCGTGTTGGCAACTAATGATCAGATACTGGGAGACATCACGGTCAAGGTTCCGCGGTCAACACTGTGAGCTAGCTCTATGTTATAGGTGTGTTATTGCTGCATCGCCACGGCGACCGCGTATCAGACTGAACCGGCTACACCCTCACCATCCCAGACATTGGTCCTCTGATGCCTACAACATAACCTTGATTCTGATCAAGCTGAGCCCACGTGGTATACTGTAATTGTACTATTATGTATTGGACTTGGGCTTGATACCGTTTGTTTTTGAGAGGAGCTGGTTTTGATGATGGCCAGGCTGACCTCGCCTGACCATCTCAAGTTGACCTGGCTGCCTGACGAGAGAAATGGAGACAGAACTTTGTTTTCTATCACACAGTGAGAAAAACCCAGGTCAACGAGATGGTATCCTCCCCTGAATGATAAGTGATTACAAGACTTTTTAAACGTTGAACATATATACATGTATTGTGGTCCTTGTGTAAACCGCCTTGTATGCCAAATGTTTCATCTTTTAGCCACCAGAGAGACCGCCAGCGTAATGTGTGAACAACGTGCTATTGGCCGTAACCACATCACAAAGGCATTGTGAGACTGACCTCTAACCTGTATTATGGCTTCAACTGCGGTCATAGTTGCTGTTGCTCTTCACCAAACCACTGTGGTAAATGATCCACACTGACAACGTAAGAGATGTGACATGCCTTAAATATAAAATCCGATCAGTTCATCAGATTTGAAGGATACAGAGAGAGGTAGAGGAGGACGGGGTAAAGATGGGTGAAAGGGAAGAGAGCTAGAGGGATGGTCTTTCTCTGTCCGCATGTTGTTGTGATCATATAATACAGTTAATGTCAGGGAAGATTGAGAAGCCTTGCGTCCTGTTGACTGAGATGTAATAAACCATCAAACTAACCAGTCTGTATCTTTTATTCTATTTCACAATACTATTGCTTTTCATTATTCTATCCTGTTGTTTTATTCTGTTATTCAATACGGTTGGTAAATGTTCGTGTTTTGTTCTGTTGTTTTTGCTGTTTTTTTATGGACACTGTGTCAATATGAGGATTACTGCCAGCTGGCGTTTGTATTTGAACCTCCAGAATGTTGGTTTCTACACTGACTTCTGGTAATCTCAATGGTTATTACGTTGGGCCAATAACCAAAAGTTTGCTGGTTTGAATTCCAGAACAGACATAGGGAACCGTTATGGTCCTGACCCCACACTCAGAAGGACCGTGAATATATAAATTACTAATTTGGAACAACACACATGCACAGAGTCTTTGTGAAGAAAGCCAGGGGTTAATGTGATAATCACAACTGGTGCAAAGGGAGGTCCTACTGAGGGAGGGATGATGGCGGAAAAGTGTGTGGATGAGAGATATGAAAGAATTAGAGTGGGGCGAGGAATGGAGGCAGAAAACCGATTGAGGAGAAACGGTTCAGAGTAGATGGGGAAGAATGGAAAAGGAGGTGTGAGGCAAGGAGGGAGGGGTGGTTAAGAAGAGAGGAAGAGCGTACAAGGAAGAGATTATTGGTGTTTTGTACTTGTACAAGCCATGTTTTTAAAGCAACACTGGAGTTAGAGTGAATGTTTACAATGCATTTTGCTTAAGTGTGACTTTGCTTTAGACACAATCAATTATTTAGTCATTGATTTGTTCTTTTTGACCTGCCCCCACAATTGGACTACTTTGCATGGTGAAAGGAATGGCGAATATCAATTTCCTACTGTTTTACTCAGGCCTATGGAGCAGCTAAATAGTGTATTCAGCCTAATCAACCGTGGGTACTTGCCAAACACCACCCTATTCCCTAGGTAGTGTGCTATATTTGATCAGAGTTATGGTCGAATGTAGTGCAGTACGTAAGGAAAAGGACACGGTTCATGCCCTTGGTTTTCTAAATGGCTGTTTCTCAGCTGCAGTTATCCAAGCCTACTGGTCTTTTATACCACATACTACTAATGCAGTTTCCTTCCTGTTCCTTTATGTAGCTGTAATTCCCTTCTGCTACACACACGTGTACACCTTGGAAAGATATATAGCATTCTGTTTAATCATAGATGGAGAGTTTCCAGGGGGCAGTGGGCGGTGATGAGATAATGAGACGACCAGCAAAAAACAAATACAAAATACAGTGCATTCACCTGAGTGATACCATGAAACACATTGACATATATAGAGAGAGAGTGAGAGAGAGAGAAAGAGAGAGATGGCATTGATGAGATAGGAGGAAATGAGAGAGATGTGGAGACAAACAAAGTGAGAGAAATGTCAGAACAATGTAAAATGCGTTCCAAATAGCACCCTATTCTGCATGCCTTTACAGCATGGCCCATCCTACCTGAACAATGCGTCAGTAGTGCACTAAATCAACAACAGGTTGCCAGAGACTCGTTTCTCTGTTCAATTAATTAAAGGATTAGTTCGGGGAGGTCAACGTTTTAATCCGGTTGCCGGTCGGACAGAAAGGAAATAAACATTTTCTAATACCTTTTTTTGTGTTTGTTTATTTTGCCTAGCTCTGTTTGTTTGTGTCCCGTGATGTTTAAATCCCCACCCTTGGGCCCTTTCACTCCTCCACCTAGCTCTCCTTGCACTGGCTGATGTTTCTACGTTGGCACCTCCACCCTTCAGCTTCTACACTCCTCCACCCAGCTCTCCCTGCTCTGCCTGATGTTTCTATATTGGCACCTCCACCCTAAACGTTCTACACATAAGTAAAAAACAAGTTATTAGGTTGAATTTGGCTAAATCGGGCTAGTTAGTATTGTTGACACGTGGAGAAACAAATAGATGTTGAAAGGGTATTTTAGTGGGGTGCACGGTGGGTCTGTTTTCATTGGGCACAGCTGTTATTCGTTTCAGTGATTAGCTAGGCTATGTTAGTTCACTGGGGATATAGGCATTTGCTCGGTATTGTTTCCATGTTACGTTATTTGTAGGTGAGTGTCATTTGTATTTATCATAGCTGTTTTTTTTAATTCAGTAAGTCACTCTATTGCGCCATTTTATAAAAAGTATATACATAATTTATATACATAATGTTCGTACATAGTACGCGCATACGTTTCTCATTCATTATACTCCTTGTTCGTACTTTATCATCACTGAACTTTTGGGTGAATTTATCGTATATATTTTACGTTATCGCGCACATAAAGAACGTATAGAATCCTAAGGCCATAGATTTGTGAGTGACGCAGTGGGATTTCAACCCACAGCCTTAATGTTGGTAGTGTTCTATGACCTGGGACACTAGAGAGCGCTGTATTGCTTGTGTGCAATACTGTCAAATACAGGACGACCAACCATAGAAACAACCACAACTAAAAAGCATATCAGATATAGATGTAAAGAGTAGCAATGTCTATAAACATGCAGCTAGGCAGAGAAGAAATTCATCAATCATAGTCGAAACTAGAAACGGGGCTACTGTAAACCATTACAAGTGCATATGCGTTGATAAAGCATGGTTCTACCGGGCCAAAACTTGAGTGTCAGTGCGCAGAATCATTGGCCAATGAGCAACAGTCCATGTGTCTAGACAATACGGTGAAAACATAACCATGTGTGCGGCCCGATCCAAAGATTCTGTAAAAAGAGAGACTGAGAGATGCCAACCGAAAGACACAGAGAAGAATCCCCCCAAATAGGGAGAGTGAGAACAAGGTAATGACTGTTTCCACATGCTTTGGCAATGTTAACAAATGTTTCTCATCCATCAATCATCAGCCAATCGTGTTCTTTACATTGAAATGTAATTTAAAATGCAGAAAAACGAAGGCAGAGAAAAAACGAAAATGAGCTTCAAAGAGTGTGATTCCGCGGTCATTGAACCATGTGCACTTTTTCTGCAATAAAACACGATTAACCATCGTATTACTATGCAGAGAGAGACAGGAAAGACATGGACAGATACAATACCTTGGGCGATCTTCTGAGTGCTGGCCATCTGAGAGCTCCTCTCTCTAATGTAACTGGCGAGGGAAGAACGCCAAACGGCCTTCCATGCCAGAACTTTAGAAATGCTAAATGTTGTCTTCATGCTCAGAGCCGACGCCACAGATGATACACTTATTCCTGTGATGCACTACATCTAACCATTTGAGACATTTACAGATCAGTTGTGTTTAAGTGGTAATCTTGGTGACACTCAAATCACATCTTGTTTTCATTCCGGGCGCTGAGTGCGTAACTACTCTTTTTGTTCAGTCTGTCACCCTGATTAGGAGTCGTCGTCAAATATCTTGGTTGTGCTCGCCACAGCCTAGCAGTAAATCTTGTCGTAAAATAAAGTGATTTTGATAGGCGAGGTAAGGCAACTCAAAGTGTGGTCACCATCTGGATATGTCTACCGGGCATCCCAATTAGCCAACATAACGTCAAGCCGCACTGCGATACACTCTTTGTACTGGTCCATCCACTGCTTTAATCAGACAGCACTGTTACATCTCTGAAGATAGTCGAGCTGAATAAAGCACAGGTTGCTTCGCTTTGCGGTTTGCAGAGGATGTGGATAACCAAGTTACTAACACACGTTTAGATACTGTGTCCTATCCTTCTAACGCCAATAAACTAGTCTACACATAAGTGTTTACGGATATAGTTATACCTCAGACAGGATTAGTGCTGCCTTTGGTTAGTCTCAGGGCGAGGGCGGCTTGTTTATGTGAGGTGAAGAGTTTGACTGGCTCGCTACCTGATACAATCAAATGAACCTGGAAAGCAACCCAGACAAAACAGTGGAGTGGGTGGGCAGGAACGCCAGGAAACACCTCCATAGCTTTTCCACACGAGACTGACTCACCTGATAGGTTGGCTGAATCATTGAATTCCCACTGGGCTGTCGACTCCCACTACCTCAGGTGGGAGGACGACATCACCGTCATCGTTGAACAGACGCACACGCAGATGTGATACTTGCCGAAATAGAACGCTGGCAGTCGATCCTAATCCACCTTAAAACATGAATCACAGTCCATCCTCTCCTCATCCTCCTCCTCATCCTTCTCCTCATCCTCTCCTCATCCTCTCCTCATCCTCCTCATCCTCATCCTCTCCTCATCCTCTCCTCATCCTCCTCCTCATCCTCCTCCTCATCCTCTCCTCATCCTCTCCTCATCCTCTCCTCATCCTACCCCCGTCTGCCAGCCACACCAGGTGACCTGGAACACATTGGACGGTCAGCAGAGTCATTGGCTGCCATCATCCCTCCATCCAGGTCCCACATGACACGAGATCAGGAAGCATGCAGGAAGTGATTCTGATTCTTACTGACGGTCAGAAGTGTGCTGGAGCCCGTACCAGAGGGCTCAGAGACAGAATCCATTTGCAAGATTGTTACATTTCTCGACACTGGAGCTGGATAAACTGACCACGAACATGCAAACTGCACTCACGCATTGAAACTGCCCCGGGCTATTTTTTTTATCTCCTTTAATACTCAGATTCTGATACTAGTGAACAGTCTCAACAGTCCCTCTACCCCTCCTGTAGTGTGTGTAAATACTGTCATTACTCTGCATATATACCCACACTTTTACATTTTCTAGCTTATCTTATTTGGCACAAATGTTTGTTTGTGTGCACGTGTGTTTGTGTGCCATGTGTGCACGTATGCTTGTGTGTTAGTGTGCACGTGTGTTTGTGTGCACGTTTGTTTGTGTGCATAAGTGTTTGTGTGCATGTGTGTTTGTGTGCACGTGTGTTTGTGTGCACGTATAATGGTGTGTTTGTGTGCTCGTGTGTTTGTGTGCACGTATAATGGTGTGTTTGTGTGCTCGTGTGTTTGTGTGCACGTGTGTTTGTGTGCACGTGTGTTTGTGTGCACGTGTGTTAGTGTGCACGTGTGTTAGTGTGCCCATTTGTTTGTGTGCATGTGTGTTTGTGTGCATGTGTGTTTGTGTGCACATGTGTTTGTGTGCATGTATGCTCGTGTGTTTGTGTGGTCGTGTGTGCACGTGTGTTTGTGTGCACGTGTCTTTGTGTGCACGTGTGTTTGTGTGCACGTGTGTTTGTGTGCACGTTTGTTTGTGTGCATAAGTGTTTGTGTGCATGTGTGTTTGTGTGCACATGTGTTTGTGTGCACGTATAATGGTGTGTTTGTGTGCTCGTGTGTTTGTGTGCACGTATAATGGTGTGTTTGTGTGCTCGTGTGTTTGTGTGTTTGTGTGAATGTGTGTTTGTGTGCACGTGTGTTTGTGTGCACGTGTGTTAGTGTGCACGTGTGTTAGTGTGCACATTTGTTTGTGTGCATGTGTGTTTGTGTGCATGTGTGTTTGTGTGCACATGTGTTTGTGTGCATGTATGCTCGTGTGTTTATGTGGTCGTGTGTGCACGTGTGTTTGTGTGCACGTGTGTTTGTGTGCACGTGTGTTTGTGTGCACGTGTCTTTGTGTGCACGTGTGTTTGTGTGCACGTGTGTTTGTGTGCACGTTTGTTTGTGTGCATAAGTGTTTGTGTGCATGTGTGTTTGTGTGCACGTGTTTTTGTGTGCACGTATAATGGTGTGTTTGTGTGCTCGTGTGTTTGTGTGCACGTATAATGGTGTTTGTGTGCTCGTGTGTTTGTGTGCATGTGTGTTTGTGTGTTTGTGTGCACGTGTGTTTGTGTGCACGTGTGTTAGTGTGCACGTGTGTTAGTGTGCACATTTGTTTGTGTGCATGTGTGTTTGTGTGCATGTGTGTTTGTGTGCACATGTGTTTGTGTGCATATATGCTCGTGTGTTTGTGTGGTCGTGTGTGCACGTGTGTTTGTGTGCACGTGTGTTTGTGTGCACGTGTGTTTGTGTGCACGTGTCTTTGTGTGCACGTGTCTTTGTGTGCACGTGTGTTTGTGTGCATGTGCGGCCACTAGATATTAGAAGGGATCATATCCCAGATCTCTCTCTGACCTGGGATGCTTGTCCTGCTGTATCAATTAAAAATTTAAAACACATGTCAGATTGGTTCAAGTATCACAATGACTTGTTCCTAAGCACCAAGTGTCTGTGTGTGTGTGTGTGTGTGCGTGTGTGTGTGGGATCGTGTGGCTGTGTGTGTGTGTGTGTGTGTGTGTGTGTGTGTGTGTGTGTGTGTGTGTGTGTGTGTGTGTGTGCGTGCGTCCGTGCATGTGAATGTGTGTGTGTGAGCATGTGTGTGTGTGTGGCTGTGTGTGTCTGTGTGTGTATGTGTGGGTGTGTGTCAGCTAATTCTATGTGCCACCCAGGACAACATGGCGGCAATCTAAATGGACTCACCACATTATGTTAGCGTTTCAGGGGCAAACCTCTACATTTCAGCAGCCTTAAAGCCTCGTCAACACAGTCAACTGATAGCAATCGGGATTAGTGTAATATCATACAATACAATTTAGAGATTAATTATTAAGATGTTCCAATCCTCGTAAGAGATGGCCCTCAGCGTGCACATTATGGTATCTAATATCTGTAGATGATTGTACTTTTTGCCCAGGCTGTGAATGATGATGACTACGTACCAGGCCTTAAAATCCTCCATTAACATAAATTGGATGGAGTTTTCCACACGATATGTCAGGCCCAGACATCGAACTGCGTCGTAATTCTCCGGGACCCTGTCCCCGTAGGGTGCGATACATTTAACCGGAGTTTCTATGGCTTTGGTCAAAAGTAGTGCGCTTTTAAGGGGATAGAGAGGCATTTGGGTGGCACGATTCAAGTCGACTTACCTCAACAAACCTGATTCGCCCGGACGTAAACTGATTCAATCGATTCAGCCCGATTCCATTAGTTTTCAAAGTCTGACTGAAACGACACATGTTGTGTTGATGGATGTTGAGAGAAACAAGAGAAGACATTCCTAATGAACGGATTACCTCGAGTCAGTTGACGCAACGTAATTTGAAATAAGGCTGTTGTCTCATAGCTATTGTTAATTATTTGATTGTTTTTTTATCTTCAAAGGAAACAATTGGAAGTTGTCTTTTGTTGCTGGTGCTTTTTTGAATTTTGGAAAAACCTGTACTGTATTTGAAGGATTTAAAAAGCTTCGAAAATGTGTAAATTGGTTAAAGGCAGGAAACAATAAAAACCTAAGAGTATTGATTGGTTTCACCATGTGAAAACAGACTTTATCGGTATGTCCAGTGCGAACCCAGACAGTTTCGAGGTTTGTTTCACAGAGTGCCTTGTTTACACCTCAGATTTCAGCCAATTTACAGTACCCCCTGTCCTGACCAGATAACATCAACTCCGTACACCTCCATAGAGCACACAGATGCTCGCAGCCACCAGGCTGGTCACCAGGATCGCCCTAGTTCAATCTCGTTCACTTTCTCTTCCACTGACTCCCATACCTCATCAGATCTTTGTCACATCCAATCACATCATGTTTCCAGGTCTCTGGTGGTGTCACAGTAAATCATTGTCCTCCCTGGTCATTTTGTGGTTCGCTGTAATAGCTCTGTTCACATGTTTTATGTACGGAATAGGATGCCATTGGGGACGGCGACATGACGATTGCTGCCAGGAAGGCAAAAAACATTCTCCCTTCAGAGTTTTTCTCTGTAATTACAGTCATATGACAGCAGGCCACAGCAATGCTGACCACAGCTCCTCATATCTCCCGTGTCGTCACTTTCAGGATGGTTTTCCGACGTGGAACACTGTGATGGTCGCGTGTAGATGGAGAGGGAGAGCAACACGTTCCCTCAGTGACAAAATGAAAGTCATTTATTCATATTTTATAATATATTATTTATATATATTAATGCACCAAGCTATATAAAGAACGGCTTAGATGGGAATTTGACTGAATAGAACATGATCGTGGTCCAAACAGAGACCTTCTGACAGAGATGATTAGCTTTGATGACAACGCCAATGACAACACTGTGTTCCGTGTGTGTGTGTGTGTGTGTGTGTGTGTTTGTCTTGTGTGCGTGTGATTGTCTAGCTTGTGTAGTGTGAGTTGGTGCACACTCTCTACTGTAAGGTGACCTAGATAAGAGCATATGTTAAATTCTGTCAGACAGACCATTGTTTTTATGATGTAAGATGACCAGACAGTTATATCTTGTCACAGAAACACATTTTCAGTCTATCTCTGTGGTGACCTGTGGTGAGTCCTAACCTTGAAACATGAGCCTTGTTCTCTAAAGCTAACTTTTATACTTATGCTTACACACACACACTACTCGTCCCACATGTACACATGTGCTTACACACACAGACACACACACACACACACTTCCCGTCCCACACACTCACACACAAAGCCTACCTTACCAAAGATCCCATTATTCCATGGAATCACAAGTAAATGGAAGTCATTTTAGAGAAGCAAAGTAATGAAAAGGAAAAAGGTGTGTGTGTGTCTATGTGAGTGTGTGAGAGTGTGTGTGAGTGTGTGTGAGTTTGTGTGAGTGCGTATGTGTGTGTGTGTGTGTGTGTGTGTGTGTGTGTGTGTGTGTGTGTGTGTGTGTGTGTGTGTGTGTGTGTGTGTGTGTGTGTGTGTGTGTGTGTGCGTGCTGCACTTGGCGAGGAGCATAATGGTTTAAATGCATCACTTTGAGAGCTTGTCTTTCTTTCAGCCCTGAATTAGCTTATACATTATTTATTAAGGGTAATGTACTTACTATAACTGTCATATGTGGTTGTCTCAATAGCATAACATTAATGCATTCGCTCTGCATGAAATGTAAAATGTGATTATTCATAGTCCATATAACAAATACCTGAGAGGACGGTGCACATTCTGGAATCTGAATAATTGTTTGCGTGTTTACCTACTACAGCTATTTATTTGTTTGTTTATCTCACTGTTCTTGTGATGGGCTAATTTAATCTTGTGTGCTACATGTTCCTAAAGTTTCAGAGGAGGAAAGACTGACTTGTCTTTAAAGTTTGCCCATGCTTATATTTACAGACGGAATGACTTGGACGAGAAATCAACACAGGCTTTTATGACACATAATCACCAGGACATTGTATTTATTTCCCATAACGTATTTTCTAAACAATTATTATTATAAACACTTATTGTTGTTGTTTATTGTAATTATTCTGTGTCTTCACCGTTAGCTCACCCACGTCTGACACGGAAACCCTATTATTGAGCTGTAAAGGGAGACTCAGTAAAATCACATTGTCACAAGTAGCCCAGGAACAGAAGCAGAGTTATGAATCGTGATGTGCAGCCCTGTTTGTTGTTTGTTGTTTGTTGACCCACTATCTGTTTACTCGCTGCATCTGCATTATTTCCTCTGTCCACTAGAAACATCATCCTCACATAGACAAACATTCAGACAAATCCCAGTGACGTATGTCCTGATATCACTGGACGTTCCACAGATTAAGAAAATGAAATGATGCAAGGGAATTGTGGATGATCTCTGTTCATGTCAGTTACCATTCAGACCTTAGTGCAAAATGTGTTACCGACCAAGAGGAAACTTTCTGACTGGTTATTTAAATGATTGACTGATTTATTAAACCACCCACATCCCATCACACTATGTTTTAATGCCCAAAAAAACACAAGTGAATACTTTGAATAATGCAATATATGTACAAACTAAAATGTAGCAAAATTCATTCTGATTTCTATAAAACATGTTGCGCTCGATAATGCCTGAAGACACCTCCTACCTTACTGTACTAGCCAAGGAAGCAGTTGAGACTGGTTTTCCTGTTTAGTTAGCCTAAAAGTACAGCTGATATTATGTGAAAGCAGATTTCAGTGTCGTCCTACCCTGAGACAGCACTAGGCCTCATCCCAAATGTGCTACTTGTCCCTATGCAGTGCCCTACTTTCTACCGTACTCCCACGGACCACAGTGGAAAGCAGTGTACTAAAGAAGGAACCTTCAGCTGTAATCCACTGTAACATTGAGAATAGGGTTTGTCCCATCGGCCTCACAGTCTTCATATTTAACATCACTACCCCGGGGAATATGTTAACATTTTGTGTGTGTCTGCGCATGCATCTGTCTGAATTTGTGTGTGTGTGTGTGTGTGTGAGCGAGCGAGAGAGACATTTTTAAGGTTAACATCCGTACCAAAGGGATCCCTTAACCCATTTTGTGAAGTGATTCAGTAAATGGAATGAGAAGAGCTCTGCCAACTCCGCTGGAATGGAAAGATTGGTCGTTTAAAACTGTTTCAGTGGCGTTGTCTAGAGAAGGGCCCATGCATGTGTCTGAAATTAAACCATTATTACTTTCATTGGGTTATACTTTTCAACGGGACTCCACAGAGAATTGGGTGTCCTTCGTACCACACGTCATGTACCTCAGATCTTTCTACGTCAGCATATTACATTTCAGACAGATCTTTCTGTCGTTGCAGTCGTGATATTTTTGTTCGTTATTCTTCCTTCATTTCTTAATTTTGTTTCGCCCTCATTTGTACGAGAGCCACAGTGACTCCGACTCTCTCAACGCTGCCATCGCACTAAAACAAGAATGTCGACCGTAAATAATGAATATCATGTCTCGGTTCACTTTTATATCAAACACGATAAAGCTTTTATGCACTCACGAGTTGTGTCCCAAATCAGATACTACTTGCTAATGAAGCTCCAGTCAACAGTAATGCATATCTATAGGGAATAGTGTTCACATTGGGACACAGACTATGCAACCTCACTTATACCTGTGGTACTTAGAATTTAAATTTCATATTTAAGTAATTTAGCAGTGGCTGTTATTCAGAGTGACTTACAGTGGTACTTGCATGTATTTTCATCCTGTTCTTGTCCAGGGAAGGTTTGGTGAGGGAGTGCGAGGTTACATTGGGGAGGTTTTTACGGATGTACATTTCGTGAATTATATTTCAATAATAAATACAAAACAATTAAACAATTAAACAGAGAATCTTGATATTGGCACGACTCACTTCTCGACTGTCTCCAAACGGAAACGTATTGGCCGAAAATCTTGTGCACTATTCAGGGAATAGAAAGGCATTTGGAACAGTTTGAACTAAGGTGTGAAGTGTAACCCGACTAGCCAGTCAGAAATCGTTCCAGCTCCCTGGCTTTGGTGTTACACTCTGGGGGCACGAAAACTATTCAAGTCAATCAATCAAATGTATTTTTTAAAGCCCTTTTTACACAACGTGCCTTTACAAACACCCAGCCTCATTCTGACAGAGCACGCATCAACAAGTTGATACACAGTGGCTAGGAAAAACTTCCAGATGGGTCAAATATAGGAAGATATCTAGAGAGGAACCAGGCTCTGAGGGATGGACAGGCCTCTTCTAGCTGTGCTGGGTGAAGTTATAAATACGTTTAATATTTATTAAATGCAGTTTTTATAAAACAGTTCAGGCCAAGTACATGACCAGTCAGAGAGGGACAACCGGGACGATTGAGGGTTGGGCAGATTGAAACTGTCATGTAGCATCAGCTGCTTGTCCTGCATCACAACCAGGAAGGCCTTAGAGGGGTCTGCTACATGTCCTTAGTGCTGATTGGTCCCACAGTGTGGTCAGTAGGGACAGGTCCACCTTAATGGAAACAGAAACAAGACAAAGGGAAAGGTTAGACACCCTAGTTACCTATGTCTCGCCACAATAGTATAACATGAGACTGGGGTTTCCAGTGAAACTGTGGCCCTGAACGGAGTATTCCCTGAACAGTTCCAACAAGCCGTGTGTCTTATTGGTTTGTCTTGTGAGTTTTGTACTTGCATTAGTGAAGAACATCTCATTTGGTCTTTAAAGTCTAAGAACTCAAACAAACCCTCGATTTTTGTTTTCAAATGGGAAGTGCTCAAAGCACCGTTGATTTCAGTCCGACTGTATGAACTAAGTTCACCCGTTCCTTCTCTCTGCCGTAACAACCAGCAAACAGATGAAGCATACTCTGTGCTGCACGACTGCTTTGAAAATAAAAAGCAGAATATCTTTGGGGATTCATCCACCCAGGACGCCACCAGCATCAGGGAATACATATCAGCAGTCACAAGCTTCATCAGGAAATGTTTGGTGACATTGCCTCAAAACCAATTAGGAGAAACACAGAGCCCCCTATGAAAGCAGGCACTGCTGTTTTCACTGTCATCACAGAGAACCTTAAGCATACAAGACAAGTCAACACACGGCCCTCGAATCGGTTGAAGTGGAAAAATGAAAGACTTTACCGAGATATCCCCAATTTGCTTCCACCTTGTGGACGTTAGCTGAATTGCAGAAAACTGTTTGCATTTAAACTTGACCATTCCGGCAAAATAGCACAAATCTTTTTTACTTTTGGTCGATTATCTTCAGAGCTGACATTTGACAACTCAAACTTTCAGCTCCCTTCACATATTTTCTATGGGATTGAGGTCTGGAGACTGGCTAGGCCCCTTAATGTGCCTCTTCTTGAGCCACTCCTTTGTTGCCATGGCAGTGTGTTTTGGTTTATTGTCATGCTGGAATTACCATCCTCGACCCAATTTACATGCCCTGGCTGAGGGAAGCAGGTTCCCATTCAAGATTTGATGGTACATGGCCCCATCCATTGTCCTTTTTGATGCAGTGAAGTTGTATTGTCCACTTAGCAGAAAAACACCCCCAAAGCATAATGTTTCCACCTCCATGTTTGACGTGTTCTTGTGGTCATAGGCAGCATTCCTCTTTCTTCAAGTACGGCGAGTTGAGTTGATGCCAAATAGCTAGATTTTGGTCTCATCTGATCACAACACTTTCACCCAGTTGTCCTCTGAATCATTCAGAAGTTTATTTGCAAACTTCAGACGGGCCTGCACATGTGCTCTCTTGAGCAGGGGGACCTGTTTTCTTGGTGACTGTGGTCCCAGCTGCCTTGAGATCATTGACAAGATCCTCCCGTGTAGTTCTGGGCTGATTCTTCACCGCTTTTATGGTCATTGAAACTCCACAAGGTGAGATCTTGCATGGAGCCCTAAGCCAAGCTGCTTTGCGATGGCCCATGTAGGTCCACAATCTTGTTCCAGACATTCTTGGACAGCTCTTTTGTCTTGGCCACAGTGGAGAGTTTGGAATCTGATTGATTGATTGCTTCCGTGCACAGGTGTCTTTTATATATAGATTCATATTTATTTAGATCAGCAGTACTCCCTTTAAGAGAGTGCTCCTAATATCAGCACATTACCTGCATAAAAGACACCTGGTAGCCAGAAATCTTGCTGTCTTTTTCAAACCAATAGAAAGAGTGTATTTGTACACGTATAGACTAACAAAAGTTTTGGGAACTCTATGATTACACTATTATTGCAGAAGTTTTGTATACATTTTCAGACATGACAAAGCAATTATCCAGCATATTGACCTTTTAAACTTGAATCCATATTCGACAGTTTGAACTGATGCATCTAGCGAAGACAGCACGCCATCACAGACCACAAAGACAAGTCATTCTAATTAGAATGCTGATAACACCTAAGCCTTCCATGAAAGGTCTCGCTTCCCCCCAGACAACCTGGAGCTCTCGCTCTCAGCGGATCATCTGAGAGAGGCACCGAAAAGAGTGAACACACACAAAGCCGCTGGTCCAGATGGCGTCTGCGGTCACATCCTTAGAGTGTGTCTCCAAACAGCTTTCAGGTGTGTATTTCATGCTTCATCCTGTCTCTGTCAAAGGCTGTGGTTTCCACTATCTTTAAAAAAACTTTAATAATTTTGGTGCCTGCAGAACACCAAGGTAACATGAATTAATTAATTCTGCCCGGTCACACTCCCTCCTTGTGAAAGGTTTTGAAAGGCTTGTCATGGTCCACATCAGAGGCAGTCTGCCATGATCGCCGGGCCCGTAAAAAATGTGCCTGCCGTCACAACGGATCCTCAGAGGATTCCATTTCAACTGCTACTAACGCAACCACGTGACTCAGAAAATAAAATCCCAGATGAGAGAAAAGTCTTTATTGACTGTAGAGTAGCATTCAACAATATCATTTCTACTATTGTTGTCACCAAGCTGGAAGCACCATATTTTCAGTAAAGAACAATATGTTTTGCCTTGTCAGGAAGGGACCTGTAAATAAAAAAAAGTGTTGCTCAACATCTTGTTAATAGTGATATTTATATAAATTACATTCTTCTAACACATTCAACATTAAACTAATTAGTTAGATAGCTTAGTAATAATTATGTTGTATGCATTGGTTAAAAACATCAACATCGTAATTCCAAATATAGACATCACTTGCATAGCAAAATCAACAATTCATACATTTTCCATTTCTTTAGGTTTTCGAAATACTTTGGGTGCGTCTCTAAATCTGGTGGGAAAATCTAACCTGACATGACAAATAATTGCTGTGGTTATCAGGCAATATGGAGGTGCATATTGTTACTCCTGCATCACATGAGATGGCCACTAGAGACTTAACGGAGCGTAAAATGTTACATATGGCAGCTTTAAAGGTCACTTTCCCGGCTCAATGTGTGACATAAATAGGTGATTTACATCATCTGCACAAATATGTATATATGCCGTATGCTAGAATGGGCATTTAACAAGTATAGATAAATACGACGTTAAAGGCAATTTAGGTGAATTTCTAAAACAAAGTCAATAACCACCATGACACGTCAGGCAAACACTTTCCATTCCTCTGTTCCTTGGACCGTCTATCTGAGATTAAATCCTTCCAGAACACTCCGTTTTGTCGTCGTTCACACGAGTCACATTGTTCACACTCTTTAGTTGTTAGAGTCAGATCAATAGACATGACTGAACGCCGGCCGAATATTTTCCATTCCCGTGTTTTCTTCCTCGTGTCAATCTGAGATTTGTGATTGTTCGCTTGAGTCACTCCTGATTGGCTCGTCATGAGGTCCTCTGCGTCTCAAATCGCACCCTATTCTCTAGGCAACACAGTGCCATTTGGCAAACATATCCCTGACACCCTTCCCGGAAATAACAAATTGAGTGAAATTATACTGTCTCCTGCAACTCATTGGCTGTCCATTTTAAGATATCTTTTCTTTACCAGATAAAACCATTTCTTCAAATTTGTCTCTGCTTCTGCTCCATGTTATTATAGCCTTTCATCACACAATTAGAGCAGTAACCAGCTGGATTGTGCAGAACCCGAGAGCAGTAAATGGCCTTACTATGTTCTGACCTGGATGGGTATATTAGCATATAAAAGACCAGGAAGTGGAAATGCCTGTTTCTAAAGATTTAAACATCTCCTTTAGAGTGGCTAAATTGCTGAACTTAATGTTGCTATGGCCCTGCGTGACACTGTTACCGAACAAGTAGCAGGAATAGGACAGAATATTACATTTCTTTGTGAAGTTAAGGGTGTTTTGAGTTTTCCTTGATTAAGTTATATATTGCTACTTTTTTGGTCAGTGCTGGCCATTTGACCAATCTATGGTCGAAAAATCTTTATACTTCACTATTTATTCTTTAGTTCTCTCTCACATACACACACACGCACACACATGTTTACCTGGCTAATTTATGAAATGATTGTAGTCCGGTCTTGTCCTGTTTTGCCCCCTCCTGGTGACTTGCCTGTCATTGTCGAGTATTTCTCCTTTGTAATCATTAGATAGTTAACGCCTGTGTTTTCCCTCACCTGTGTCTAGTTTCCCCTCGTTAGTTCTTGATTTCAGTTTGCTCCTTTTGTGTCGTTCCAGAATGTTCATTGTTGATGTCAGTCTGTGTAAGTGGTGAGGGCCTTGTCGGTCAGTACTGTTTTTGTGAGTTCGTGTTCCTGAACCTTTGTGCTTGTGTCCTGCATACCTGTTAACCGCTAACCTGGAAATATAAATAGAGCTGGAACCTAAAGCCTATTCTAACATCTATGCCTGAACCTAAACTGCCTTTCAATGACGGGAAATGTCTAATACTATTTTTAAAGCCAAAATATATACATTTTTTCAGTTAACCTACCAAATAAAACAAAACGTCTGCACACACACTAATCACTTGATATTTCGGTTGTACTGTATCTTTAACAGCGCAGAACCGTTTGAAGCTGTCTGGCAGGTCCATAAAGATACAGTGTGTCTTTAAACAGTGTCTCTTTGCTTAGATTTACAGACGATATGACCGTAGCCGTAAAAACTGACAGATAAACAGAGAAGCCTGAGACATCTCCCACAAAATACAAGTGGAGTTGTATTTTTATCACTATATCCTGAGGTAACCTATATGTATCTCTGTTCTGTCTGTTGTCTAACAAGGAAGATATTGAATGCAGATGTCAAAACTACTGACATCCAAAATGGCACCCATTCCTATAGTGGACTTTAGTGTGCCTTTTAAGATACAGTCATGGACAGCCATCTTCTTTTCATGATTTCATTTTAAATGTAGCATGTGTGCTAGCACATCTCTCTACGTAACATAAATTCTACACAAATTGAATGCATATTTGAATATATTTTTTAAGATTTGTAAAGGGTTAATCAAGTGGTTAGTCTAGGTGACAAAAGTAACCTAGCAATCAGGGTACACTGTGTTGATGTATTCATCAGTTTTTTGTCGGTGACAAATCGTACTGTATTTCCTATATGGTGCACTACTTTTGAACAGTGCCTTATGGGCTTTAGTACATTTCTGCACTATGAAGGGAATAGTGTTGGGGAAACCTACTTTTAAACATATGTGTGTAGTTGCCAGACATACGATGGGTGCCCATGTGGAATATAGGTGAATTACAACAATGTTATGCTTAATTGTCAAAAGTCAAATTTGAAGTCAAAATTTTCAGAATTTCTCATTGCCTAGTACAGTAATATATTTATAATCACACTGCTGTAAATGCCCTGCTAGGGGTCTACAACATAGAGGCAATAGAAAAAACCTGACATTAGTATATGATAGATGCTGAGCATTTTATCTGTGGGTATATAATTGCCACGGATTTACCATTGATGTTGACTTTTACATTTCAAGTGTACTCAATGCCATACAGTTGCAAGAAGAGGAGTCTAGTGTTGTTTCCGCTTCAGGCTTATACTTTAATATGCGTTTAACGTTTGCTTGCACTGACCAGTCGTAAATTGCCGTAAGACAGTCGTTTGTGTGGTTATTAAAAAAGAAAAAGTATCTCATCCCCAACGTTATTTAATAGCTAACTAACTATTGTCACTAGTCGCACAGTGAAGGCCCGCGGGTTGAACAACTTCATTGTCTCTGTTCTAATTATGATTCCGTTGAAGCGCACCCGTTTACTGCACCTCTATTAATTGTTTAGTATCACAGAAAACACATCTGCTTTTGTGATTATGTAAGCTACCGTACCGCTTTTGAAGTAGGCAGCATACGAAGAAGCACTCGACATATCCAAAGCAAGGAAACCTGCTCCACGTTCAGGCCAAACTCTACGCTGCCCGCTCCAGCTCCACCCCGCTGACACGCTCTGCCCCGGAGAGCAGACAGCGTGCCACAGATGGCTCGATGGGCACGAGAGAAGTGAACGTTAAAAAGAATAGGTCACGTGCCCGTTTTGGATGCAGCCAGGGGAATGCTGGGAACAGAGATGTTTCTTTTTTTCTATTACAGATAGCGCATCTTAATTTGATAATCCTGCATAGCGGGAAATGCGTGCTCGTAGCGTGTGCGAGGTTTTAAAAGGCTTTTAAAGTTTCCACTTTAAATGTCAGACTTCATTTGCCGTAACACAAAACATATCAACCCTAACAGAAGTGATCCATTAATAATGACTGTGATAACCTTATGATGCTGGATTATTGTCTGTCCATTAATATTTACTATCCGAAATTGAGTTATATTAAGATGTAATAGTTATTCATAAACTAGAGTTCGTGCTCCATGTGGTTTCACCTGATTTAAAGATGAGATTGCGAAAGAAATGGAAAATACAAAGTCCTGCTTTTCTCTAAAGAAGAAAAACCTAAATGTTTTCTTGATGATATTCATTGATTGTTTTTAGACCATTTCCAATTAAAGGCACATACAGATGGTCCGTGGTAATGGTAAAGGGTTTGGCAAGTTTCAATGGAAGTAGGGCAATGAGTCCACAAAAACGGAAAAAAAAGAATTACCGTCATGTATTTTTTTAGACAATAATAACTAAACCAGCCAGGCTAGATCAAGGTTGTTACTGCTTTAACCAACACAATCTCAACTGTGATCTGTGGCCCCGGTGAGCAAATCTTTCACCTGTCTGTCACCTTTTAAGAGTTCAAATTTGCTCTTTGAATACACCTCTTCTACAAATGTGTGTACTGAATCTAGTCTAATCTAAAAACGCTCAGAAAATAGGATTGTGTGAGCTCTCCTAAGATACAGCATTTGTAGGTGAATGTAGCGATTTGCTGGGCCTGATTCTCACTGGTGTTCGATGAAAGGCGTGTGGGTGGAGGCCTGTTTTCACTCAGTTATAAACTGCAAATGGAGGCTAACTGTAAAGTGAGAGGGTGTGTTCACTTCTATAATAAACTGCTTGAGTGAGACATCGAGGCGTGACATCATCACATAACTCTGGTTATAGAAGTGGGGCAGAGGGAGGAGAAGCGTTTTTACAAATCACTTTTCACCTTTTACCGCCACAGAGGTAACCAACGAAAATGTTTTGATACATAGGATTGTGAGACTCACAAGCTGTCAATCAATCTGCTCGTTTCCTAGGTGACAGGCGGGCAGTGTGTGTGTGTGTGTGTGTGTGTGTGTGTGTGTGTATGTTAGAGATAATAGGCTGCATGCAATTACCAAATAATTGCGGTGTGACGTTAATATTTACTCTGCCCGGGGATGTCATTTTTTTTTAAAAGTACCAACTGATCTGTTGTTGTGATTTGAATTAAGCACATTTGTTCTTCTTGATTTGAACTAGAGGGTTGGTTAAATCAATGATCATTGTAGATAAAATAAGAAATAATGTGTCATTATGCTATTAAGATTATTATCATGTTTTAAAACTATTCCCATTCAAAATCACTCAACCCTTTGAGTGTGTGTACAAGCCCATCAACTACTGTTGTTTGTAACAGCCATTTTGGTTTACATTGATCTAGGATGTAAAAGTAACTGCACACCCCAGAAGGTATATTTTTTGTGTGTAAATAAATACACCCCTACCTTCAATAGTCGGTGATTCCCCGTTATGGCTAATATAAATGTACGTCTAAAAGCCTCTAACATCTACAGAAGGAAGGATATATTTGCTCACTCTTCTTTACATTACTGCTTTAACTGTGTCATGTTCGAGGTCTTTTGGGCACTTTAAGTCCATGATCTGCATTTTAATGACATTGTGATTCGGGCTTTGAGTCAACATTTCCATAACCCGGCATTTCTTCTTTTTGAGTTGTTCCTGTCTTTAAACTCTTTGACTCTCTTAGACTGTTTTCAGGCAGCATGTCCTTCCTAGCCCCTGAATTTGGTGTGCAATGGAAAAACGCCGAAATACTTTTGTTCCCGAGATTCAGTTTTTGGTTTTTCAATTCATTCGCACCAATGTCGGAAAATGAGTTTGGCTTTGTTAAATTTGGTTAACTGTATAAAACATTGTGGTTGAAACTTAGCTCGAAAGACATGAGCAATTGTTAAAAAAAGGACACTTTTTATGGCGGTGTACTTACTTTTTCAAATGACTGTACACACATCTACTATATACCAATGATTGCCATGTTTTTCATAAGAATCGTATGTATTTGATTAATGAAGCCATGTATATATTAACATTGTAGTTAATCACAGCCCTCTTAATCGGGTAGATGTAATAAAAGACAGCAACCTTGCTCCAGTATCTCCCCTTCTGACCTAAGTAATTAATCACAGCCGTCGCTCCATGGCAACACAACTCATATGATGCAATACTATGATGAAAAGATCATTTTTGCACCCTCTGGTCCTCTCTACCTGTATGTTGTTTGTGTTTTTCACCCTCTAATTTTAAAGTTTCTAGGTGTCCAACCTACTATTGTGTTTTTTTTGCAGAATAACACTGCAACGTAAGCATCATCGTTATTCTCAGATGAGTTGAAGTGTTTTCTAAAGCAAAGACAAAACACTGGGTGTGTGTGAGGTGTTAGGTTAGGTTTCTGTAGGGTAAAACCTGCAGAAGCTTTCGTTTATCCCAAAGCTCCATGGTCTTAAGGTGTAAGTGAGCGGGATGTGGTCTGAGATATCATTGCCATAGTCCTTTTATTATGGGAGTAGAGGAATAATGGAGCATTGAGCAGATGGAAGGGATGTGAAAACCTGTGGACAGTGCGCAGCTAAGCAGATCAGTAATCTAACAGCAGAGATAACTCAAGGATGACAATACCGTAATTAATAGGACAAACTAAAACATATTCAAATTACATTATGCAACAGAAGAGTAGCGATGCATTTACAATTATGGGAAAATATAAAGCATGTGTGAATGGAATTAGAGATTTTAGTTGCCCCAACAAATGTGCAGGTTGGAGAGAGAGAAGTGAACCCATCCAAATCAATCGCATGGTGCTGTGCCTTTCAAAAAAGTCACCTCAAATGCGCATTTTAACCTTATCGTTTTTAAAATAAAGTGTATTGGCTATTTCTCAAAATGACCATTGAACTGCTGGAAAACCTTGCAGACGGAGTTCATTCACTGCCAGGTGTAAACTGTGTGGACTCTCCAGTGGATCAATACCTTTAATTGATCGATTAGGGAGAGTCAGACATTAATTGATCCATTAATAGTGATATAAAACAAATCTTAGCAGGCCCATATCCACCCGGGGTAATGTAATTGCTGACCCCTGTTGTGTTCTCAGATTCGGGGTAGAGAATGAGACGATGGGAGAGAATGTGTGTATATGTGCACGTATACAGAGTGCGTGTCCATGTGCACGTATAGAGTGTGTGTATATGTGCACGTATACAGAGTGTAAATGACCACTGTTAGTGTTTATTTTAATTATTCTGTTTCATGCCCTTCTCATGTGACTTTGATTTTGATGTTGTGTTGTTTGCATGAGGGACTATTTCTTGACATGCGCAGTCAGTTAAGCGAGGGGGGAGAACGGGAATGGAGGAAAAAGGATGCTTCAGAACAGCTCACGTTTAAGTTCAGAAACTGAAGTTATTGTAACGGTACTTTTTATATAAAGTGTTCCTCGTAGTGTCATACTACACTGTTTGTTTCTTTTTGGCATTAATAATGCGAGAGTAATTAACGAGGTTACTATCTAGTCTCAGCGCTAAGTGAAAGTAATATCGGACGTAATATTGGATGTCTAGCACCCTTTGATATGCGGAGCGAGGTATGTTGCTCAATAATTCATTATTTCCTAATGATTCAGTTGAAATATGTTCGCGTAAACTATAGAGGATTTGTTTCTCATATTGTCAATTGTCATGCGGGTATCAATGTGATATTAGTCTGTTAAGGTGCATTGGTCTAATGATTATCTGTGTGACTAATTGTCTATTATTTTCTTTAAGTTTTCACGGTGTTACTAAATAAAGTTCACCCGTCTGGAAACACTCCTAAGCCTGTTTATTCAAGTCGAAGGGCTGCTACAGTGAAAACTCGTCGCTCGATACGGAGTGAAACACAACTCGACGTCAGGATTGTCATCCGCCATCCCCGCCCCCACTTCAAAACGGAACCAGGCAAGAACGGTCTATTTCGTTTGTGCTGATTGCAGCATGAATCTCAGAGACTCCTTGACTGAACAGTGATATTTATGTAACGGACTGAATCTACGCTTGTAAATAATGTACTATACGTGTTCAATACTCTGATTTAATCACACATTTGAAAGGTAATTTATTAATGGACAACTCTGTATTGTAGCATCATACTGCTAAACTGTCTGTGTGCTAGCCCACATTAGTTGTTGATGATAATCGCCCAGTACATGTTTGGTGTTAAGTATCTGTTGAGCTATTGAGCAATATTGCAGTAATCAACTACGGTTCGGTAGTTAAACATAACCAAACAGCAACACAACAACAACAAAATGTCACTCCATGGAGGAGAAGTAGCTAGTACACACGACTCACCCGTAAAAATAAATAACCCACAACCAGTCAGATCTAGTTCACGTGAAAGAGCATTTACAGAGAAGGGATTAGAGATGCACAGACAGGAAGCCATCAAACACAAGAAAGAATTCATGAAAGCTTATGGCTCATGGAAAGAGGTGGCAGGAAAGGTCAGGACCGCACTAAAATCATTCTGTTCTCAAGATCAACTAATTAAGTCCAAAGAAGAGATTCAAACTAGACACAATACAGTAAGTGAGTGTTATGCACCCATTCAACGCAACCACAATGCCACCCCAGACATTGTGCCGAAAATGGATGCTTGTATTGCACTCACTACAGAGATCATCGAAATAATAGAGATGCGTCTAGAAACTGTGGATGAGGTCTTCAATCCAGAACTTGAGAAACTAAGAGTAAGGATGGCACTTAAGAAGGATGAATATGGATCTATTTTCGGATACACAGGGACGGATACTGTAACCTCTCTCTCAGAAAATTCAATACCTTCTCAGGGCTCAAGCAAACACGTAGATGCGGAAGCAGAACTCGCAGCTCAACACGAAAGGGTTAAGGCAATATATCAAGTACAAGTTCAGGAAGAAGTTCTTAACAAGTTAGAAGAAGAGAAGCAGCTAGTTCTTAAAAGGTTGGAAGAAGAAAGGCAAGTAGCTCTTAAAGGGATAGAGGCAAACATGCGTCAGGAAAGGAAAAGACTACAGCAAATTCAAGCAGAGTCAGAAGTCAGAATAGCTGAGGCAAGAGTAAACGCATATGAGAGCCTCGAATGTGACTCCCGAGACTGGCCAAAGAAAACTGATCTCCCAGTCGAATGCAAGGGCCAACCTAATCCAAAGACTAACGCATACCAGCCTACACGAGCACGTGCAAATACATTAGCGTCTCCTGAGAAAGATGACCTTACTCAAGCACTCATTAACTCACTCAGTATAAATCGCCTGCCTGCTCCCGAGCCACCAAAATTCTCTGGCGAAGCACTAAAGTATGTAGACTGGAAGATGTCCTTCATGGCCCTCATAGGCCATCAGCCTCTTCCAGTCCATGAAAAAATGTTCTACCTAAAGAACTATTTGAGTGGAGAAGCACGTAAGGCTGTAGAGGGCTTCTTCTATAGAAACTCAGAAGAAGCGTACCAGGGGGCTTTGAAGGTTCTGGAAGAGAGGTATGGAAACCATTTTATTGTGCAAAGAGCCTTTAGAGACAAGCTCATGAAATGGCCCAAGGTTGGGTCCAGTGATCCTGCTGCACTTCGAGAGTTTGCCGACTTCCTGCAAGGATGCGTTGCAGCGATGCCTCATGTGAAAGGACTGGCCATCTTGGACGATTGTGACGAGAACCATAAATTGCTGAGGAAATTACCAGACTGGATCACGCGAAGGTGGAGCAGAGTCGTCACCGACAGTTTGGACAAATCCGGTGATTACCCAAGCTTTTCCTGTTTCACACAGTTCATCCAGAAGGAGGCTCGCATAGCCTGTAACCCTGTCACTTATCCAGTTCTGATTAGGGACACAGATGACAGACAACCCAAGAGAGCTAGAGCACTTCACACCAACACCAAAGGGAACAATAGCGTGGAAAGAGCTGAGAAAGGATTCAGTGCTAAGTCGAGGCCACCCTGCCCTATCTGCGAGGACGAGACTCACGGTGTCGTAAAGTGCCCCACCTTTGCAGCAAAATCCCTGAAAGATAAGAAAGCCTTCATACAGGAAAACAACTTGTGCTTCGGATGCTTGAAGAAGGGACATCACAGTAAAGATTGCAAATCGCGACACTCCTGTGGCATATGCAGCAGGCGTCACCCCACCTGTCTACATGAAGATAGAGTGAACCAAGCTGTGGAAACAAGGGAGAAACGGTTCATCTTCACGAACAAAGGCACTAGTCAGGAGGAAATCAAGGTGACATCCCATGCAGTGACACTGCGTGCTTTTGCCACATCAAGCATCGTCCCTGTTTTTATGTCATCTGTAAATGAGCCACAGAAAGAAGTTATGACGTATGCGCTCCTGGACACACAGAGTGATTCGACATTTGTGTTGGAAGACCTACTCGAAGAGCTGAACGTAGAAACCAAACCAGTACAGCTAAAACTGAGCACCATGACAGCTGTTGATACACCCATAACAAGCACGAGTGTTTACGGCCTACAAGTTCGAGGGCTACAGTCTGACAAACAGATCCAGCTACGTCAAGCCTACACTCGGAGCTTCATCCCGGTTGACAAGTCCTACATTCCGACCTCCAAAACAGCGCTGCTCTGGCCTCATCTAAAGCATCTGGCAAATAAACTTCCGATCCTGAAGGACTGTGAGGTGGGACTGTTAATTGGAAGTGATTGCCCGTTAGCGTTAGCCCCTCAGGAAGTCGTTACAGGAGGCGAAAACGACCCATTCGCTCAGAGAACGGAACTCGGCTGGAGCATCGTAGGCTCATCCAATCCACATCTGGATCGCCAAGGAAACCAGAGATTTGTCCATAGAGTGACAGTTAAGGAAATGCCAGCGCCATCAACCACTGACGTACTCAAGGTCCTGGAATCAGATTTCAATGAAAGGAAGTATGCAGTCAAAGACAAGTATGTGTCACAAGACGATGTTCGCTTCATTCAGCTCCTGAGTGACAACATAACACAAAGGAAAGATGGACACTACGAAATGCCCCTCCCTTTCAAGAGCACAGAGCCTCCTTTACTACCAGACAACAAGAAGCTGGCAACAATACGACTACAGCACCTAAAGAAAAGGTTGAAAACCAACGAGCGGTATAAAGAACAGTACAAGGCCTTCATGAGAGATATGATACAGAAAGGTAACGCTGAGCCAGCACCTTCTACGACAGGACAGCAGACTACGTGGTACATACCACACCATGGGGTGTTCCATCCCAAGAGGCCAGAGAAGCTAAGGGTCGTGTTTGACTGTTCAGCGAAGTTTCGAGGTGTCTCACTAAATGATACACTGCTAACCGGTCCTGACCTAATCAACTCTCTCCTTGGAGTGCTCTGTCGTTTTAGGAAAGAAGCTGTAGCTATCATATGCGACATTGAAAAAATGTTCCACCAGTTTTATGTTTCTCCTGGACTACGAAACTACCTGCGGTTTCTTTGGTGGGAGGATGGAGACCTTGAAGTAGAGCCTCAAGAGTATCAAATGGCTGTCCACCTATTCGGAGCCGCTTCGTCACCCGGATGTGCCAACTTTGGGTTGAAATACTTGGCACGCCAGCACAAGGAAGAGTATCCCTCAGCGTCAGCCTTCATTGAAAGAAACTTCTACGTCGATGACGGGCTTATCAGTGTCCCCTCCGTAGAAGAAGCAAAGAAATTGATCACCGAAACACGAGAGTTGTGCAAGAGAGGAGGTTTACGTCTACACAAGTTCAATTCAAACGAAAGGTCAGTCCTGGACTCTGTGGACCCAACTGAGAGAGCGGTCACATCTGAACCCCTCAATCTGGACCTGAGTGCAGCTCCAACAGAACGTGCTCTTGGTATCCAGTGGTCCCTCGAGCATGACACCTTCAGCTTCAAAGTAAACCCACAGGGCATGCCCTACACGCGCCGCGGCATTCTATCCGTCATTGCTTCTTTGTACGATCCTATCGGATTTGTGGCTCCGTTTATATTAACTGGAAAGTGCATCCTTCAGGAGCTGTGCCGTCGAGGTATTGGATGGGATGATCCACTCCCTGAAGAATTAAGTCCACGGTGGGAGAGATGGAAGAGTGACTTACAAAGACTGAAGGAAGTCTCAATACCGAGATGTTACCAACCACAAGGCTTCTGCACAACTGTCATGAGAGAACTACATCATTTCTCGGATGCCAGCAATATAGGATACGGCTCGTGTTCCTATCTGAGAAGCAAGAATGAGGATGGTGAAGTTCACTGCAGCCTTGTGATGGCAAAGTCTAGAGTTGCGCCCACGAAGCTCACAAGCATTCCAAGATTGGAACTTTCAGCAGCAGTGGTCGCTGCAAGATCAAGCGTCATGCTGAGAAACGAGCTTGAAATGCCGATCCACGCAGAGTTTTTCTGGACTGACTCGCAAGTCGTCCTGGCCTATATCAATAATGAAGCAAGAAGGTTCCATGTCTTCGTTGCCAATCGCGTGCAGATGATTAGGGAACACACCAGCCCCAGTCAATGGCATTACATAGACACAACGGAGAACCCTGCTGACCATGCGTCGAGAGGTCTTTATGCGGTAGACATCTCCTCAACAAACTGGTTACAGGGACCCAAATTCCTGTGGGGACAAGAAATACACCCAGAGTCTCACCTTACTCCTGAGCTACTTGTTGGCGATCCTGAGGTTAGGTCAATGCAAACATTTACCACCAAGGTCGAACCTGTCAAGTCAAGCATTCTTACTCGACTAAATCGATTCTCCTCCTGGTCGAAACTTCTGAAGGTCATTGCCAGAATCAAGAGGCTGAATCCCAGGCAACTTCATCCTGGTAAACACGTGAGTGTGGAAGAACGCGAGAGAGCTGCCGAATCCGTAATAAGACTTGCACAAGAAGAAGCATTCTCCCAGGAGATGAAAATACTTCAAAGGGAAAGGGTCTTCCAAACTCCAGCTCCCTGTTTCATTTGGATCCCATCTTAGAAGGTAGTGCACTCCGTGTCGGGGGGAGACTAGATCAGTCATCCTTAAGCTTAAAGGTCAAACACCCCGTGATTCTACCCAAGGAAGGTCATATTACTAAGCTGATTTTGACCCATTACCACGAGAGGACATGTCACCAAGGACGCAATCAAACTCTAACAGAACTTCGAGCCAATGGATTTTGGGTCATCAGTGGGAGTAAGTCAGTTGCTAAGCTGATACACAGATGTGTAAAGTGCAGAAGACTCCGACGGCCTACAGAAGAACAACGCATGGCGGAGCTTCCCAAGGAGCGTGTAGAAGTCTCCGCCCCCTTTACATATTGTGGCATCGATTGCTTTGGGCCATTCATCACTAAGAAAGCCCGCAAAGAGCAAAAGCGCTATGGCTTAATCTTCACGTGCCTCGCCTCTCGATCTGTTCACATCGAGATGCTGGAAGACTTATCCACAGATGCATTTATCAACGCCTTAAGATGCTTCATCAGTCTCAGAGGAGCCGTTCGTCAACTCCATTGTGATCACGGAACCAATTTCGTGGGAGCTAAAAATGAGTTCAAAGAAACACTGAAGCAATGTGACACTAAAACAATCGAGAGTTACCTTGCAGAAGAGCAATGTGAGTTCGTCTTCAATGCTCCCTCGGCAAGTCACGCTGGCGGCGTCTGGGAGCGCCAAATTCGAACTGTCCGCAATGTCCTAAATGCTACACTCTGTCAATATTCAGGCAGACTTGACGACTCTTCCCTTCGTACCCTGTTCTATGAAGCGATGGCCATTGTGAACAGCCGTCCATTAACTGTAGATGGGATAAATGATCCTACCTCGCTCGAGCCATTAACTCCAAACCATCTCATATTGATGAAGTCTAAGATTGCCTCTCCACCACCTGGCAAATTTGAGAAGGAAGATGTCTACGCAACTAAACGGTGGCGAAGAGTCCAGTACCTCGTCGAACAGTTCTGGAGCCGGTGGAAGAGAGAGTACCTCATGAATATCTCCACACGCCAAAAGTGGCACACGACTCGACGCAATCTCAAGGTGGGTGACTTAGTCATTATAAAGGAAGACACCCCTAGAAATCAGTGGCACCTGGGACGAGTGGTTGAAACCACGAAGGAGAACGATGGGCTAGTGCGTCGTGTCAAGGTGTTAGTAGGCAAAGGGACGTCAGCGAAACAAGATCACCCTACCAAATCTTTAATTATAGAAAGGCCAATTCAGAAACTGGTTCTCCTCCTAGAAAGCGAGTGATAATTGTTGCTGTCTTCACCTTTATTTCTTTATGACATAGTCTACGCTCACATAGTTATTAAGTAGTACATACCTACCCAGATCAAGGAACACTGATATAGGCATAAAACTCATGTGTTAGTCGTTCATTCAAATTTATTCTTGTCTTCACGCCTCACAACATGAGTGGTGGGAGTGTAAATGACCACTGTTAGTGTTTATTTTAATTATTCTGTTTCATGCCCTTCTCATGTGACTTTGATTTTGATGTTGTGTTGTTTGCATGAGGGACTATTTCTTGACATGCGCAGTCAGTTAAGCGAGGGGGGAGAACGGGAATGGAGGAAAAAGGATGCTTCAGAACAGCTCACGTTTAAGTTCAGAAACTGAAGTTATTGTAACGGTACTTTTTATATAAAGTGTTCCTCGTAGTGTCATACTACACTGTTTGTTTCTTTTTGGCATTAATAATGCGAGAGTAATTAACGAGGTTACTATCTAGTCTCAGCGCTAAGTGAAAGTAATATCGGACGTAATATTGGATGTCTAGCACCCTTTGATATGCGGAGCGAGGTATGTTGCTCAATAATTCATTATTTCCTAATGATTCAGTTGAAATATGTTCGCGTAAACTATAGAGGATTTGTTTCTCATATTGTCAATTGTCATGCGGGTATCAATGTGATATTAGTCTGTTAAGGTGCATTGGTCTAATGATTATCTGTGTGACTAATTGTCTATTATTTTCTTTAAGTTTTCACGGTGTTACTAAATAAAGTTCACCCGTCTGGAAACACTCCTAAGCCTGTTTATTCAAGTCGAAGGGCTGCTACACAGAGTGTGTGTGTACATGTGTGCTGGTGTGTGAGTGAACCATGTTATGGTGCCATAGATGTGAGGAGTGGAATATAGGACAGGGGAGTGGGCATTATTTCCTAGAGGATGGTTGCATTTCAAGTATAGACTGTCTGCAGCACAAAGTATTCTGTCCATAATGACAACCTCCCTAAATATTACACTACTTTTGCCTTGGCTGAGGGTTGCCAAAGAGATTTGATCCAAAAAAGTGCAATAGTTAGGGACTAGGATGCCAATTGGAATGTAGCCCCTGTTTGATGTATTCCTGCCTTAGCCCAGTCCAGGGTACCAAAACAACACTTCACACCCACTGTGCCAAAGCCTCCCTTACAACTCACTGTGAGCTGAGCCAAACGCCTCTACCTCCTAAATGGCCTCCTATTCCCTATGTAGTACACTTCTTTTGACAGGTGCTTCACGAGCCGGTTATAACGAGTGCACTATGTAGGGGACGTGGTGTCATTTGGTACGCGTGGGGGACCCAGCATGAGGCTATAATACGGAGGCATTTAGGAGCTGCTTGATGCGGCTTCCAGCAGAAGTCTAGTTTCTGTTTTAGAGTCTCTCACGCTGGGTCCTTCCAAAACATTACTGAGCAACAAGCAGCAAGAGCTCTGCTCCATTTTTCTTTCTGTCTCTTCCCATCACTATTTCTTTTCCTCCTTTTTTCTCTTTCGCTCTTCATCCTTCTCTTTCTCCCTGATTTTCCAGTTTTCTCTCTTGATATTTCATTTTTTCACTCAGCATTTCTTACACAGCTTTGCATGGTTCTGTTTTTCATCCACCCAAATAAACCCAGCCCCAAAACAGACATGTAAACCAGGCTGTGGTCGGAAATGGCAGGCATTTAAAAAAAGTATTTAAAAAGCTCCGCAACTCCACAAAAGCCTGGATTTCTGGAGTGCTTCCGCTGCAGTGTCTTCACATGTCTTTCTGTCAGTCAGAAAAACGAAAACACCACATTAGAAACATGCCAGGGAGAATGCTCAGACATAGATCGGTGGAATCTCAATGCTGTTGTCAATTTATTTGGTGAGTTTGCGTTTGCCTCAGAGAATATGAACTAGGATGTTGATTATTCAGTTATGTTGAAGAAAGCGTCAAGTGCTCTTATGTCATCACTAAACATTTGTCATCATCTGTGATACATTATTCTGTTTAGTTTTGATGTCGTCACCAAACATAAGTCATCATCTGCGATATATTATTCTGTTTAGTTCTGATGTCCTCACCAAACTTTTGTCATCATCTGTGATAAATTATTCTATTCTTATACACTATTCTGTCCTTGTGTTTATTGGTTTCAACTGTCTTGTCACCTGTTTGCCCATCTTTATGCCTCTATTCAATCACCTCCTGTCCTATTGTGTTTCTCGTCGGTCATTTTGCCTTCAGTTGTTTTTGTTATGTCTGTGTTTTGCGTCTCCTAAGTGAAGTCTGTGGATTAATGAATCTTTCTTAAGAGTTGTTTCTGCAACTGTATGCTGCCATATTCGCAACATGACACACCGGAGAAAATCCATTTTGGACAAAGATGATTATTTGAAATGGTGAATTTACACACCTGCTTTAAAAATGAAATCAGGGTCTGTCTTTAATGGATTCAATAATATTGAAAAGGTGTATGTGACACTACAAAATTGCTGCTTGGATGCCTGTATAATTGAAAGCCTGAGGCAGGTGTTTCAAGCAAATGCATCCTGCTCCCAGCATGAATGGAAAAGAGTGTCTGTGTCCCAAACGGCAACCTATACTCTTTACAGTGCACTTCTGTCAAAGCAGGGCCCATAGAGAATAGTGTGCGATTTGTGATGTGGCTGGAGTGGTTGACAGAATGCCAGGAAGCCCATTTCAGCTGTGACTCACGTCTCAACTTGATGACCAACTGACAATTATGGCTTCGCCCCTTTTGCCATTTATAACGTTTCAAATACTCTTTTGTCTTCATTGAGTGATATGCTCAGGTCACACAAAGTGCACTAAAAAAGGAATAAGTTGCAATTTCTGAGGTATAGGGCTCGTTTTGCAGACAAAAATTAAGCCTATTGACCTAAAGTTTTTAGCCCAGGCTTAGTCTGTTTCCATGAAACTAGTCCACTGGGTATTTTCTTCTTCAGTCAAAACCCGGGTACATTAGGCAAAGTACACTCCATAATATTATTTTTTAATATGGCAGGTGAAGGTAACTTAATTTAATTTTTACAAAAATAAACAAAATTACTCAAACATTACACAAAACAACTATGCTTTATGGTTGGTTTGGGGCTCTGACCCCACCACTATGCTTTACGGTTGGTTTGGGGCTCTGACCCCACCACTATGCTTTATGGTTGGTTTGGGGCTCTGACCCCACCACTATGCTTTATGGTTGGTTTGGGGCTCTGACCCCACCACTATGCTTTACGGTTGGTTTGGGGCTCTGACCCCACCACTATGCTGTATGGTTGGTTTGGGGCTCTGACCCCACCACTATGCTTTATGGTTGGTTTGGGGCTCTGACCCCACCACTATGCTTTATGGTTGGTTTGGGGCTCTGACCCCACCACTATGCTTTATGGTCGGTATGGGGCACTGACCACACCACTATGCTTTATGGTTGGTTTGGGGCTCTGATCCCACCACCATGCTTTATGGTTGGTTTGGGGCTCTGACCCCACCACTATGCTTTTCTGGTTGGTTTGGGGCTCTGACCCCACCACTATGCTTTATGGTTGGTTTGGGGCTCTGACCCCACCACTATGCTCTATGGTCGGTATGGGGCTCTGACCACACCACCATGCTTTATGGTTGGTTTAGGGCTCTGACCCCACCACTATGCTTTATGGTTGGTTTGGGGCTCTGACCCGACCACTATGCTTTATGGTTGGTTTGGGGCTCTGACCTCACCACTATGTTTTATGGTTGGTTTGGGGCTCTGACCCCACCACCATGTTTTATGGTCGGTATGGGGCTCTGACCACACCACCATGTTTTATGGCTGGTTTGGGGCTCTGACCCCACCACTATGCTTTATGGTTGGTTTGGGGCTCTGACCACACCACTATGCTTAATGATCGGTATGAGGCTCTGACCACACCACCATGCTTTATGGTTGGTTTGGGGCTCTGATCCCATCACCATGTTTTATTGTCAGTATGGGTCTTGTCAGTTTAAAGACTGTGCTTTGTTTTCACAAAATCTTCTCTCTCCACTTTGACATGTCTGTCCAGAAAACATTCTTGTCTTGTTCTTCACCCAGGGGTTGTCTGGTAAACCTCAGTAGTGGATTCTTTTTAAATTCCATGTAGACTGTGTCTGACAGTTGATGCATTGCTTCAAAATGTATTATAACAACAGATGTTCCCCTGGCGTTCTGAGATACCTTTTTGAGAATGTTTTAGTCAGTTATTGAGCTAATTCTGTGGGTAAATTGTTTGTCGTCTTTAATGTTCAGAATTGTTAGGTTGACAGATTAACTTATACCTTGGAAATGGCAACAGATATGCCAAAACATTACGACAACCTGCCTTATATGCTGTTGGATTGAGATTTTGGTCATTTTGAACTCAATGTTATTACAAAGTAATGAAGATATGGATTCATGAAACATCAAACCCTGGATGAGGGATTTACAGTTCAAGTTACGGCTTTGCCTCTGGTACACTTACACATAGCACAAGCCATGTCCAAACAGTGGCGGTAATCGCTAACAAAATATCTTTATATTTGGCTTGGGGCGTGAACACTTATCATCTGAAATTATTTGTCTTATATATCTCATTGATTTGAATAAATACTTTTTTATTTTTCCACTTTTCCACAAATTCATAGCACTTCTAATTCGACGACATTTGAAAAACTGTAAATGACACAGTGTAATAGTCCTGTGTTATTTTTTTACTTAGATTAGCGTCATATTTCAGTAATTTAGAAATAAAGATGTCCCAGCACCCTCCGAAGCTATTCTACCGCCATATACGGGCAGGCTTCGGCGTTTGTCGTCACTGGTCTTCTAGCTCCACCATTCTACCCATCACATAGATGTCTTATCTGGTCAATACACACACCTGGTGTCCATCCCCTCATTAGTAAGAGTAGATACTGTAAGTTTCCTGTGTTTGGTTATGTCTTTGTGTGGAATTGTTAAATGTTGCGCGTTAGGTATGGAGCTACGTTGATTGATGTGCTTCGTGACATCTTTTATATATTATTGTCGGTTTGACATTTTATGCGTCTGTAACATGCATTTTGTTTTTTTCGTAAAGTGTACTAGTGAGTACCTATGTATCAGTGCTTGCTTTGTGTGTATTAAAAAAACACCTCAGCAGCTTTCCGTAAATCGCCTGCCTTTATCCTTCCTACGCACCACACACAAGCTGTGACAAAGGATGAAATATCTACCATTCTGAATGTTTTTTTTAAATCCACAACCCTTAAGGGAGTGTCCAGATACTACTGTATGTTCCTCCTGTCTGTGTGTGGCACGGTTTAAGAGTGAGAATTGATTGAGTGTTGACTCTCAGACTACAGCTCCCAATCCCCATTCAGACAAGCCATCAAATTACAGGGCGTTCAATCACAAAAAAATAATTAGTCATTATTCATAAAATGCCTAACGTACCCCATCACCAAAAAAATAAACACCTTCAACATTTCACTTCTCCATTTAAATTAGGGAACCTTTTACCAGTCCTCATACTATATAGCATTACTGTTGATGAGGGCCTAGGAACAATAGTATATAGGACACAAATTGGGACTCAGACAGATCATAAAGTAGAGTAAACCACAAAACCACTATGCTGTACACTATGCAAACTTTGTCAAGTACAGTAAGGTAAAACTGAAAACTTTCTAGAAGGTTCTAGCTAAGAAAGCAGCCCCAATTCTTCTCTAACATTTAGTTTCTCTCCCCATCTCTCAGTCTCTGCTTTCACTCTTTCATACTGTTCCTCCACTCTCACCTGTATTTCCCTCTTTTATCTCTCACTCACATAATTTCCAACCTTCCCAAAAAGTATTCCAAACCATAGAGTATTGTGAAGAATAGTTGTCTCCAACTCACAAGCACATGCTAATGTTATGGCAACAGTAATGAGGGAAGGAAAATCATCAGGCCCTTAAATTATTTTTACAATTTGTTCTGTTGTGAAATCATGTGTGAGATCATTTTAAATGAACAACAAAATGGCTGAAACCGGCTGACCACCAAAAGACATTCAGGTATAGAGGATGAAACGTTCAGAGATAGGATCAGGAGAAGAGAAAACATGTGTTTCTTAACAAGCCACACGAAGCAATTAAGAGGCAGTTAGAACAAGATCGCTGGCCAGAGAAAGACAGAGAAGAGTTTGCTCCAAAACAGTCTTACTCAGCATATCTGTATATCTCATTAAGTCTGGTTGGTGGGTACTCTGGCATGTAGGCACTGTAAAGCCCAACATACTAAAAGCTGTTATGCAAAAAGGTTTGTGTTTCATTTATTTTTAAAAAGAAACATCTGCTTCATTTTACAGATCTTAGATAATAAAACACCAATATGTTATATTAGCAAGACAACATTGTCAGACCAGCACCAGGGATGAATGATGCTTTTACTACAAGTCAAGAATCCATAAATCCAATCAAGAAACATGTTCAAACAGCTATAATAGAGGGACACAGGAAATCTCTTTGAAGTCCAAGTGTGCAGATCTTGCATTTCCTCATGTCCCTGCAGACCCACCAATACATGTAGTACCATGAGAATACCAAGCTGCACCCACACTGCGTTAGGTCATAACGAAAGGAGGTCTTTTCAGAGCATTAGATATTATGTAGAGGCCCTGGTGTGCTACAGCAACAACCCACACTGCATGCTAATGAACACAAGGAGTGATGCCATGCACATTTGTGGGAGCTTTACAACCTCAGAAACATCCCAGAGGAGGAGAAAGTAAAAGAAAACCGTGTGGACTACCTTGGAGATGGAAGACGTGGCGCAGTTGAAACTTCAGAAAAGTTGGATCCTTGTGACGTGCTCCAAATTCTTCAAACACATGTTCTAAAGTTACAAAGACACCACAATTGTATATAGAGAGCTAGCTAACTGCCACTGTTAAGGTGAAAAAGAACTGTGCATGGCGGAAGCAGAATGCGCAATAGTCTAAGTGGGCATTGCTGATAAATGTTTCATAGAATACCAGGATAAAACCCAGACCTCTCGCCGGCACTAAAAACAAATCAGAATTTAAAAGTATTTTATTCAGTAACAGGTAAATACATTTTGTCCATTTTAGGAATATATTTAATGGAGCTGGCACCTCTGTTAAAAGCTGTGGCAAGCGTACAGTTGTTAGAGTAGTAGGTACATGTAAAAGGCCTGTAAAACTGTGTTCACAGCAAGATGGTTTCTGTAAATGATGCTTAATGTTTTACAACCACAGCAGAGCAAACCTGCCCAAAAATGAATGTGAGGCGACATCAGAAGAGATCAAGGCTTTCATCCAGTTCCATAAACCAGAGCAGCCGTGGTGAAGTATCCCTGCTGTCTTTGGCACCCAGACAATCCACCACATTAATTAACCCAGCTAATGGGATACAATGAGTGGCGAAGCATTTTTCATCTGGCAAGGTGAGAAAGGCACATTTGTACAGCTGTTATTGCATAGAAATACCAATCCGACAAAATCACTCTCATTTTGATCGCTGTCATAAATGCCATTTATTTATTTGGGATCGGTCCTGATCATTCGGACTGTAGGTGCGAGCTCTCTCCACCGTAGATGCACTTCGGTTTTGTGATACGATTTTTCAAATTTGATTTTTCAACTCCAATGAAATCACAGTAATTGTTTTAATTTGCTGCAGTTCTTCTCTTGTGTTAGTCTCCTCTGTACCAGAGTCTGTTGGGCCTTCTCTCTGGTGGAAGCTCCGACGCTCAACATTAAACTGTTGCAGATCTTTTCACATACCTCGTTGCATAGTAAGATGATAGAGTTGATCAATGCATTCTGTTGAAATTAAATGGACTTCGGTGAGTATGGCCATAGACATGAGAATATAGTTTCTGGATGCCCTTACCAATAGAACTTAGGTCATTGTAGCATTATTTGATTGGCTCGTTGATTAGCTGCGAAGTTCTGATTCAAACTAAGCTCTATTCTTCTGTGTTCTAGCCTATGTAACTCTGTACCTTGGTAATGCTATATACTCACTCATAATAAGTTTTCCTGTATATTTACAGACCTGACATCCAGCTGCCTCGTATACAGACACTACAAGTAGCACATCAGTGATTGAATACGGTGTTCATATTTAAACCTCTTGGTAAAAGATCTAGGGAAATTTTCTGAACCACTTGGACAAAGATGTATCTTTCTGCCGTAGCAGTGAGATGCTCCAAGTGTTCTGTATTCTCCTGCCAATGGCAGTGGTTATGTGATAATAATGGAGATGTTATAAACATAAATCTGCTAGTGGTTGTGGCTGATCTTTAAACATGTCTCTCCATCTTCTTTGCCTTCCAGGTTGTGCAAAATACAGAAATTACAAAAATATAAAATATATAAAATATTTAATTTGACATGGAATTATACACGGCAGCCATCTCATGACAACCTATATTCAACATTGATTATCAATGCCGGTGTCAATTATTTTAGTCAGTACAAAAAGCTAGAAAAATGACAATTGTTTCTTATTTGAGTGCATTAAAAAGAACTGCCTCTTCGTGAATTTATAATATTTTAAAGAACCCAACCCTGCTGTCCACAAATGCTTTTAAAAATCCATAGCTCTTTTTGAAGTTAAATATGCTCTTATTTTCAAAGACACAAATCACATTTAAACAGCCTAATTACACAATTACTTTTAATTCACTTCTTTTAATATATTAGGAATGACAGTAGTGTTCCTTCTGAGATAAGTATCCTACACTAATTAATATATATTCTAACCCATTGTAGAGGATAGGAATTGTTCTAATGACTCCCTTCTTTTGCTCAAATTAAACAGATTGCATCTTGTAAAGACAAGTATAGCCCAAAGCTGCCTTTTCACCCAACCTAGATTGTCCTTTTTCTACTTCTAACTAGAATCAGTTACACATCTGTTTGGGCAGAATAATGGTCATTATACATTTGAGATTACTTTTCTAGGTGGGGTTGAGCCCCAAATAAGAGCCAGATGAGGCTGAGTCCCAAATAAGAGCCAGGTGAGGCTGAGTCCCAACAATATGATCTAAATAAGAGCAAGGTGAGGCTGAGTCCCAACAATATGATCTAAATAAGAGCCAGGTGAGGCTGAGTCCCAACAATATTATCTAAATAAGAGCCAGGTGAGGCTGAGTCCCAACAATATGATCTAAATATTGTGTTGTGTTGGTTCTGCCTTTCAAGCTACCCAAAACTGCTCTATGCACATATTATGGTATATTTGCACGTGCATGAAGTCAGTCAATTCATTCACTCCGTGTTGGTAAATTCATGATTGTTGAGTGGACCACATAGTCAACTGCCATACGGAGCTATTTGTTACACTCATGTGAGGTTATGACCATCTGCCTAATTTGCTGTTGGTTTTCTGTATGCTGCCAAAACAGCGCCGACCCACAGAGGCTTGGACTCTACAAGACCCTTGAAGGTGTCCTGTGATATCTGGCACCAAGATATTAGCAACAGATCCTTCAAGTCCTAAATGTCCGGGGGAGCCACTGTGGATCTGAGTTGTTGGTCCAGCATATACACAGATGCACAATCGTAGGGAGATCCGGAAAAATGGAGGCAAGGGTGACACCTTGAACACTTCAACATGTTACTCCTTAAACCATTCTTGAACAATGTGTGCAGTGTGGCAGGGTGCATTATCCTGCTGAATGAGGCCCCAGCCCATTACCATAAAGAGGTGTACCTGGCCTGCTGTTGGGGTAGGTGGCGGGTATCAGATTGACTAACACATGAATGCCCAGACCCAGGGTTTCCCAGCAGAACATTGCCCAGAGCACTGCACCCCACCGAGTTGTCATCTTCCCACAGTGCATTTTGGTGCCATCACATTCCCAGGTAAACGGCGCACACAATCGGTAATGTCACTTTGTTTGGATCATGTTGTAATTGATCATATTCTGATTGATTGCATGTCTTAGTCTTTTGGATTCAGCTTGTCAGTAGAAAAGGCTTGTAAACCTAAGCCCATCTTTCTCCCTTTATCTCTCTGTCTTTCTCTCTTCATCTCTCTGTCTTTCTCTCTTTATCTCTCTGTCTGTCTCTCTTTATCTCTCTGTCTTTCTCCCTTTATCTCTCTGTCTTTCTCTCTTCATCTCTCTGTCTTTCTCCCTTTATCTATCTGTCCGTTCACTCCCTGTCCATCACTCATCCTGTGGGCATTCATGGGCAGACCTATCATTTTAAGCTTTTTCTACCCCTAATAGATTTTTCCTCACTACCGTGTGGCTGGGTATCGACTTGGGAGTCAAATAGCATGGAACGTCATGCTTGAGGTGTTATGAATGGGTATTGCTGGTATGAAAGGGGGCGTGAAAACAAACATATTTATCCCCCCACCCCAAACCTCCTTCCGCCATTCCTGTGTGGCAGGCAATGACACCTGTCAGCTACCATACATCAGTCTGCCGTTCTATACAAGCACATTGATTGTCCAATGACTCAGTCAGTGCTGCGCATTAAAGGTTTCCAATCTGTTGATCTTAATTGGGATTTCTAGAGCGGCAGACACTAGTTGGTGACATTACATCCTCACTGGACCCACTTGCAGAGGGTGTTGGACAGTCACTTGTGTGTTTGTCTTCTTATTTGCAGTGAAAGCAAGGAAGAATTGCTTCCTTTAGCTAGCGGCTGAAAGAATGAGGAAAATGGGCCCTAAACTCAAACTGAAAAACATTTTGCTAAGTGTTTCAGTTTTTTATTCGCTCTGAAATTGCCTCATTGAGAGATTTTCCTCTGGATTCTCTTTTCCTAACTCCAGTCTTTTTATGTATATTTTTTTTTTTTTTATTATTTCGAATATTTTGAAGCAATTAATTCATATTTGATGAAGAAAAATTGTTTATACAAAAAATGTATTCCGAGGCCTTGTTGCCCTTAACTTACTTCACTATGGTAACTGTTTGACATTGAACAAACGCTGGATGTCAAAGGGAAATCCATGATTGTCTAATTCAATCTGTAGCTCATTAAACTGGATGCTTTCCTAATAAAAGCCTTTCCTCTGCCAGTTCTCTCGTAATTAATTTAACCCCAACATAATACAATAACGTATATGCAATAAAGCATATATTAACGATTCAGGGGTCGGTCAGTGTTTTCTCATGTTAGACGAGGAACCTTATCGCAAGCCATCCTTTTTGTTGTCTAATTAACTCTGTAGTGTTTCTGGTCTAATAATTTTACTAGTGAGTTATTGGCCATTTTATAAACACTTTTCCATCAATATTGCTGCATATGACTGGGGATTGGGCATGTGTCATTTTATTGTTGCCTATCCGACAGACATTGGAATCAAAACAGCCTTGTCTGATGGCCACCATTTTTTTTGTTTTTTTGTTTATTAAAGGCATTTGACAACACTAAACTTTGCTTTTGACTTTGGTGAAGCTGCTAGTTGCCACAATTACTTTTTTGTATGAGCAACTTTGTTGCTTCCAAATTGACTGAGTTGTTCAATTATTATTTTGTGTCCATATAGATTGTGCTTTTATCATTAAGTGTTATTTGTATTAACCTAATAAGGTTTAAACAGCCAAGATTGTCAAATCGTTAGCAAACGGAGAGTTTTTTATAAAAACACGTCTATTTCATGTCACGTTTGAAGTTAATGAAGAGTTTATAAGTGATGTGAACAGAATTGCAGCTGTAGTCACAAAACAATGACATGAGTCTGGCACGGCTCCAAATGATGCAGAGTAATTATCTAGATAAGTGAAGTTCACGGTAAGTGGGTTTGGAGAAATAAACAAAATACTGTGGTTCATTTAACAACATGATGGTTTGGCGATTGATGCTGTTGCCCAGTCTGGCCCAGGTGAATAGGACAAACCTGCATTGACACTGTCTGGTTGATCTCAGCAGTCAGAACTGGCCATGACTCCGGTGACGGGCATCCGGACGGGCATTCTCCCGACACCTGGTTGCCTTCGGCTGTGCGTATCGCCGTCTGCAGAGTCTTACGATCAGGAAGACCCAGAGCCATGAGCTTTGTGACGACCAATAAGGGCACGTTGATGTTGAGTCCACGCCCAGTGCAATTGCATCACAGGGGATCTGTTGGGCGATAGGAGGATTGGAAAGGGCCATTCCATACCGCACATACCATACCGCACAGAGGACATATGGTTCAATATGTACCAGTGTCTTTGTGACTCCTGTGACTTCCTTCATCAACATCTGCAAAACATCATCAACAGGCCTCCTGCTGGTATTGGCAATAGATGACTAGATTATATGATTCAGAATACTCTGCTTCATACAGTTAAAGGTGGCTTGTTGGGTACCTGGCAGTTATACCGACCCTGGGGAATATATGACGCCCTGGGGTTGGTTCATATCAGAGCCTGCTAACATCATGCTATTGTTTGCAGCCCCTCAGACTTGGCAGAAAAGGGAGAACTGATAGCGGACACCAGCGCTGCCGAACAAGACCCACAGCGAACATCGATCCACCGGAGACGGTTTAGTTAAGGTTTTCCTTCGGTTGCATTTCTGTTGTTGAATGAACTCCCTCAGCTGTTGACTCAACGCCTGGCTCTGGGTCCAGTGATTTGACCTGCTACAAGCTGCTACCAGTACACATTTTGGAACGATGCTACTTTACCTTCCTGATCTTTTATGAAATGTGATTCTGCTCCAAGGAATATCCTACAGATAAGCAGTGAATAATAAATGCCGAAACGACTTGAGTAGGTCCTGTGTTTTTATTGAATGTGTCATTTAGCTGATGCATTTTCAGTGCAACTTACATGCAATATTCATTGTATTTCTTTACAACCCTTTAATACATTACCATAGTACCTCTCTTACTTTACAAATTTACCTCCACTACTTTTGGTACTTGACTCTTTCCACGTGATAAGACATGAGGCCATGACATTAATTTTGCTCCAGAAACTGACGCTGCCACAGGGATAACCAATTGTGTCGACTGTGCTTATCCTCCTGGATACTTTATCTGAAGAAAATCCGAGCCGTCTGAAGTGAAAATATATGTCTCCCTCCCTTCAACAAAATGCATTACCACATGTCCTTAAACAAATGAAAATAATGCCATCCACCCAAAATAATAATTCAAGAACAAAGTGTAGCGGGAATGAGTTTTTATTGTTTTACCACTGTTCGTCATCAGGTTTGCAGGAAGCTTTATGTCATTGTGATGGTTTTGAGACTGTTACAGCCGCCGGGCCAGAAGGTTGTGAGTTCACAGACCAATCCAGACAAGGGTGAGAGATCTAATTTAGCCAATGGCTTTGAATCTATCATCATATTTGCAGACTAAAATGAAATTGTAAATGCGTTTCATGCAATTTGACATCATTTTCAATGTCATCTCATATAACTGGAGACAAGCAAAATCTATTTTAAAACTGAAGCTGCTTGTTGTATAATTTGGCTGGAGCACAGAGAGAGAGATTTTTTTGGCCAGTTTTTAGTCCAGTATTTGGTTCATTTGACTCTGGGCATCATACGTCGCTGTTGTTTTTTAATTACGAAAGTCCTGTTTAATTTATTTACCCTTTGTTGTAGTGGGTCTATTTATAGGCCTATCATAGAGGTGTGTCTAGTTATGCTAGAGGTAGAGGTGTGTCTAGTTATAGACCTATTATAGAGGTTCTAGTTATTGGCCTATTATAGAGGTGTGTCTAGTTATAGACCTATTATAGAGGTTCTAGTTATTGGCCTATCATAGAGGTTTGTCTAGTTATGCTAGAGGTAGAGGTGTGTCTAGTTATAGACCTATTATAGAGGTTCTAGTTATTGGCCTATCATAGAGGTTTGTCTAGTTATGTTAGAGGTAGAGGTGTGTCTAGTTATAGACCTATTATAGAGGTTCTAGTTATTGGCCTATTATAGAGGTTTGTCTCGTTATGCTAGAGGTAGAGGTGTGTCTAGTTATAGACCTATTATAGAGGTTCTAGTTATTGGCCTATCATAGAGGTTTGTCTAGTTATGTTAGAGGTAGAGGTGTGTCTAGTTATAGACCTATTATAGAGGTTCTAGTTATTGGCCTATCATAGAGGTTTGTCTGGTTATGTTAGAGGTAGAGGTGTGTCTAGTTATAGACCTATTATAGAGGTTCTAGTTATTGGCCTATTATAGAGGTTTGTCTCGTTATGCTAGAGGTAGAGGTGTGTCTAGTTATAGACCTATTATAGAGGTTCTAGTTATTGGCCTATTATAGAGGTTTGTCTAGTTATATGCCTATTATAGAGGTTCTAGTTATTGGCCTATCATAGAGGTTTGTCTAGTTATGCTAGAGGTAGAGGTGTGTCTAGTTATAGACCTATTATAGAGGTTCTAGTTATTGGCCTATTATAGAGGTGTGTCTAGTTATAGACCTATTATAGAGGTTCTAGTTATTGGCCTATCATAGAGGTTTGTCTAGTTATGCTAGAGGTAGAGGTGTGTCTAGTTATAGACCTATTATAGAGGTTCTAGTTATATGCCTATTATAGAGGTTTGTCTAGTTATATGCCTATTATAGAGGTTCTAGTTATTGACCTATTATAGAGGTTTGTCTAGTTATATGACTCCAGTTCCCTCTCTATGAAAATATTCAATTCAATTAAATGTATTATTGTGGTCAGTAACCCTAGATCATGTTACCGTAACCAACTAGGCCTATCTAAACATATTCTAAATATCCACTATATAATCCACCATTGATGTACCCCATGTATGTCTTACAGCACATCAGCACTGTCTCAATCAATTGTTTACAAAAACAATTACTAGAAATGTATGTCGTTCTGCCCTTTACAAAGATGGTTTTAACAATATTCACTTATTCATCCCATAAACAAATTTATCCAGATTTAATCAGAACAAAACGATTAGTTGTTAATGTCATATATTTGTGATTCAGACTGTGATTGATTGTAATGAGTGTGTCTCTGATCCTTGATGTAAATGCAGACATTTGGCAGATTTACGCTGTTTGATTTCATTCTACAACTTTTGCCCCGTACTGAAGAAGCTCTATGGGTTTTATTTCTTGTACTGAGCTAATCTCTGCGGCTAAATTGCATAATCAATTCAACTGGAAACCAATTAAATTGATTATATTGTGTTCTTACTTCTTACAGTGTCTGGTTGAATCTCTTCCTGCCTGGAATTCAATGCGTTACCTCAGGCTCGGAAAAGCATTAATACAGACAAAATAAAAAAGGATTTAAAGCATGTGACATACCATTCAGCCTGATGTCAGACTAAACAGCTTACTGGAATGCGATGTGGAGATTGAATAAGAGACCGCTGTATTCCAAACGAGCATGATGTAATATACATACTCCTCCTTTCAAGACATGCAGACTTATACTGTGTGCACGTGCATGTTTCACACTCACAACTGATCTGAGAAATGTCTTAGGAAAAGGATGCTGTTGTTTTGTTGTGGTGAGAGACTGGATAGATAGTGTTGCCACATCATGGAGGCAGAACGGATGCCATGATCACATGGTTCTATGGTTGCAATGAAACTGGTACCCTATGCCCTCCAGAGTGCACTCCCTTTGACCAGGGTGCACAGGGAATAGGGTGCAATCTAGAGTACAGCCTATCTGATTTTTCTTGTGGTTTGATCAGAGATGAAAGAGGAACTTATAGCTGAAGAAATACGGCAGTAAGAGTCTTTTACGGCAACTTTGAAATGCAAAAGATGAGAAATAATGGTGCCAAGTTAAAAGGCTTTTCCTACTTTTGGTGTTTCAGTCTCTTTGAATTTGTGTTTTTTTGAAGTTGATGCTTTAGTGATTCCAATGGCTTTTTTCCCCTTAGCACGTGTCACTGCTCAATGTATTCGGCAATGCTGCCGTCCATTCTAAAGGCTCTATTTCTATATTCCTACTGTCCATTCTAAAGGCTCTATTTCTATATTCCTACTGTCCATTCTAAAGGCTTTTCATCATGCTGGACATTTCTTCTAGGAAAATGATCCAATCACACTCCCTAGTAGCTTTCCAGGTTTTTACATACTGTACGTAATAAAACAACAGAATGTATTTTCCTTTGCATAATACAGTGACAATCCCCTGAACATTCCACACATGACAAAGTAAACCGCACTGGCACGTTTTGAAAGTTAAATTATGAATTGCTGCCGAAGTCCCCAGAACAATTTACACATGTTTTGGGGAACATAAGAATGTTCTCTTTGTTTCTATAACATCCCTAAACAGCATCAACAACAATAAGGAAAACAATACTTGAGACACAACCTTACACTATGGTTCACCAGAGCACCAGGAAAGGGAATGCACGCTAGTCTTCATTGCCCCGCAAAGAGGATGTATTAAAACCGAAAACATGAACACTTTTAAATTAGTTACATTTGTTAAAATCTGTAAAGCACAATATTATCAAGTTTCCATAAACTTATCTTTATTAGCTAATTAGTAATTTACCACCTTTTGCCTAGGTAAATTAACTGAGATAACAATCTAATTTTCAGCAAAGTTGGAGAAATTAGACTCTGGGACAGAACCAAATATTTATCGATCTTGACAGCTTGGGAATTGGATCAAGCAACCTCTCGGTTATGACTACAAACGAATGCACCTCTGTGTAAAGTTATCACTACTGCCAGACCGACCTTCTACATTGTTCTCTACATAGACGCGGCAATTTTGAATGTTTCATATCAGGGTGATCGTTTCTGGTTTATATTGCTGATGTGAGTAAAGCAATTGAAATGTGAATGCTCTTAGTTTTTCCATCAGATTCCCCGTGAACTAATGAACCTTCCAGTTGGTGTATCTCGAAGAAGTAAATGGGCTAAATGAGTAAATCTTCAGGGATGGTTTGTGTGTGTTTTATGAGGCAGCGGTTAATCCTATCAAGGAAAGATTTGCTTTCTTTATGAGCCTAGTGGATCAGGATCTGGGGAGCTTGTGAACTAACTGCCAAATAGGGACAAATTACAAACCATTGACAAAACCAAAGGCTTAGTGATATTGATCCTGACAGGGAAGTAAAAGATAAACCACTTCATCTGTTATCCCGCTCCTCTTCGTCGATGCCATCTTATCCTCTTCCTCATCTTCCTCCATCCTTTCGACCTCTACTCCTCGTCTTCTTCAATACTGTCTGAGACACAGCACTTCTCTATTTCCCCCACTTTACCCCTCTCTCCTCATTTGTCCTCTTGCCTTTCTTCGTCTTCCTCCTTCTGCTAATCTGCACCATAGTCGTGTCTGAAACAAAGTTCTTCCTCCTCTTTCGCCTCCTCCTTTTCATTTATAAACTGATTGATCTGTCGATGTGTGTGAGACACACCAGTACTCCTCTTCTCTATAATAATGCTGTCTACTGCATCTACTGTGGAAAGTGTTCATACTGTATACCTTCAGGGGATCAGGGGCATGACCTCTCCTTCTCTATCTTCTCTGGTCTCTCTCTCTCTCTCTACTCTTTCTTTCTTTGAGCCCACTCTCTCCTTGAGCTTGTGTGGAGGGCTTGTTTAAAAAAAAAGTGTTATTTATCTATTTAGTTCATTTGTCATGGATGAGGTTAATCTGGCTCTTTACAGTCGGCACCACTGGGTGTATAGATGGGTTTCTGTGTGAGTGGGGGACAGGCCGGGTTGTTTTCAAATGGCATCTCAGCCCAACAGGAAAGAGATGCTGAGGTGGCTGAACGTGGGTTTAGGTGTTATCCAGAGACAGGTGTACGCGGGGTGACAGGGCCAGCTGTAGTAGGCAAACAGAGAGTATAATGGACAACGCGGTTCTGTTCGTGAAGAAGATTTGTTTGGAGAACAGAGTAATTGCAAGCGAAATCTTTCCCAGAGTGATGTGTTGTTACTGATTTACAAAAGTCGTAATTGCACATTTGCCTCAGATCATTTGTTAGTTTGCTGTGTCAGGGTTTTGGCCAGCATCCAGGGGGAATCCGTTAGACGTGTGCTTCATTTGTTTATGTTTCTTAACAACGTGGAGCAGCTGCTAAATACACATTAAAGGCTTCGTCTTGGCGGAACGAACTGATGCGCGCAGTTTAAACAGCAACTCCATCAAAGCGACTTGAGTACGGTAGGAAAACGATAACCGCATCGGTTCTGAATAGAACGACACACAGAAGAACAAACTGAGCGGCTGGGATGGGAAAAGTCATTCGAGGAAGGCTCGCCTGTCATCGGGTAGGAGGCGTCAGCAGGGTGGAAGGCCAGTGTGGGCGAGGTAGAGAACGTTTCTGTGCCAACGTTGGAGGCGGAAGGTGGCGAATAGGAATGGTGCCTGTATGATGACGATCGCTGGTTTTGGATTGCTCAGTGTGCTCATATGCCAGTTGGGCTGAGGGCTCAATAAATAAACGAAACAACCGGTGAGAGAAAGAACATGTTTTGTTTTTGAGTAATGCATTCTTGATTCTGCAAAATGTATTGGGTCAGTAACAACAGGAGGAATGAGAGGCTCCGTGTCGGTTCATCCAGAAGGCAGTTTGGGTCGTGGGTCACAATGATGCATCAGGGCTTGTTTTTAGACTTGTTTACATGGATCGGTCCCATCTGGCGCACATCTGGTTTTATCAGCTTTTCTACTGGTTTGAAGACACACCGGTCCAGAAGGACAACGGCCAGACTGGTTGGAGCTGATGGAAGCTCGTTAACTCGTTACAACCACGGTATGCCAGGACAGCGTCTCCAAACTCACTACATCTGTAGCCTTGAAAAAGATGGACGACAGAATCAGAAGTCCACAGAGTGTGTTCCTTCTGTCAGCTACGAACAGGAAATTGAGGCTACAATTTTCAGGTGCCCACCAAAGATGAACATTAGAGGTTTGGAAAAACATTGCCCGGTCTGATGAGTCTCGATTCATACTGCAACACTCAGATGGTCGGGTCAGAATTTGGCATAAAAAACCTGAAAGCATCGCGGATGTGCGGCTGACAATTCTGCAGCAACTGTGTGATGCAATAATGTCAATATGGACCAACATCGCTGAGGAATGTTTTCAGAACCGCGTTGAGTCGATGCCACAATGGTCGTCAAAGCAGGCAGTCCCAGCCCTGCCCAGGGATATACCACCGGGACCTCATCAAGCAAGACACAAAGCCAAAGAAGATGCAATGAGAGATGTATATTTGGTTGCCCTCACTGCCGTTTGGACCCAGCAAGACGGGAGGCCTAGAGGGCGAAAGAAAGACGCCGTGAAAGAAGGGCTGAGAGGCTGCCGACACACTGGATGACTGAGCCAAAGAGACAAAACAACCCAAGACTAAACAGCTTCCGAATCCTTTACTCCCTGACGAGGGTCTGTCATGGAAATCTAGGTTTACCGTACAGAACTCTCCGCTGAATGGTAAGAGAGAGAAGCAGTTCTCTTTGCACAATCGTAATGCCTTCCATTTGCAAGCAAAAAAGACACTCAGGTGCGAGAAGAATTCAATCTATGAGTCACCAACACGAAGCTTTGAGTATTAAGGTAAGAAAGTGCACAGCAGTCTTGTGTCAACAACACATTACTTTAGTTCCATCCACTCCGACCCCCTGTTGCGGTAATGGTCATCCTGTCCCAGAATGCATTCCTGTTTTCACCCCCCCACTCAGACAAATGGTTTACAACGACAATCAGCGCCACATGTTTATCTCTTCTCAAGAGCGCAGTTTACTTCCATTCACACGCAAAGAAACCATTACTGTGGTTTAGACGCACTTATATTCTAACGACGATCTTTAACTAATACATTTATGCAGAATAGAACACAAGAATATATACTTCCATAACAGGACCCGTCGGTGTGTGGTTGGGCCAAATCACATCAGCCATACTCGCTCTTATCTTGGGGGCCCTCGTGGTCACATAATTAGTCAACAACTAAGTGTCGAAAATCTGGAGGTCAGGAACATGGCATGCTGGCACCATGACGACGACCTCTCGCTCAACTTCAGCAAAACGACAGAGCTGAAAACGAAGGAGCGGAATACAGGAAGGCTATTGTGCATTACCCATCCACAGCTATCACTGCCAAATAAACATACATAACCCATACTCCGCAGTCCGCACATTGTTATTGTTTTCCAGGCTATTTGCCAGTCATTCACTGTTATAGGTATAGTTTTATCCACGGTGTTCATATGCTGTGTATACCGTCTAGTGTTTGTGTATATTGTGGTGTGAACACACTTCCATAAGAGCCAAAGTGAGAAGGCTGGCAAGTTTTAGATGATTCCAGAGGATGCCTGCCGGTTCCCTACACCCATTCCCTGCACAGCGTTCTCCAATCTGAACTGCCATCAGGGGAGGTCTATAAAGGCCCCTGAAGAGAAGGATGGGGGGTAGCTAAAAGAAGATGTGACAAGATATGCTGTCCTCAATATTGCTGTACCCCAGTGACTCCCAGCTCAGGAAGGATGGGAAATACAGTCAAGAGACGAGGGCCTCTGTGTAATTTGTGATTTTCCCCGCTTTTCCTCCTCTGGTTCTGCCAATGAACTGGCAACAATGGCCTTGAATGCTTGCATTGTGTCTTTGCTCAGGGACTCAGGGACTGGTCGAGTCTATTGTTGCTTCCCTTCTTCTGTTGCTGGAAGACTCAGAGAGCATCATGCGGACTCTGATGGTGAACCGTGCCCAAGTAAGGTGGTGGGAACAACCACTGAGGCCAAAGGTTTGTAGAGACTCCATCAGAACTGGTGGAGGAACCTGGTGCCGTGCTGTAGCCCACCAAAAACCTGAACCCTTGCAAAGTGTCTTTTCGCTTGGTCTGTCCCTTTTACAACATATGTATATATATATATATATTCAGCATATCTATTGTGTTATTATGCGAGTACAGAATTTTGTATTCACGTAGTATATACAGTATATTGAGTAGCGACAAGTGGTGGATCCGCATGTAAACAGTGTACACTCTGTAACTACGAGCACTGAGCCATTACGGCAAGAGAACTTTAGATTTAGGGTCCGTAAAGCGTTGAAAGATTTAAGCCATAAGGTTCCAGATAAGCTGGAACCTTACCTCTCAATGCTGCCTGCTGAACTTCTTGCTGGGCCAATTACATGTGTTTTTAATTTCAGCCTTGCAACAAACTGTATTCCCAAAGTGTGAAAGGCAGCGCGTATCTTACTTTTATTTAAAGTTGGGGACCCGCTGAATGTAGATAATTACCACACAATTTGAATTAAATGTCAATTAAGGCAGTTTCTTACTTCAATCCGAAATCTTGAGTAAAACTCAGTCTGGTTTTAGGGCTGGACAGAACCAGAACAGCAGCCATGATAGTGATTGCTGACATTATCAACATGCTTGAAAAAAAAAAAACTGCTGGATTGTTTGACACTGTGAGTTGCTGTTGTCTTGACTATTGGTCATGTTAAGGGGGCCGTATATGGGTTAAGAAATCTTATTGACCTTAGCAGAGGAGTACCTCAGGCCTTGATCATGGCAACAATTTTATTTTCTATTTTAACCGATCACTGGCCCGACCTGCCCTCTAATTAGCATCGCCACGCTATATGGGTCTGAACTAGAATATGTTGATACATACAAATACCAGGGTGTCTTGTTAGACAGCTCTCTCCTTCCAGCCGCACATAAACAAACTAAATTCCAAAAAGAAGTGCAGAGTTGGTTTCCTTTTCCGCAACAAGGCCACCTTCACTCATGCTGCCAAACTTGCCTTGGTGAAGATGACTATTATACCAATGTTCGACTTTGGTGATGTCATCTAAAGAACTGCCTCAAACTCTCTCCTGAAAAATTGGATTTGGTTTACCATATTATTACCAATGTCCCACATAACACCCACACACATTTACATTCTGTATATATACACTCCTTTGTATTTTTATATTGTTGCTGAACTAACCTACTTATATACCTCATCCTGTATAATCTGTATATTGACTCCCCACTTGATCCTGTGTTACCCTGGTATGTCCCAATGCTATTTGCACTCTTATGTTCTCAATCGGCCTACCTGGTTAAATAAAGGTTAAATAAAAATACAATGAAAGAATATACGATACAGTCATCAGAACATGTGCCTCCTCTCTGCTTCAGGCTGTTGATAAGCTCCAAATTGCATTTAACTCATTGCAGATTTCCCTGCACAGGCTTAATGTAGTTTAATGCTCAGAGACCCAAATATAACACGTTTAATAGATGTCACTATAATAAGCTTGGCGTTGTCTCATCTAAGGGGGCAACCATTTCAAATGTAACTTGATATAATATTCTTGGATGGATAAATTGACTTCATCTGAAATAAATATATTAGTTATTTTATGTCCGTTCTCCCTTGTAAAGATAGCAACACTTTTTTATATGCTATTGAGTGTGTGGATTTGCTGCAAATCCATGCAGCATCATCTGCTGCTAAAAAGTTACGAGAAAAACGGTAAAGTACCAGAGGTGTCTCGCCGGCGTTAAAAAAGACGCTTTAAAACACGACACCGTGTCCACGGTGCAGCGCTGAGCTTTATCACAAATGCTAAATCGTCCTTTAGCTAAACGTATACGGTTACATTTGTGGGTTTTCAAATTGCCCAGTTATCTTTGTTGTTTTCTTACCTTTGTTGTAAGTCGTCACGAGGCAGCTGCTTCGGTTACTTGTTTCTAAGGAGGAATGTTGATCGAGGCTGAATCCTCTAAGTGTATATAGTTGTATTGGAAGGTGTTTATTGTATTGTTATGTGTGTCAATGTTTCTGTCTGGAGGACATACTGCTCTAGTGTTAGCATGATGGGATACAGGAGATGGGCTGTCTGGAGGACCTACTGCTCTAGTGTTAGCATGATGGGATACAGGAGAGGAGGACCTACTGCTCTAGTGTTAGCATGATGGGATCAGGAGATGGGCTGTCTGGAGGACCTACTGCTCTAGTGTTAGCATGATGGGATACAGGAGATGGGCTGTCTGGAGGACCTACTGCTCTAGTGTTAGCATGATGGGATACAGGAGATGGGCTGTCTGGAGGAAATACTGCTCTAGTGTTAGCATGATGGGATACAGGAGATGGGCTGTCTGGAGGACCTACTGCTCTAGTGTTAGCATGATGGGATACAGGAGATGGGCTGTCTGGAGGACCTACTGCTCTAGTGTTAGCATGATGGGATACAGGAGATGGGCTGTCTGGAGGACCTACTGCTCTAGTGTTAGCATGATGGGATACAGGAGATGGGCTGTCTGGAGGACCTACTGCTCTAGTGTTAGCATGATGGGATACAGGAGATGGGCTGTCTGGAGGACCTACTGCTCTAGTGTTAGCATGATGGGATACAGGAGATGGGCTGTCTGGAGGAAATACTGCTCTAGTGTTAGCATGATGGGATACAGGAGATGGGCTGTCTGGAGGACCTACTGCTCTAGTGTTAGCATGATGGGATACAGGAGATGGGCTGTCTGGAGGACCTACTGCTCTAGTATTAGCATGAAGGGATAAAGGAGATGGGCTGTCTACTGCTCTAGTGTTAGCATGATGGGATACAGGAGATGGGCTGTCTGGAGGACCTACTGCTCTAGTGTTAGCATGATGGGATACAGGAGATGGGCTGTCTGGAGGACCTACTGCTCTAGTGTTAGCATGATGGGATAAAGGAGATGGGCTGTCTGGAGGACCTACTGCTCTAGTGTTAGCATGATGGGATAAAGGAGATGGGCTGTCTGGAGGACCTACTGCTCTAGTGTTAGCATGATGGGATACAGGAGATGGGCTGTCTGGAGGACATACTGCTCTAGTGTTAGCATGATGGGATACAGGAGATGGGCTGTCTGAAATACTGCTCTAGGTTAGCATGATGGGATACAGGAGATGGGCTGTCTGGAGGACCTACTGCTCTAGTGTTAACATGATGGGATACAGGAGATGGGCTGTCTGGAGGACCTACTGCTCTAGTGTTAGCATGATGGGATACAGGAGATGGGCTGTCTGGAGGACCTACTGCTCTAGTGTTAGCATGATGGGATACAGGAGATGGGCTGTCTGGAGGACCTACTGCTCTAGTGTTAGCATGATGGGATAAAGGAGATGGGCTGTCTGGAGGAAAGACTCCTCTAGTGTTAGCATGATGGGATACAGGAGATGGGCTGTCTGGAGGACCTACTGCTCTAGTGTTAGCATGATGGGATACAGGAGATGGGCTGTCTGGAGGACCTACTGCTCTAGTGTTAGCATGATGGGATAAAGGAGATGGGCTGTCTGGAGGAAATACTGCTCTAGTGTTAGCATGATGGGATACAGGAGATGGGCTGTCTGGAGGACCTACTGCTCTAGTGTTAGCATGATGGGATAAAGGAGCTGAGCTGTCTGGAGGACCTACTGCTCTAGTGTTAGCATGATGGGATACAGGAGATGGGCTGTCTGGAGGAAATACTGCTCTAGTGTTAGCATGATGGGATACAGGAGATGGGCTGTCATGGAGTTTTTGGCTCACCTGTCCGTGCAAACAGACGGACGTCTGTTCCCAATCCTGTTGTGAGTAATAGACATCCTTTTGATTTCAGTGGATGACTTGGAGCCGGAGCATTGATTTTGAAAGGCGTTTGCCCTGTTACATTGAGGCGATAACTTACGGTGGCTTAATTGTCTACATTTGATATGTGATGTTTTACTCGTCTGCCTGCCTGTAGGAGAACAATGGCAGCTAACACCCCCATAGCAGATGCTCCTCACTACAGCATTATGTGTGTGTTGGTTCTGAAAGGATTATTGTCATGTCGTTGTGACCATGATGCTGCCGTCCGACCATTCATCCGTTCATCCGCCCATCCGTTCATTCGTTTGTTCAGTAGCGTTCGGCTAAAATCAGTCGTTGTTCACAGTTTCCATTTTGGTTAACTTGTTCCTCTCTCATCTCATCACAGCTGGGTTCACACAGAGCAACAGGAAAGTTTAATAGAAGCGGAATAAAGGTGGGATATGCACTGAAGACGAGTCATTCAATACCATTGTTTAAATATATATTTTCAATGTGGTGCGCGTGACGGTACACTTCAAGGAGTTGCTCTGGGAATATCTGAATCCGCACCATCAGCCACTTGGAGTTGGTTTGCTGCAGGAGAGAATCAAGACATGAATCATCGAGTCATGAATCATCGAGTCATGAATCATCGAGTCATGAATCATCGAGTCATGAATCATCGAGTCATGAATCATCGAGTCATGAATCATCGAGTCATGAATCATCGAGTCATGAATCATCGAGTCATGAATCATCGAGTCATGAATCATCGAGTCACGAATCATCGAGTCACGAATCAAGTCACGATTTCCAGTTAGTAGAAAAATAATGATGGGGGGTCACACTAATGACAGTCAATTCAGAAACGCAGCTTGTACCACAACTGGTAGTTATCTTGCTAGTTAATTATTTAGTCGGCCTAAACATTCATGTCGTAAACGCTATTTCCAGTGGAAACTCTAGCCAACTGGCCATGCATCGTGACAACATAAAACATTTATACATCCATGCTGTGCACATACTGAATCCATTGTCTGTCTTTGGAATCGCCTAACATGATCCATTTAATCACTAATTTATTCAATTATTTGATAATGACTCATGCTAGCCATTTCGTTGTGACGTTGCAAGAGTGGCCTGTGACCCAGTTACTTCAGTGGGGGGTTGACTGCCTTGATCATGTGCGAAATGGTTGAAGATGGTAAGAGCACTGTGGAGTCATGTGACTAGCAGACTCAACAACTATTGGCACTGTGGAGTCATGTGATTAGCAGACTCAACTACTATTGGCACTGTGACTAGCAGACTCAACAACTATTGGCACTGTGACTAGCGACTCAACAACTATTGGCACTGTAGAGTCATGTGACTAGCAGACTCAACAACTATTGGCACTGTAGAGTCATGTGACTAGCAGACTCAGCAACTATTGGCACTGTGGAGTCATGTGACTTGCAGACTCAACAACCATTGGCACTGTAGAGTCATGTGACTAGCAGACTCAACAACTATTGGCACTGTGGAGTCATGTGACTAGCAGACTCAACAACTATTGGCACTGTAGAGTCATGTGACTAGCAGACTTAACAACTATTGGCACTGTGGAGTCATGTGACTAGCAGACTCTGCAACTATTGTCACTGTGGAGTCATGTGACTAGCAGACTCAACAACTATTGGCACTGTAGATTCATGTGACTAGCAGACTCAACAACTATTGGCACTGTGGAGTCATGTGACTAGCAGACTCTGCAACTATTGTCACTGTGGAGTCATGTGACTAGCAGACTCAACAACTATTAGCACTGTGGAGTCACGTGACTAGCAGACTCTGCAACTATTGTCACTGTGGAGTCATGTGACTAGCAGACTCAACAACTATTGGCACTGTAGATTCATGTGACTAGCAGACTCAACAACTATTGGCACTGTGGAGTCATGTGACTAGCAGACTCTGCAACTATTGTCACTGTGGAGTCATGTGACTAGCAGACTCAACAACTATTAGCACTGTGGAGTCACGTGACTAGCAGACTCAGAACAACCGCCCCTCCCCCCTGAGATGTGCGTAAACCAGCAAGAAATGTCTGATCTCTGTGATGGCCAACAAGGGTTTAGCCACCAAGTACTAAGTAATGTTCGGCAATTTATGACTTATTTGAAATTAATTGTTCTGTTCTTATTCTGTTACTCACTGTTCAAATAAACCTACCATTAAAAGTATAGACTGATCATGTCTTTGTCAGTGGGCAAATGTACAATATCAAATACTTCAGTGTATAGGTGTGTCAGCATACAGTGCATGAGTTCCCAGTCACAGACAGGGTCGACCAAAACATACAGAAGGACTGCAGTCTGGAGTAAGTGTGAAAGACTTGGCATCTTTGGACAAGGTCAACTGGGGTAAGATTAAGGCTCTGTTATGTGGCAGCTGTCTGGAGGGCTGCAGTCGACTGGGCTCCAGATTTGCAGGGAGTTTCTGGGTTCGTAGAAGCACCTTGTCTCTGTCAATTGAGACATTGACAGTGACACAGTGGATTTCCTGGGCAAGATTATGCTCACTAGCAAACACGGATACCCTGGGAAACGACTTGATTACAGCAATCAATAGTATTCTCCAAAGAAATTAAGGTTGTACGTAGCTTTAAATCCAACGGCCTAAGGTGGTCTAGCAATCTAACCTGCAGACCGGAGATGAATAGAAATTGTATGATTGCCATATAAGAGCTTTACTTTGGATCTTTCGTCCATTGGGTCTCCATATCACTCAAATGTGTCAGCCTTTACATATGAGCCGGACACTTCTATTTGGTCACACAGATTCAAACATCCAGAAGGACATTACACAGACTCTCCATACTCGGGTAGAAGCCGGCGATACAGACAGCCTTAGCACGTCCAGAACATATATACGCTCACGTGTACTGTGTTATTTGAAGTGGTGTCAGTTAACCAAGGTGTAGCGCCGGGCGACATTATGAATGATAACAACATCATGGCCCTTTTTAACAGTTCTTCCTCCACCGGGCCTCTTTGACCCGGGGATAATGAGGGAACTGCTTTACTATCATTCTTGGCCTCGGGCAACTAACAAGCTGCTGGAACACGAAAGAACCTGTGCAATTGAATGTTTGTGTGGCCCATATAATGAGCAATTGGTTCTGTGCTGTGTGATTTATAATGTAGGTGGCTTACTAACATTGTAAGTCCTCACTTCTAAGAGAACCTTTTCCAACCCCATTAGTTCGAAAAGGTGGGTCGGTAGGAACCGGCAGGGAGTGTCACAAGCTGAGTTGCCAAGACTAACGAGGCGGTTCACCTCAGAGATATCACACATGAAGATGGCGCCGATCACCCACAATGTGGCAGTTATCTGGCCATGTAATGAACTGGCTGTTCCTAACCCACCCTGTCCAGGGCTGGACAGTCCTGTCCTAAAGGGCTCACTAGGCCTGGTAGATGTCAGATGGAGAGAACCAGCATGCACTCTGCGGAGGAGGGGTGGAGGTCTGGGGCTGGTCCTGCAGCTGTTCCACATGAGGCCAGTGAGGCTAATTACACAAGAGGTCTCTGGGTTATTGCGCTGCTGTGCGGAGGGCATGGCAGCTGACCGGGCACCAACCAGTGGGCGGCTGCCAGGGCCGTGGGCACGGAGGAAGCCAATCTCTCACAACTCACTGATCCTTTTAAGGTCAGTTCTGCAGGGATGTTTAATGGCGGCCGATATTGAGCCTGTGCCAGCTGAATGGTGGTGGTGGTGGTGGGGGGTGGTAATGGGGGTGGGGCCTAAGAACTGGCACAACATCCGGGCCAAACGTCCCCAAGGCTGCTGGAGAGCATCACGGTGAGTTTGGAGTTGCCCGGACCAGGAAGGAGATATGTATTGTAAAGTGTTGTATAATGTGATCGTGTATTTTATGGTGTTGTGTAATGTGACTCTTTTTAGAGTGTTGTTTATTAGCGTTGTTAAATGCCATAATCTATTGTTAGAAGCCCAATGTGAGTATGTGGAAGTTGCAATTGCAGCCAAGGTGTAATTGCTTGGCTTATGGTGATGATTTTAGAGTATGTTGATAATATTTCATGGTTCTATTCAAATACCCCACAATGGAATGGTTATTTTCTTAATAATTGCATTTGCAGTTATGCATATTTGTTATTTAACACCTTGATTGTATTGTGAATCACGCTGATCTTTAATTTTTTTTAATACAAACATGTTTAATTTAATGGCCATATCACCTTTAAAAATAGTAACATAAAAAAATGTGTTGCTTTTCAGGTGGGTATTGTTTTCTAAAGTGTATAATGTGTAATGGGCTGATAATATCTTCTGTATTGGATAAATCAATAAAAAACAACAGTATGTGTTGTATATAGTCGAGCCATTTTACGCTACCCAATGCATTTGCACAGATTAAGAGTAAGTACAGTAAAGCAATCCTGTTTAGGTAGCTTATCCTTTACATGCAATGGTTGTTGGAAAAAGTTTGTGGAGTTGATGAACTGTCAGATGTCTGTCTGTCTGTCCAAGTGCTTTTATAAACACTCCACAAAGCAGCAGTTAGCAAGGGCATCAAAAGGCCTGAGTGAAGACCGTGGTAGCCTCAGGCCAAACATTGGAAAAACAGCCAGTACAGCAGCAGAAAACATTTTGGCGTGTTTATAAATAAAGGGTGAACATTTAAATATGGGTTCATTTACAATACTGTCCATATGTTTAAGGTCACATAGAAATGTGCACATAGAAATTCTTTTTTTGGATGGGAAGAACACTTTTGCCTATTAAAATAACATAGAATTGATCAAATATACAGTGTAGACATTGTTGATATTGTAAATTATTATGGTAGCTCATTTTTGACGGAAAAACTAAAAGATGTACAGAAGCCCATTATCCTCAAACATCAGTGCTGTGTTTTACATGTTATATAGCGAATGGATTATTTGAATAACATTGGGATTGTGTTAATTAAAAAAACTGTTATTTAAAGAATTATAATAAAAATGCCATTATTTAGACTGGTTGAGTGTATATAGGTAAGTGTTTGTGGTTTCGATTACAGGCTCAAAATGGCCAGAAATAAAGAACTTTCTTCTTAAACTCAATTGTAAATTTTTCCAGTTTGTAAAAACAAATGGTATAAAAACAATTTTATTGTATAAATTCCATACGAGAAATTGCCAAGAAACTAAGTCTCATACAACAATGTGTACTATTTCCTTCACAGAACAGCGCAAAACTGAATACCAAGAAGAGTGGGAGGCCCCAGTGCACAAATAAGCAAGAGGGCATATACATTAGGTATCTAGTTTAAGAAACAGATGCCTAATAAATGGTACTCAACTGGCAGCTTCATTGAATGGTACCCACAAATCACCAGTCTCAATGTCAGCAGTGAAGCTTGCAGTCATTAGTTACATGCCACTTAATATTTTGACCACCCCTGATGACAAGTAATTATTCGTGAATTTGTTACAACTACAACCTGATAACTACAAGAAATGCTCACTGGTGACCTAGTTAACAAAAGCCGACATACATGTACTGTACATACCCAACGAGATGTCCTACGGCAGACTGTGGGCTTGGACTTTAGCCTGTGGTCCATGACATGTGATATCGCGTAACTTATAGCTTCTGAAGAGGCACTAAAGTGCCAGATGACCAGCGAAATGGTGACACTGATTGACTGAAAAAGCATTCCATGCCGGAAGGTTCCCCGACCTTACAGGGGTCATTCTCAGAGATAATTTTAACTGTTGCCTTAACTTGGGGAAAAGCCCTAGACTTTGTGCTGTATAGAAGGCATACTGCAGGAAGTGGAGAACGTGTGCTTATTTGGGGAGACATTTAGAGTATAACTCTGAATAAACAACACTACTCACTTGAGATAGCCACTACGTGCTGGTCAATACTATATGAAAATACAAAAACATTTCCATTAGAAAAATATATGACAAACATAGACAGTATCTGACAAAAGTGTACACCCCTGACATTTTTTGTAAATATTTCATTATATATTTCCATGTGACAACACTGAATGAAATACATTTGAATTACAGTGTACATTTGCTCAACACACAGGGGTGTACTCACTTTTGTTGCCAGGGATTCAGACATTAATGGAGTTATTTTGAGGGGACAGCAAATGTAGACTGTTATATGAGCTGTACACTCACTACTTTACATTGTAGCAAAGTGTCATTTCTTCAGTGTTGTCATTTGAAAATATACAATCAAATATTTACAAAAATGTGAGGGGTGTACTCACTTCTGTGAGATGCTGTATATTTAATAAAAGTAGCAAAGGGGGCCGTTTGTAGTTAATTAGGGTATTTGTTAAGGGTTAAAGGCTAAAGGTTATAATGGTGAAAAACACCATTGAATTGAGAATGAATCCAACACATTTCACAGTTGATTTGATGGGCTTTTTCCAATTTACTGAACTTTTAAGCTTTTGATGCAGCGAAAGGAAATGTGAAAATACATTGGACACATCCAGTTACACATTATTCCTGCATTATGTGGATTATACAGGAAAAGATGACAAGGTTTGAGTTAGAGAAATAGCTGGTATTTCCCTGTGGACCCAAACCTATCTGAGTGGGCAGCCATATGACACAAAGAAGAGTCTTTAATTGGCTCGACACCATCCAAGATGGAATAGGAAATGTCGGGTAGGGCTGCCATGTCCCATCATGCTCTAGCAAGTCCTCAATCGTGGGTTTTGGCAGGCTCGTGTATTCTCCTGCTGCTCGTGTGGTGGTGAAATCATCCTGGACAAGCAAGCATCAAAGGATATTGCAGACTCCACCTGTTGTATTGTTGTTGCAACGCGGAGTACAGGCCACAGTCATGGAACACAGTAGACGTCATTATATTTGGAGAAAACTTTCTATACTTTCTATATTAAAAAAAAGAAACAGATAAAGAAATCAAATGACTGAACATGTCTGTGAACATTTCACAATGGTGTATTGCTAAACTAAGTAATATCATTATTACAATTGAAAGCCAAACAACAGGTATACTATACGTATATCTTGTTTTTGTCTGGGGAATTAAATACATTTACTTACCTACAATAGAGCCTACAGGATTTTTCAAAAAATTCTACATATTATACAAAAACGTAATAATAACAGGCAATAGAGGCAATACATTTTTCTAATAATTATCAGAGTAATAATTAGTAAAAAAAATTGTGCATTATTTTGAAGCCTTATACAACTGTTTGTTTTGAAGTGACAGCGTGTATCAGACAAATTCTCATCAACTGCCCGTTTAAGGGTCCAGATCGGAATCTCTAAGGCTCAGAACCGTGCAATGTTGGATGAAGCAATAGAACCAAGACATGTGTTACTTTCACCTGTAGCCCCACATAATCAGATTGTGTCTGAATCTGCAGAAAGTCTCATAGACTCTGCCATTCACCTCATGTGTAATAATGTCCGGGTATATTGTGGAGAGACACTTTTATAGAAATGACATTGCAATTATCATGCAAAAAGATGTTTTGATATCATCCATAAATTAACTATTTTGATTTTAGAGAGCTCCTCCTTTCTCCTGTATTCTCAGATGATAGAACATGTACACTGATGAGCCAGAACAATATGACTTGGGTAGATTTGAAAGTAGGATGTTGGCTGCAGGAGAATTGGGTCCGAGAAAAAAGCTGTGCGACGTTGACATGCATCGGAACAGGAGCTTGGAGCAGTGGAAGAAGGTTGCCTCGTTTGATGTCCCGTTTTTACATCACGTGGGAAAAGGATGCCACCAGGATACACTTTGGGATGACAACAAGCCGGAAGGAGTGTGATGCTCGGGGCGATGTTCTGCTGGGAAACATCGGGTCTGGGCGTTCATGTGAATGTCAGTCTGACACGTGCCACCTACCTAAACATGGTTGCAAACCGGGTACAGCCCTTCATGGCACCGGTATTCCTTGATGGCAGTGGCATCTTTCAGCAGGATAGTGCACCCAGCCAGCCGCACACATTGTTCTGGAATGGTATAGGAACATAATGAAGAGTTCATGGTGATGCTCCAGACTCCATTCCGATTATACATCTGTGGGATGTGCTGAACCAACAAGTCCGATTCACAGCGGCTCCATTTTGCAACTTACAGGACATAAAGGATCTGCTGCTAATGTCTTGGTGCCAGATACCACAGGACACCTTCAGGGGTCTTGTGAAGTCCATGCCTTGGCAAGACGGTGTTGTTTTGGCAGCACTCAGAGGACCAACAGCATATGTTTTGGCTCATCAGTGTGCAATTACCTCTGAACATTTTGGACAGGGAAATACGGTAAGTTCTGCCCCTAAAAGATAATAATTATATCACAATAACCTGTAACAATTTCATTCACTTCAAAGGTAGGTGTAGGCCCCTAGACTGAACTCACATTATCTGGATGATTACTTCTGAAATTGACCTAGGATGAATTTGTGGTTATCAGTTACCCAAAGTATATTGTTTTCTCGTTGAAATGATTTTGCAGTGATGGTTTCTGTGGTTGTGATGTTACTTTGTTGTTCTGTGTTTCCAATAGCACAATTCCTCTATAAGGGTTTAATGTGCATGCATTTGTTAACTGCTCACTGACGTCTCTATTGTTATTACTGAAATATTCTCCTTCTGAAATTGCATCAGAAAATATGTTTGAATTGAAAAATGACCTGAAATAATTTTATGAAACAACGACTAGTATTTCAATGCCTAACTGATCCTTGGGCTGTATGTACAGTATGTGAGGTTCTGGGGCAACACTGTCATTTAGTTGCCCCACCCCACACAGACAGCAAGCAAGCACACACACACACACACACAGGTTTGGGGCAAATACCGACTCCAGAAATGTGCATCATAGACACCATCCTCTTCATCAGTCTTCGGCCCAGCCTTCACCAGTCTTCATTAGTCTTCAACACTGCTTTCACCACTCTTCATTAAACCTTAGACCCGGTCATCATCAATCTTCATCAGACTTTGACCCAGCCTTCACCAGCCATCATCACAACCTTCACCAATCTTTGACCCAGCATGCACCAATCTTTGACCCAGCATGCACCAGTCTTTGACCAAGAATGCACCAGTTTTTGACCCAGCATGCACCAGTCTTTGACCCAGAATTCACCAGTCTTTGACCCAGCATGCACCAGTCTTTGACCCAGAATTCACCACTATTTGCCCCAGCATGAACCAGTCTTTGACTCAGTCCTGAGCAGATGTTGACAGAATGGGAGACAGTTGAGAGACAGAGGAAATTGATAGAAAAATAAAGATGACATTTTGTACAACGGTATCTGCCCTGAGGGTGAATCATTAACAAATCTGGCAAAAAAAAGGTTAAAAGTGATTTGATTCAATGTGCCAGATTTCGACAAATGGAAGTTGACAATAAATGGATGCTGTCCACTTATTTTTGATGAAGTAGGGTAAAAGGTTCACGCCACTGAACTTTAGAAACACACTTCACTTCGTCTCAAACAAAAGGGCTTAAAAAAAAAGTATTCAAAAACAGACTTTTTTTCGACTACATAATTAGGGATCCCAGCAATAGATCAATAGAAATCAAACACCATCAACAAACATGGTTGGCCTGAGAGACTGGAAAAGAATGTTCCGGTGAGAAATGGGGGTCAGAAAAATATGAAAAGAATTAAATCTTGTCACAAGTTATCGGTGGTGAGTGCATAAATGAGCCAAGTGTAACGGCGTGGACAGCGTTCAGGATATTAATGGATAAAAACAAAAAACAGAAAAATTAAAGTGAATATTAGACTTAGTTATGAAACAAAAGTTTCAGTAATTCAAACACTTGAAAACAATGAATAGCAAAGAAACAAACAACTGAACAAACTTAAATAGCTCTAATAATTACACAATTACACATCATTAAACCGAATTAAAAGAGTGGGCCAGCAAAAATAACACACTGAGGGCCTGATTTACTAAGACTAGTGCATTTTGCGCTGCGTCTGTTTTGCAAGTTCGCTAATAGCGCACGCTATGCTTCCACATTTTGCGTAGTATTTATCAAACCTGACACTCATCACGCAATCTGCGCATACCCGCCCACCATTAGCGCGCCTCTAAAAGCGCAAACAATGGGCCGCATGTATTTACCATGGATTACACTACGGGAAAGAGAAAGCGCAAGCTTAGATTTTCTGGAGATTAAATCCAGATATTAGTGAAAAAGAGTTATTCTCGTGGCATAAATCCTGTCTGCTCGCCGTCTTGGCCGATGTCTTCACCTTGCTCTGATCACAGCTGCCATTGAGGTCCATTTGAACACACAGGGAAACTCCCTATCTAGTTAAGACCTGCTTTTAAGAGGTGCAGAATTTTACACTCAAAATTGAGCCGCGCAGTGACTGCCAGTCTTTGTAAATACCACAGAATATATAATTAGGCGCAATTAACGCATTTCCTCCCACCTCCTCCCACTTTCCCCATGACCCTCCCACAAACGCATATTGAAAGCGCAACTTGTCTCTTCACGCTAAAGTGGCACGCAATCTGCGACTTTGCGACCAATTACCGCCTTAAAACAGGCGCAAACAGCTTGATAAATCAGGCCCTCTGTCCAATTTGCGTAACAATAAACAGAGCAAAAATACTGTGAAAAGCAATTTCCAAATGTTTTACATGAAAGTGGGGGAACCTTATTTTGCACTGTGTGCAGCGTTGTGCAGGAACATTAGAGGAAAAGTCGAAAATCAGTCACTTGGAATCAGCGAAACGACTGAGAATGTCAGTACAGCCATTAGAGAATCGGCAGATTACTGTGACCAAGGTGGTCGCTGGGAAGAACGTGGTGAGCGCTGAAATTAGTGGTTTTCCTCCAATTTTAACTCTGCTATCCTGTAGTCCCTGACCAAATATAATGGTCCTGAAATGTGCTGCACTCCCAAAGGCACGACAAGCCTGGTCAAATAGGCTCACTATCTAAGTAGCGTTTGAGCGTGACGTTTGAGAAAGGAAGGTCTCCTGTGTGTGGGAAGTACCGACTCTGTGTTGATAGCCTCAAGCCTAATCAAAGGAAGAGGAACAGAGGTGATTTTGACAGAGATTCAGGTTGGATGTGAGGTGCGTCTCATGTTGTGAACCAGACTGATAAGAAGGTGCCTGAAGCTGAAGGAGCACAGTCACCAGGAAGGGGCTTACGGTTGCCAAGGACACTTAAAGCTACAATTGTTTATTTTTAACCAGCCTGTTTTGTTAACCTGTATCATGTTTGCCAATTATTTAGGAACTGAAAGTATAGCTATGGTGCATACAACCATTCTAGCAGATGTTCAAGTTTCAACATGAAGAAATTATTATTATTTCTGCTGAGATATTGACTATCAAGTGACATTTCTTTTTTGTTCCTGTTCTGACAACAGACGTTAGCTAGAAAACTACAGAACACCCGAATGTTTTCTGGCACCATTGGGAGCCTAAACCCACCCAGGAGTACTTCAGATGTTTACATTAGAATCTTCCAGATAGAAATGCAGATATGAGGAAACTTCAGGGGAACTTTAGAACTTCAGTGTGTGTGTGTGTGTGTGTGCGTGTGTGTGCGTGTGTGTGTGAATCAAATGAATGAACAACAATTGTAAACAGTAATACCTTTCAGCTATATTGTATTTTTAGCAGAGTTAGATAATAAACACGAACAGCAGTTTGTGTGTGTGTGTGTTTGTTATGGGTTAAAGAGTGTGTTGGTGTGCCGACTGCGGTGTATATATGTATGGATGGGTCTACTTTACATGCAATCAGTTTTAATGGGGCAGCCATTGGCTAGCTCATTAGGCGGTCTTACCGTCAGGGTAGAAGCTGAACAGGGTCATGTCAGTTCTAGACTCCAGGCACTAATGCCACCAGCCGTGTCTGCCAGGTAGTACTGTAGAGAACTGAACTATAATATATAACATCTGACTGGTGGACAGGTCCTGGGTGAAATGGAGCTTGGTCCTCCTGGCAATGTCTGCCGTTTGCACCACGCCCTGAAGCATAGAACCATAGAACCATTTTAGATCCATATCTCTTTCCCATCCCTAGGTCTACCCAATAGGCCACAATATCAGCATCAAATGCTGTTACAGGAGGTCACCCAGGACACATCCCTAGGGAGTCTCCGTTCTGGGGGGTTGTGTTTGCAAATGCGTTGTTACTGTAGTCACCCTCATATCATACGTGGCAGTCCACCAGAACCACGATCTGAGATGGAACCAGCACCAGATAAGCCAAGAGCAGGTTGGGGCCATATGTGTATTGGATGGGGTCCGGGATAATGGTGACCAACGTGCTGCACGACCCGCCCATTTAAGTGTTTAATCACTGTTGTTACGTCCCACTCACTCTCCCTGTCTCCTTCTCTGTGTTTCTGTTCTGATTTGCAGATTGGAGACAGGTGGAGCTGAGGGGGTCGATGTTTGACTGGATGCATCTGTAGGGTGGAGCCGGCCAGCGGTTAAGAGTTCCTGGTGCTCAGCCCACACCCCTTCCTTTTCTTCCACCATTATGATATTTAATTGGCTAGAGAACGCTTGTTTTGTTGGTTACGCCTATCAACACTTACACATCTTACATTCACCCATGCATTTCCATTACACACCTCATATGTCTACTATTAACACTTACACATCTTACATTTACCCATGCATTTCCATTACACACCTCATATGTCTACTATTAACACTTACATATCTTACATTCACCCATGCATTTCCTTTACACTCCACATATACCTACTATCATAATTCACCAGTTAATCATTTGTTGAAAGGATACATTTTTGTGAATACTAGTCCTCTAAAGTTAACGTGTGGACTTCCTTGTTTGTCACTCTACGAGCCGGGTTGTGACACTGTAGATCTGAATTCAACCAGACTATAGCCATTTACACAGGTTGTCCACGGGTGTCTAACGTGGTCTAAACCAATTGGAATCAGGTGGTCTGGGAAGACTCGCAGTACGCAGTCTGGTATCACGTCCTGGTATCACGTCCTGGTATCACGTCCTGGTATCACGTCTGGCAGCCTGTTCATCAGTGAGACTCACATTGGATACCACAACCACATAGTTGTCCACAGGACCAGGTGCTCTCATACATAGGTCAGTGTGACTTACCTCCAACTGAACTTATCAACAAGGCATTTACAGTCACTCATCTGGGTCACAGGGTATCTCAAGGCTGGATCTCCTAATGTAGTCTGGGATAGTTTTCAAACTTGTCCACATCTACTGAGTGTCAGAGGCAATTTAGTAGGATTCCATCTTAGTCCATCTTAGTCCTCTATTGTCCGTTTACCGGTTTGACTGCTCATTTGGAGCCCTAGTGGAATTTCTGTCCTCAAGAGCAGCAGTGTCTGTGCAGTGTGGACGGTGTGTGTGATGTGTGGACTGTGTGTGTGATGTGTGGATTGTGTGTGTGATGTGTGGACTGTGTGTTAAGAACTGTGTTTTTAGTGGCTCATTCCTTGACACTGTGGATGTGTTCGTTCCCACAGACCCCGGGGTCCAACTGGGAATCATATAATTACTGCAACCTGTTTAAATATTAAACCATTTCTCTCTCCCGTCCGTTTTCTAATATGCAAACATGTGCCTCTGTCCGTCCATACAAAGTAGGATAGCTGATGTTCAATAAAATATGTTGCAGTAACTGTGAGAGTTTCATCTCTCTGCCCCCCCCCATTCTGCTGCTCTCTCTCTCATTCTCTCTATATTCACCCAACTATCTCTCTGAGTCTCTCTATTCCCCTGCTATATCTGTGTGTGTCTCTATATTCCCCTGCTATATCTGTGTGTTTCTCTCTATTCCCCTGCTATATCTGTGTGTGTCTATTCCCCTGCTATATCTGTGTGTGTCTCTATATTCCCCTGCTATATCTGTGTGTGTCTCTATATTCCCCTGCTATATCTGTGTGTGTCTCTCTATTCCCCTGCTATATCTGTGTGTGTCTCTATATTCCCCTGCTATATCTGTGTGTGTCTCTCTATTCCCCTGCTATATCTGTGTGTGTCTATTCCCCTGCTATATCTGTGTGTGTCTCTCTATTCCCCTGCTATATCTGTGTGTGTCTCTCTATTCCCCTGCTATATCTGTGTGTGTCTCTCTATTCCCCTGCTATATTGGTGTGTGTCTCTCTATTCCCCCTGCTATATCTGTGTGTGTCTCTCTATTCCACCTGCTATATGTGTTTGTCTCTCTATTCCCCTGCTATATCTGTGTTTGTCTCTATATTCCCCTGCTATATCTGTGTTTGTCTCTATATTCCACCTGCTATATCTCTGTGTGTCTCTATATTCCCCCTGCTATATCTGTGTGTGTATCTCTATTCCACCTGCTATATCTGTGTTTGTCTCTCTATTCCCCTGCTATATCTGTGTTTGTCTCTCTATTCCCCTGCTATATCTGTGTTTGTCTCTATATTCCCCCTGCTTTATCTGTGTTTGTCTCTATATTCCACCTGCTATATCTCTGTGTGTCTCTATATTCCCCCTGTTATATCTGTGTGTGTCTCTATATTCCCCTGCTATATCTCTGTGTGTCTCTCTATTCCCCTGCTATATCTGTGTGTCTCTATATTCCCCCTGCTATATCTCTGTGTGTCTCTCTATTCCCCTGCTATATCTCTGTGTGTCTCTATATTCCCCCTGCTATATCTGTGTGTGTCTCTCTATTCCACCTGCTATATCTGTGTTTGTCTCTCTATTCCCCTGCTATATCTGTGTGTGTCTCTCTATTCCACCTGCTATATCTGTGTGTCTCTATATTCCCCTGCTATATCTGTGTGTCTCTCTATATTCCCCCTGCTATATCTCTGTGTGTCTCTCTATTCCCCTGCTATATCTGTGTGTCTCTATATTCCCCCTATCACTCTCTGTATCTTTCTTTCTCTCTGTATTCTCCGGCTCTCTATATTTTTCATCATTTAGGGAAGAAGAAACTTTTTCAGAGCAGAGCATGTCAGCTAGCTCTAAAGGTATGAATTAGTAATGTGTTAAGGGACCTTTTAATGCCTGTAATTCAAATTCAAAATCATTTCCGTTGTTTAACCAACTGATTTCATTCTAAATATATATTAGTCATAATGAAAGCATTAAATGTCTCACTCCTCCCTGTGTTCAAATCAAGACAATTAGATTGAAGATTTCAGACATTTTATGTGTCTTCGGCCCAGTTTCGCGCACCCAAAATGTAGCCTAGTCCGGAGCTAGATAAAACCTGTGTACACAAAACCAATCAATCAAGAGTTCACATACAAACCCATGGCCTCAGGGGGTGATTCAGTACTTGTCAATCCTAACATGGTTATGTTTTTGTACTTTGAGTGATGAAATATAAACACACACTTGTGTTAATAGAACCAGAGCAAAACATAGAGCATTGGTCACATGTCAACAGGCTGTGCGAAGGAGGCAGAGTATTGACTTCAAGGCTGGGAAGGAATCAGAGACATCATGGTCAGTCAACAGGAAGTAGCTTTGTTCTGGCTGAACTTTAAGCCCAATCAAACAGGTTTCTCTCGGTGTATAAACACAGAGTACACTCATAGCGAGGAGTGCGTTTACATAAAACTGCTGTAGTAGAATACGGTATGCCCTCACAGAGAGATATAGGTGCATACATAAACTAGCAGTAGGAATACGGTATGCACTCACAGAGAGATAGAGGTGCATACATAAAACCTGCAGTAGGAATATAATTCATTTTTCTTAAACTCGTCCACTTATTGATTAACAACACTTGCTTACATTTCCCCTTCTTGAAGTCTGGGGATAAACGACCAGACTCTGTTCCTAAATAGCCGTAGTCTTACACAGGTCACATATGAGATATATGCTAGGAACATATATGTATATAAAATATTATTACACTAAAAAACTTTGCCCAAAGTTATTCATTGCCTGTCGGGATGGAGAGAGATATGAATACACGCGATGTTTATCTTTGATACAACTCGACACAACATAGTGTCCTTTATATGAAATAAAAATCGAATAGGTTGAATAAAACTCAGCCATCCAGCATGGATGGAGGGAACACTTTTTCTCACTGTGGGCCATATCTCAGATTTGAGCCATTCCTCTCTCTCGTTCTGAATATAACATATTACAATAGGACACTAAAAGCATATAGAAATAGGTTTACCGGTGCCCTGCTGTGCACGGCAAGATCCCCCTTCTACAGCCACAACCACCTCCAACAGTCTAAACCCCTGGTCGGTTCGTTCTTTCTCTGTCATTGTCATCATGTCATTTTAGTCAGACACAAACAAAATGAAAGCATCTGCAGTGTCTACTGGCCTCCGGATCAATGCTAGTTTGAGAAAGACAATGCTTTGTACATTTATGCATTTAGAAGAAAGGGAAACTATTTTAAGCTAACAGTATCAAAAATAGTATATTAGCTATATATATATATATTTATATATATATATATTTATATAGTGTGTTATGCTGACCAATGGCATAGAGAGTTAGGAAAAATGAAAAAATGAGCAGCGAAGAACGGAGAGGTATTCAGGGAAATGAGAAGACAAAAGATGAGTGAGAGGAAAAATGGAGAGACAAGGAAGTGGGCAGAATGAAAATGGGAACGGAGAGATGAAGAAATGTGGAGATGGACAAAAGTTCAACCGTGGAAAGTATTCGATTTGGACCATGGTTGCCAAAACCTCAGAAGCCCCGTAGAAACAGTAACGGCTGAGTATTAGTTTAGTTTAGTTTATTCACAAATACCATTACCAACAAATTCTATAATACAGCGGGGGTACAGAATCAAAATTGGTATAGTGAATGGGTCCCCCAAAGAAGCTTAAAAAAGCTTATAGGTGGGGGCCCATGGTTTATGAACAAGAAAAAGAAAAAGTGGTACAGACAAGGTACAGAGTTACCATCTGTAACCCGACAATGGTAAAGAACTAAAAGCACGCAAAGCGCACCAGTACATACATAAAAGTACATAGACATACAATCATACACATACAACCCAGTAGTCCATGAGAAGACATATATATATATATATATATTAAATATAGGTTGATAGGTAATATTTTTTTAGTTGTCTTTTGAAGTACGTAAAGCCATTGAGAGGGATGGACACATAGACACCGCGTTACCCGTTAAGGAATGGCTGAGCCACTGTAGAGGAGATGGAGACAGGGACCCGGGTTGCTGCTACAGCCTGGTCCAGACCAGACACAGCTGTGTCAATATTGAGAGGAGGGAAAGCCAGACCACCAGCTTAAAGCAACCAATCCGAGGCCGGCTCGCCGGGTCACATGTCTACACCGCTCTCTGTATGTTGGATGTCCACACATGTCCGCAGAGAATCGCTCTGTCATCCAGATATTTGTTTGAACGTCTGTTCTCTCTCGTTTCTCTCTACTCTGTCCCTTTTTTAGTGTATTTATCCTCCCCATCTGAAGTGAACTCAAAGGGGCTTTACTGGCATGGTATAATCTGTTTACAGTGCCAAAACAAGTTAATATTATACAAATGCGAGAAGAAAGAATATCACATAACAAAATGATTTACAATTTAATGAATGACTTTAAGCACGGCACTCAGAGAGGCTTCAAAAGCAATGATTGCCTTTTAACGTTGTATAACTAGTGTAACATGCTTTAAGAATGTGCAAAAAGTTGTGCTATGAATAATATGGGAGGATAAATACATTGATATTGGATATTTCAAACAAGTTGTTTGTGCTTCACTGGTTGCCATTTTCTCGTGGCAACGGGTCACACATTTTGCCGGTGTGGTTGGACATGTGCTATTTCACTTAACATCCTTCCATCCCTCTACCTCTGTCACTCTCTCTCGCTTCCCCTCTCTCTCTCTCTCGCTTCCCCCTCTCTCTCTCTCTCTCTCTCTCTCTCTCGCTTCCCCTCTCTCTCTCTCGCTTCCCCTCTCTCTCTCTCGCTTCCCCTCTCTCTCTCTCTCTCTCGCTTCCTCTCTCTCGCTTCCTCTCTCTCTCTCGCTTCCTCTCTCTCTCTCTCTCTCTCTCTCTCTCTCTCGCTTCCTCTCTCTCTCTCTCTCTCTCTCTCATTCTGTATAGATTTAAGATGATACATCACAAATGCAATTCTGCTATGGCACATGTTGTGTGAGATCTCAAAGGTCTAATGGATACTTATGTCCTTGCCATTGCCCTTTGATGCAGATGCAATTTCATTCTGCTACAGTATGTCCTTGGCCGCTGCCGAACCTTGGAATCAATAGTTTAACTTGTGGCTTAATTTTATATGAAACCAGGAAAAGAAAATTTGCTCCGGCTGAAAAAAGCTGTTTATTACACTGCCACTTTAGAGTCCGCTTTCCAAATTACACCCTTATTCCAGTGTAGTGAACTCATTTTACCCACAATAGTATATAGTATATGTAATAAATGCTCTAAGGAGACAGTGGTGTTGATTTAAGCACAGGGTGTGGCAGGCAGAGCTGTGCTCGAGACCACCTAAAGCGAGACCGAGACGAGACCGAGACCGAAGGGGGCCGAGACCGAGACGAGACCAAGACCGAAGGGGGCCGAGACCGAGACGAGACCGAAGGGGGCCGAGACCGAGACGAGACCGATACCAAAGGGTGCCGAGACCGAGACCAGTCATATCAACACTAAATAATATTACATGTTTTTGGTCCAGTGACCAATGTAAAAAAACACTTGACCAACAGCATCAGATCATCTACTGTGTTGTCATCCTGAATGAAATGAATTTTATTTAAAGAGTATGTAGGCCTATTTATTGTCTCATGTAACCATAAAATACGAAAATAAAACCATGATTTTAAAATGCAGGCTATGATATTAAAATTTCTAAAAATCGAATAAATGAAAATCCATCAAACTGTATGTCCTATGTTGATGTAGTAAATGCTAACACATTTTAGATCACAAGCGACTTGCAATCAAATGATTTGCGCATGATTGGCCGATAAACAAATCTATTTATAATTATTTATCCGTCCACAGGCACGCAGCTTCAGTTGTTTGTCTGCTTGAGCAGGACACGCAAACGAACCGGTTGCACTGCGCACAGTGTTCATTATTGTTACGAGTGCACATGAGACAGCAGCAAACTAACCCGGTTGAACTGCGCAGTGTTCATATAGATCAGACCAAAACCCTTCCAGTTTAATAAAGATCGGACCAAAACGGGTTCAGTTTCATATAGATCGGACCATAACCGGTCCAGTTTTATGCTCTTTCTGCCGTATGCCCCCCGGACTTATGTATGTCCCACGTCCTTCTGTGTGCATGAGTAATTTCATTTATCGCCCATTTGTAGTAAGCCTATTAATAATTATTGTTTATATTCGTTTAATTTCGATACAAAACAATATTTTGTTGAAGTCTCTTGTAGGCTATATGAATACACTGTGGTTCATTCGTTATTAATTATTGAGTACAATAGGCGCATGGCACATGAATGGGGCTGTATGTATTTGGCGGAATTCGTTCTGTTTATTTAGTGAAACATATTTCTTTATAAACGTACCTCTTTTTTTGTAGTTCAACCAAGCCAATCAGACTATTGTCTATATGTATTCTCGTAGTATTTGTCTGTGTATCGCCCATTCAACCATTGCCATATAGGCTCAGTGAAGTGTGATCGGTGTCTGGGTACCGCAATTAGGGTACCAACGCCCAGCGGCGTGGGATTTTGGCGACAGGAAGGCAGTTTAGGTATCAAAAAACATGTAAATAGTAGTTTTATATATTGTTCGGTTTGTGATTTTGCAATTCTGAAAACGGGATAAGGTAAAATGCACGTATTTAGGAAAAGTCATGGAAGGACGTCGGCTGTAGCTTTTGAACATTATATATGTATTTTAATTACTAACCGCTGTGTGTTTTCGGACAAATTATTTATTTGTGCTCAATGTACTGAATATAGGCAAAACGAATATAATGGCAGATTGTGCAGACATGATCGAGCATATGTTTAAGATTGAAGTATTTACGTGAATGGGTGCACGCTCTAGCGACGCTGGGGGTGGGCTTTTCTTCAAAAGTAGATAGCCATTGGCGGGATAAGCCACATCAGAAAAAAACAGTCTGACTGTGGACGAAATACAGCCAATGGAAATAAAGCCTCTACTTGTCATACTTAAATATTTTGCTAGAAAAAATTGTGGGCGATCATTTCTACGCTGGTCTCGGCTGGTCTCGGAAGAATTTACGAGTCCTTACTGTCCGAGGCCGAGTCGAGACCGAGTCCAAATGTAACCGAGACGAGACGAGACCGAGACCTTGCTCGAGTACTACAGCACTGGTGGCAGGTGTTTATTGTGCCCAATCAGAAAGGCAGGAATGGTGGTCACAGGCAGGCATTTATACACAGGAAGTCAAACAAGCAGGGGAACTAAAACATAGCCAATGCTAGGAACGAAGGCAGAAGAACAACAAGGGCTAGACTGGGAGAGAAGACTGGTCAGGGAAGATATACTGGTTGGTACATGGAGGAAGGCCATAACTGGTTCTCACAAACGGGCTAGGAAAGGCTCAGTAGAGTCAAAATGAACAACACCATACTGAAGAGCACACCGTATGAACTGAAGTTAAAAAGCGGATGACACCAGATTAGTAACCAACACAGATGAAATCAATGATTGAAAATGGAAGACAGAGATACGTTCAAAGACTCAACGAAACCGAACACAAGGCATGCAATCATTCAAATCAATCAAACATCATCTTTTCCTACATTAATTGATCATCTAAATACATTGAGGTGGCTTTAAAAGGACCAAATGGAATAACTGCCTGACGGTGAGCAACAACAACTATCATCTCAGGTGACACCTTTGCAGTAAGGCAGCCATTTTAAATTGGTGTTTGTTTTGAGGACTTATTGCCTAAATATTCAGCCAGCGACATGTACAGTAGGCTATATTTGGATTTCAATCTCGAGAGTGACATGGCTAGTAAAGAACCTTACACTATTTGGCCAACGAAAAAGCAGTCCCAACACTATGACACTAATATCACTGTGTCCCTGGGAGCTGTGGAGCCAATACCCAGAGATGGGGAGTGATATTATTTTCAGCACACAGCAGAGTGAAACAACAGGCCTATATTTAATCCACTTTATGTCAGAAAACTCAGGATGTGCCCTAAATGGCAAACTACCGCCTATAATGTGCACTAGATCTGGCCCATCGGCCTCTTTGAAAGTGCACAAGAGTTCGACTTGGGACATTCTGGGTCTCTCAGCTATTTTCTATTCTCCTGTGCTGTCTGTTGTTATGGTAGATAATGATTCATGAGGATCTGAAGTGTGAACCCAGACAACTGCAGGCTCCCAAATCGCTCCCTAGAACCTCATTGTGTTCCTAGGGCTGGTCGAAAAGCAGTGCACTGTCTCGGGAATGAGATGTGATTTGGGATTTAGCCCTCAGTTCTTCTAGTGTCTGTGTGTAGAGCTGTGGAAGTGGAGTCCCGGCCCTTTGACGAGGCCTGGGCTTTCTCGATGAGTTTGGAATTGGTGCGCCGGGGTTGTGTCCGAGTCGTGGTCTTCAGAATTTGTAAAGTCCTTGTGAAGCGTTTTGAAGCTTGTGCCCTTGAGTTGATTATTATTTTTCATTAAAACCAGCTGTCGCTGTGTGATTATCATTAACACTGTGAGCTGTATCTGAAATGGCCCCACATTCCCTGTAGTGCATTTTCCTGGCCAGAAAAAGGGGAATATCAAGAGAACAGCGTGAGTCCATTTTTCACATGTCGCTGAAGGTCTCATCGGAAGCCGCGCTTGCATACATATGCATACATGTTCATACTTCTTTTTATCTCTCCCCTTGCCCCCCGTGTGGGTCTCAAACTCACACCTCAGAAGTCGCGACGGCTACGTTGGGCCCGTGTCTTTTCCGATGAACACCAGCGTTGTTTACTCTCGGCTATCCGTTGCATAAACAGCGGGAACGCAAACGGGAAGCGTGCCGCGACAAGGCCGGGAAGTACTTGAGCGGTGTTTCAGGATCAGATCAGAGAGACAGAGACAGCTCTCCCGAGTCAATTGCCCATATCCGACTGCGACCCTTGAGGGAATGAGAACACATTCATCACACTAGTTGAAGGTGACATTTGTGCCGTACATGCTCAGCCACCAGTGAAGGTCTGCATCCCAAGCAGCGCAGTGTTTCCTTCCTAGTGCACTGATTCTGTTTACCACGGGCCGATAGAATCGCGGTGGAACTAGTGCACGGCATAGGCAATATGCCGGTGAAATTTGGGATGAAGTCAAGGTGTCTAGTGTCATTTGCTCCCTAGACGTTACCATGAAGAGAGTGTCATTTTATGTGCATAATACCTCTGGAAGATAATGGTACTTCATAGATCATACATCTAGTGGCCTGACCCCTTGATAAGTGTAATTACTATGGGAACGCTACTATAACCTATACAGGGCACTGTAAACCGGGGCTGTGATCTAAGGTAATGTTCTGCATATAAGCTGTTTGGGAGGCTACCGTTTTGGTGGAGGTTAATGGACGCGGGACCTGTTGCATTCCGACATTAGACACACATTTTGGTAAATTAATAAAAAAAACATATCTCAGACTGGCCAATAAAAAGATAAGATAAGATGGGCAAAAGAACACAGACACTGGACAGTGGAAGATTGAAAAAAAGTGTAATGGACAGATCAAAGATTTGGATCACAAAGAAGAACATTGGGGGAGTGCTTGATGCCATCTGTCAAGCATGGTGGAGGCTATGTAATGGTATGGGGGTGCATTGGTGGTGGTAAAATGGAAGATGTGTACAGGGTAAAGGGGATCTTGAATAAGGAAGGATTACACTCCAATGTGCAAGCCCATGCCATACCCTATGGAGAAATACACTTGAGATATTTAGGGAAGAAGCAGTCAGCTGGTATTCTGTCTATATTAAAGTGGCCAGCACAGTCACCAGATCTCATCCCAATTGAGCTGTTGGGTGAGCAGCTTGACTGTATGAAAGAAGTGCCTATCAAGCCAATTCAACTTGTCAGAGGTGCTTCAGGAAACATGGGGTTAAAAATTAGATTACCCGTAACAAACTGACAACTACAATACTAAAGGTCTGCAAGGCTGTAACTGCTGCAGATGAAGGATTATTTGACGAAAGCAAAGTTTGAAGGACGAATGATTATTTCAATAGAAAAACATTCACTTTGTCAATGACAATAATTCCTTTTCATTTTGCAATATTTCCTATTGAAACGAATAGCAAGTATGTTTTCATGGAAAACCAGGACATGTACAGTATATGGTTTGTCTGTTGCTTTCAGTGGTGTATTATATGACTCTCCATGAAAGGGAGACAGAGGCCCGATAGAATAGGAATCACTTCGGATTTTCCCTTAACTGTGTCCCAAATGGCCATCTAATATCCCTTATTTTGTCCAGATATATAAGTATCTAAGTATTGCATAGGGTATTGCTTGGACGCAACATAAGATAAAGAGGAGGGAGGCTATTGGGTTCGTAATAAGCAGCCATCTTCAATGCTCGCAATGCAAACTCCTTGTGGGAATAATAATAATAAATAAAGAAGGTCCGTTATTACATTGACAGTGAGACATTCAAAGTGCATCCCAAAATGCACACTGTTTCCTACGGGTGTTGGTCAGAGTCGGGCACTAAATTGCGGGTAGAGTACGATTTAGGATTCCCCACAATAGTGCCAGTGGAGTAAAACCTCCCGGGCCAATCATTGCCTGGTACTTAGTTTCACCACCACCTGTTCGACATGATGAAAGTTCCAGCGAGAGTCAGAAAGAGTTAATGTTGTATAGTCTGTTGAGAAACAGCACTTTGAAATATTTAACCATGAATGTCAAAGTGACATCGAGATACTTTCCGTCACATTAAGTTAAAAGGTCCTGGTACGGAGACGTCAACGCGGCCTAGTTCCTCTGCCTTACTTTCTACGTGACATCAGCATTCCTTTCCACTTCTGTTAAATGTCAGGGTACTTATGTGCATGCGTTCCAAATTACACACTGAGCCCTACAGGCCAGCGTCAAACAAGTGGACTATATAGGGAATGCGGTGCCTTTGAGGACTCTCTGACGTTTAATTTCTTTCAACAACAAAGACAGTTTGCCAAACAGTGCGAAATGTCACAACGATTATTATTGACTCAACTTCTAACCTGTCTAATGTTTTTCATCACAGCCACGGTGCTAAATATTAATGAGTGTTGAGCTATTTATTCAGCAACCGGATTAATACATATAAAGAAAACAGTAAAATAACCGTAAAAGATAACATGCTAATTACACATATTTGCTTTGAACAAGGAGTTAGCAAGACATTAAAGCGCGATCTACTTTCAGACTTACTATATGAAATACTAATATGAATTGATATCTGAGTGCACCAGCCTCCCCTCTGGTAAGCAGAAGAACTCTGCCTGATGCCGTACCCATCTACGCTGCTGTGAATTGATTAGTGTTTATTAGCACCGCTTTGTACTTTGATTTTGGCAAAAATGTAGAAAAAAGAGCGCGGCTATTTAACAGTAACGGTTCCCAGAAGAGAACACCACAACGTTTTCAGAAGGAAATAAACAGCATAAAACATCATTAAACCGTTCCGATTAAATAAACATGAGTCCATGATTAAACTTTGAGTTACAGTTTCAGCTTAACCAGGGTTTAGGGGTCAATACGTCGGTTTTGTCACACGATTGATTCAAAGTATGTAATGCGTCCAAAATGGCTGCATTACAGTGCTCTATACTGTACGGGTTTGAGCAAAGGTAGTGCACTAGGAAATCATAAGAGCGGGCGATTTGTGTCAAGCTGTCCCAAATGGCTGAGAAATATGCACTAGTTATTATATGTGTCGGTCAAAAGCAGTCAGGGTTAGAGAAGTGTGCTTCAAAGGGAATAGGGTATAATTTGGGATGTTCACAGATGCTTCCTTCTTACCTACAGGCGGCCATGATGCCATTGCTCTGAGGTAATTTATGCAGCAGATGTTTGCTGGAGCCATGGAGGTCCTGCTCACCTGCCTCCCCCCCCCTCCCCCTCAGTCCTCCAGGGAGTCCTGATTCATTTATTTGTGTTTGGATAATACCATGTGTCCCTATTAATATTGCTCTCTTACAGAAGGGGATCATATTTTGGCAAATTGAATATTCACTCTTTTAATAAGTCACTCGACGTCCAGCCTCTCTCTTCCTCAAACGGGGGGATGTTTGGGGAGAAGAGGCATTTCATCACGTGTTCGTATGAGTTTGTTCTTTTGTTAAGCCTCAGGTTGTTCCTTATGTTCTGGTCTGACAGTTGCAAATGTACAGTAAAAGTAGGGGCAGCTGTCTGAGCTCTTACAATGCATGATGTGGCACCTTATCTAAATTATTGTGAGTGATACAGCTTTATCTAGGTGGATAATACAGTATCTAAATGATGGTGAGTGATACAGCTTTATCTAGGTGGATAATACAGTATCTAAATGATGGTGAGTGATACAGCTTTATCTAGGTGGATAATACAGTATCTAAATGATGGTGAGTGATACAGCTTTATCTAGGTGGATAATACAGTATCTAAATGATGGTGAGTGATACAGCTTTATCTGGGTGGATAATACAGTATCTAAATGATGGTGAGTGATACAGCTTTATCTAGGTGGATAATACAGTATCTATATGATGGTGAGTGATACAGCTTTATCTGGGTGGATAATACAGTATCTATATGATGGTGAGTGATTCAGCTTTATCTAGGTGGATAATACAGTATCTAAATGATGGTGAGTGATTCAGCTATATCTGGGTGGATAATACAGTATCTGAATGATGGTGAGTGATACAGCTTTATCTAGGTGGATATTACAGTATCTAAATGATTGTGAGTGATACAGCTTTATCTGGGTGGATAATACAGTATCTAAATGATGGTGAGTGATTCAGCTTTATCTGGGTGGATAATACAGTATCTATATGATGGTGAGTGATTCAGCTTTATCTGGGTGGATAATACAGTATCTAAATGATGGTGAGTGATTCAGCTATATCTGGGTGGATAATACAGTATCTGAATGATGGTGAGTGATACAGCTTTATCTGGGTGGATAATACAGTATCTAAATGATTGTGAGTGATACAGCTTTATCTAGGTGGATAATACAGTATCTAAATGATTGTGAGTGATACAGCTTTATCTAGGTGGATAATACAGTATATAAATGATGTTGAGTGATACAGCTTTATCTGGGTGGATAATACAGTATCTATATGATGGTGAGTGATTCAGCTTTATCTAGGTGGATAATACAGTATTTAAATGATGGTGAGTGATTCAGCTTTATCTAGGTGGATAATACAGTATCTATATGATGGTGAGTGATTCAGCTTTATCTAGGTGGATAATACAGTATCTATACGATGGTGAGTGATTCAGCTTTATCTAGGTGGATAATACATTATCAAATGATGGTGAGTGATTCAGCTTTATCTGGGTGGATAATACAGTATCTAAATGATGGTGAGTGATACAGCTTTATCTAGGTGGATAATACAGTATCTAAATGATGGTGAGTGATACAGCTTTATCTAGGTGGATAATACAGTATCTAAATGATGGTGAGTGATTCAGCTTTATCTGGGTGGATAATACAGTATCTAAATGATGGTGAGTGATACAGCTTTATCTAGGTGGATAATACAGTATCTAAATGATGGTGAGTGATTCAGCTTTATCTGGGTGGATAATACAGTATCTAAATGATGGTGAGTGATTCAGCTTTATCTGGGTGGATAATACAGTATCCAAATGATGGTGAGTGATACAGCTTTATCTGGGTGGATAATACAGTATCTATATGATGGTGAGTGATTCAGCTTTATCTAGGTGGATAATACAGTATCTAAATGATGGTGAGTGATTCAGCTTTATCTAGGTGGATAATACAGTATCTATATGATGGTGAGTGATTCAGCTTTATCTAGGTGGATAATACAGTAGAATGCAAATCAATTCTCTGGAATCACTGTACGTGATGAATGGTTTATGTTCTAACATTGTGCATGTTTCTGCTTGTTTTTCTCTGGTTATTGGTTGAAAAATATGAGATAAGGAACACATTATGTTTTCCTTTGTATGACTTTTTATTTTTCCAAATAACTGCTGCCGTTTGTGTTTTTCAATAAAGATAACTCAATTAAACAGATCATACTTTTTGATAGCGTTACGTTATATACACAATAACAATAAACAAGAATGCAAACTCCTTCAGAAAACAACATTAGTATATTGATACTTTCACACGTATACCTTCACATAAATTGGCGAAAAAGTACAATGAGGTGCACCAAAACAGGTGCAAATCATTTTAAAAAAATCTTTAGAGTAACTTATCAGGGTCTAGCCATCAATAAAGATGCTAAACTTGGTCTGGTTTGGTCTTAACTATAAGATTGTGTCGCAAAATATACGACAGACATTCCAAACATCTATCCAAAGGCCCTCAGAAGAAAAAAATATTGATGCTGTGATGGAGAAGGTATTTATTTTTTGGATCAGGAAGACCATGTCTGGGAGAAGAAGCTAGGTCCCGTTTCAGACCAGTGAATGAATCTAAGTGCCGCTGGAGTCCACACTACCCTGTGATGTTTATCGGGTCATATGTCTTTCAATGGCTCCACTAAGTGGACCACTGTCTACAGAAACCGGTCATACCCAAAGCAAAAGCATTTGTGGTTTTGGGGTTGTTTGTGATCGCAGCAATTCTGTCAGCACTCAAGCTCTTACCGTCTGAATGTCACCCCTATAGAACCGTAGTTGCGGCATCTGAAGTTTGGTTTCCTGTTTTCATTTGTCCTCTTTCTCTTCTCTTGGTCATCAGCTACTCGGCGTGTTTGATCTGGGGCCAAATGTTCTCTCTGCACCTCTTGTCCAACACTCGGTGCTTCTTTAAGTTTGTTTGTATGTCTGGAAAGTGGACCGCAACTAACTGGACCTTACATTGTTGCTCCCAGTGTGTGTCTACTGGACCATCAGGATTGCGAGCCACTCCGCTGTGAGTCTAAAACTTCTCAGCAAATATATTTCTAAAGTCTGCAACCTTCTCGCCTGGTTGCTGCTTACAGTCATTGATCTTTTCCCAGTTCATTTGTCTCTGAATAGAGGTGATTATTCTGGCGCTTAGGTCTTGTATAGCTTTGCGGTTATCTGAATTCGCTTCTCAGTTACATAGGAGTTCCTATTACCAGGCCAGTTTATTTTCATGCTTTCCCATTTCTACTATAATGCCTTCATCATTACCGTTTCATTGTAACAGAGTTTAGCTGATATTGTTTAACCGTCTGTAGGAACTATTGAACAAATTCTTCAGCAATTTCTTTCTCGGGGTTGTGCAGCAAGCAGCTACGTCTCTCAAGTTGACTGGTGACCACAGTCTGTAGATTACAGTAAGGTAGCAGGGTTTTCTTTTTTTTCTTTTTTGGCAACGTGATTGGCCATCTTGACCACAAGCACTTGGTGCTGTGTCATTGTGTGAGGCTGGATGGCATGGTGCTTTGAGTTCTTCCAGCTATCGGTGAAGTGACATAGAGGTCGTCTGAGGGTAGAGTCTCTGGCCGGAGACTGGTCCAGCTTGTAATGGCACTGCGAGTGGGGCAACTGAGAGGACTACACCTGCTTGCTCTGGATCATTGTGGTAGGGTTGGTCGGCCAGAAGGGACAGTCCAGGTCTCCATCAACCTGATTGGGAGTAGCTAGACACATTGATCTGTGGTCCTTACACTACACCTTCTAAATCTTTTATCTGTCTCTTCCTTCTACGTAAAATAAGCTTTCCATTCACTTTCCTTTTACCTTCCTGCAACATTTTTTATTTTCCAATGTTCTTTGTTCAAACTCACCAGCTATCACAAACTGAAACTACAGTGTTTTGGAATACTAACAATTTCTAGAGGCATTCTTGTTCACAAATCCATTCAACATATTTAGCTTCATTTAGCGAGGGACTCTAATCACCTGTCTGCGATGGACTCTAATCACCGGTCTGCAGTGGCCTCTAATAACCTGTCTGCATTGGACTATAATCACTGGTCTGCAGTGGACTCTAATCACCTGTATGCAGTGGACTCTAATTACCAGTCTGCAGTGGACTCTAATTACCAGTCTGCAGTGGACTCTAATCACCTGTCTGTAGTGGACTCTAATCACCGGTCTGCAGTGGACTCTAATCACCTGTCTGCAGTGGACTCTAATTACCAGTCTGCAGTGGACTCTAATTACCAGTCTGCAGTGGACTCTAATCACCTGTCTGTAGTGGACTCTAATCACCGGTCTGCAGTGGACTCTAATCACCTGTCTGCAGTGGACTCTAATCACCTGTCTGCAGTGGACTCTAATCACCTGTCTGCAGTGGACTCTAATCACCGGTCTGCAGTGGACTCTAATCACCTGTCTGCAGTGGACTCTAATCACCGGTCTGCAGTGGACTCAAATCACCTGTCTGCAGAGGACTCAAATCACCTGTCTGCAGAGGACTCTAATCACCTGTCTGCAAAGGACTCTAATCACTTGTCTGCAGTGGACTCTAATCACCTGTCTGCAGTGGACTCTAATCACCGGTCTGCAGTGGACTCTAATCACTGGTCTGCAGTGGGCTCTAATCACCTGTCTGCAGTGCACTCTAATCACCTGTCTGCAGTGGACTCTAATCACCGGTCTGCAGTGGACTCTAATCCCTGTTCTGCAGTGGACTCTAATCACCTGCCTGCAGTGGACTCTAATCACCTGTTTGCAGTGCACTCTAATCACCTGTTTGCAGTGGACTCTAATCACCTGTCTGCAGTGCACTCTAATCACCTGTCTGCAGTGCACTCTAATCACCTGCCTGCAGTGGACTCTAATCACCGGTCTGCAGTGGACTCTAATCCCTGTTCTGCAGTGGACTCTAATCACCTGCCTGCAGTGGACTCTAATCACCTGTTTGCAGTGCACTCTAATCACCTGCCTGCAGTGGACTCTAATCACCTGTCTGCAGTGCACTCTAATCACCTGTCTGCAGTGCACTCTAATCACCTGTCTGCAGTGCACTCTAATCACCTGCCTGCAGTGCACTCTAATCACCTGCCTGCAGTGCACTCTAATCACCTGCCTGCAGTGGACTCTAATCACCTGTCTGCAGTGGACTCTAATCACCTGTCTGCAGTGGACTCTAATCACCTGTCTGCAGTGGACTCTAATCACCGGTCTGCAAGATCCTGTACTGATCGGCCTAAATCTCTCTCCAGTTCGCTGTCCGTCACTCACTCCACATGACGCTAACTCTTTTCAGGGGAGATTTGGCCTTCAGGGACCCCTCGTCTCTGGCCATGCGTTGTTGACCTGTCTGGAGGACACTAGAAAATCAGGTTAAGCCTCAAATTGTGGTGGATATGTAACTTCAACTTGGAATAAGACAGAGAGAAGTTCTCCAAAACACAATAGTAATTTATTGAATGCTTGCAAGCAGAGTGACAGTGACATCTCTGAGGTGTTGCTCTGAAGGCATTTTATTATACAGTCGAGATAAAATCATATCAAATAAATTGGAAGAATTCAGCAAGACAATGCTTATCTGGTTCAAGCCAGTTCCTCTTCTAACATCTTCGTTGTCTATTCAGTGGTTACAGCTTGTACAGCTGCCGACCAAGTTACTTTATAACACTTTACCAGAACAACATGTACCACTTCCGATGGGACTATGCTGACCAATCAGAAGTACACACTATAGTATATAGTATGCTGACCTATCAGAAGTACACACTATAGTATATAGTATGCTGACCAATCAGAAGTACACACTATAGTATATAGTATGCTGACCAATCAGAAGTACACACTATAGTATATAGTATGCTGACCAATCAGAAGTACACACTATAGTATATAGTATGCTGACCAATCAGAAGTGCACACTATAGTATATAGTATGCTGACCTATCAGAAGTACACACTATAGTATATAGTATGCTGACCTATCAGAAGTACACACTATAGTTCACACACACACGTGACTCACACATACTTACCATCTACACACACACACACACACACACACACACACACACACACACACACACACATATACCAATGTAATCCCAAATCAGTGCCATTTGGACTTTAAAAGTCTTTCATCTTTTTCATTTGTTTTTATATTTCAAATGTTTCCTGACATTTTTGACTGTTTTTTGACATACTGGTCAAAAGCAGGCTCTAAAGTAATGTGGGGAGTTTCTTTCACACAGGACTATGACATATTTCTAACCCTGTTAGGGACATGACTGTCTGAAAGCATTAACAATGTTTATGTTAATCTAGAGATACATATTCAAAGACACATCCCAACGTGCTATAGTGTGCCCTATTTGAATACATTATTTATTGTTTCAAGAGTTATTTGACTAAAACTCAACGGTTTAATGTGTGTTATTTTACGAAACCAGCATTTTTGTTGTAGCACATTTGTCCCATGCAATAACGATGAACATTTTGTCAACATTTATAAAACCAGTAGCTTAGGTGCATTTTTTAGGTCAGGTGTGCAAATCTTGAAACTACTTGTACAAATTCCACATCATCTAGCCACTTGTTCACATCAGTTAAGCAATTCCTTGTTCTTTTGGCCAAATTGCAATTGATTATGTACAAGTGTCAGCTGTTTCTACATTTTCAATTGCTCATGTCATGTTGATCAAAATACAGTAGATGGTTCTCTGTTGAATAGTCTTACCTCTCAAAACATCTAGACATTAGTTCCTTGCTCAAGTCATTATATGCAAAATGTTTAAACTATTTGTCATAAGCTGGCAAGCTTATTTTTACACTTCTATGAGATCTTTTGTAAAAAAAAGCTTGATTTGATGAATCATGCAGATGAATTCTGACCACCTGTCAAGGATGCAATATGTGTACATTTTGTGTCACTCGTCCTTACCAAAACAAATGGGTTACAGCGTATAATGAAGTTGGAATCAAGTGAAACCTTTCACAACTTTGTATATATGGATGAGGCTGGCTTCAACCTGACCAAATGCAGAAGGCGCGGCCGGAATATCATTGGTCACAGAGCTACTGTGGATTTGTCAGGCCATGTGTGCTGCCATTTCGGAGCATGGTGTCCTCACCAATACCCCCCCTATAGGACCATACAACACCCAGCATCTAGCATGGTGTCCTCACCCATATCCCCCTTATAGGGCCATACAACACCCATCATCTAGCATGGTGTCCTCACCCATATCCCCCTTATAGGGCCATACAACACCCAGCATCTAGCATGGTGTCCTCACCCATATCCCCCTTATAGGGCCATACAACACCCAGCATCTAGCATGGTTTCCTCACCCATATCCCCCTTATAGGGCCGTACAACACCCAGCATCTAGCATGGTGTCCTCACCCATATCCCCCTTATAGGGCCGTACAACACCCAGCATCTAGCATGGTGTCCTCACCCATATCCCCCTTATAGGGCCATACAACACCCAGCATCTAGCATGGTGTCCTCACCCATATCCCCCTATAGGACCATACAACACCCAGCATCTAGCATGGTGTCCTCACCCATATCCCCCTTATAGGGCCATACAACACCCAGCATCAAGCATGGTGTCCTCACCCATATCCCCCTTATAGGGCCGTACAACACCCAGCATCTAGCATGGTGTCCTCACCCATATCCCCCTTATAGGGCCATACAACACCCAGCATCTAGCATGGTGTCCTCACCCATATCCCCCTTATAGGGCCATACAACACCCAGCATCTAGCATGGTGTCTTCACCCATATCCCCCTATAGGGCCATACAACACCCAGCATCTAGCATGGTGTCTTCACCCATATCCCCCTATAGGGCCATACAACACCCAGCATCTTCTTCACTTTTTAGAGACCCTCTACAGGGCTCTCATCCCTGAAAATGAGAGGGGTCTGTTTAGAGAGAATTTGCCATTTGTGATAATGTGAGTTTCCATCCATCAACCATTGTAAGGCAGTGGTTTGTGACCCACCACTAGAACTATGTTGCGTGCAAAGTTGTGGTGGTGGTTTCTGTGTTTTTTCTAAAAATAGTTTTTTCTCTTTATGCCCCTTGGTTTTTTATTGTGATGTAAAATATTTAGTTTTTCTTTATACAGTAGCACTAGTAAAAGCTGTGAAAAACGAAATCCTGTCCAGTCTCTTTCAATCAATATTTGAACCCACATACTTTAATATGTAAATTAGTACTGTTGAACTTGATATATGTAGAAGTGCAGCCTTGTGCATTTTCAATACAGTAACTGTCATCCAAACTGTCGCCTAACTTTGCATCAGGTAATACAGACAATGTACACAGTTACAAAGACAACATGACTAAACATTTTGACCACCTTGTTCGTGAACGGTGACACAATAACTTTTCATTTTAAAGGCACTGGTATGTTCATTGACATAAATATTTGCTTTTGAGAGATGTACAAAGAATTTTGGGTACATTTCTAGCTTTTGCAACATGTTTTGCTGATTGTACTAAGTGTTTTGAGAAATGCACATACTATTTTGCACATGTGACGTACAATGTGAAAAACGCACCAAAGCGTCTGGGAAAAACTGTAATAATACTGACCTAACAGATTGGAAGGAGGTGTAAAGGTGCAAACAATATCAACAATTAAAATGTGAATTTATAAATGTGTGAATATGTAAATTGTCTATATATATTCTAACCTAGATTTTAACCCTCTAATGTACATACGAGTTAAAATATGTTAGCACATATTCCTAACATAGTGGAACTTGTGAAAGTGATTTCAGGAATAAAGGAAATGAATGATGATAACAAAAGTAAATAAAATATTCGTGGTAAAATCATTTCCAGTGAGTAGGGGTCCAAAAACATTTGATTAGATTAAAAACTAGACCTTATAGCTCAATTTGATCAAACTTGCACTGCAATATTTACACAGAGGATAATCCCTTGGTCAAATTAATTCACTGACAGCTCATGTGTGCGATATTTTTTTCCCTCACATTTCAGAACTTCAGAACATGTATGTTGGCAGCTGAGTCCAGGTCCCATATCGCGATGCACACTGTAGAAAATTTGAATTCAGCCTGGCATGTCTCCAACATATTACATTGATGAGCCTCAGTAGGAGATTTGTTTTTTGTACAAACACTTTAAGAGGTCAGCAGGTTGAAATACAAAGCAGCTCGCCGTGTGGATTTAAGAAAGGCCTGAGAGACAGGATAAGTCTCTATGAAGACTCACATTAGCCTAAATGGACATCGGAGTCATAGACGGAATCATATTCAAATAAGAAATGTTTCTGGACACCTCCATTTAAATGGACATCGGAGTCATAGACGGACTCATATTCAAATAAGAAATGTTTCTGGACACCTCCATTTAAATGGACATCGGAGTCATAGACGGACTCATATTCAAATAAGAAATGTTTCTGGACACCTCCATTTGAACCGCATTAGTGTGAGATGAGAGGGGGATGGTGTTGGATGAATCGTCCCAGATGCATCTCTCGATGAAACATAATGCCAACATTGGCCGGATGTGGTCTAAACGCACCCTATTCCCTCTCCAGGGCACTACTTGTGCTCAGAGCTAGGCATTGTTATGCGGAAAGGAGGGCACTTTATATAGAGAAGGGGGTGCAATCTGGAGTGGTTTTACTCTGATGGTTTTAATGGTCTGTCAGTCAGTATTGCTTGGACAACCAATTATAGTGTAATCATCTGTGCATCTGCATATATTCCTTTCTTTTTTTTTGGTAGTTAATTTGTCAGCTCGGTATCGGACGTGCCATAACAGCACCAGAATCTGTCTGCACAGGTTGCTCATCTGGCTTTTGATTTCAGATAACACACACACGCAGACACCACACCAAATCCTCGACGAGACAGGCACAGTCGTGATCACAAACACACGTGCGCACGTGCACACGTTCAAACACCAGCGCACATCCCTGGCAGTCCTTGACATTATGCTGATATCGCTGTTCTGCCGCTGCTGAGAAACCTAATATTTGTAAATCAAATGTGAACACTTTTTCAGGTGTGCCGCGCTGAACATGCCCGCTGCCTCTGACAGTATCCTTTCATCAAGGTAGAAACCGAGTTCCCCTCGTATAATAGGCGATAGTGTTTTATAGACGGTGAAGGGTATCTGCCCAAACATGAAAATGATCCCGACGTTGTATATTTCAAATGCAATACAATACATACGCAGCTGTGTTAATTATTGCATTAATGCAGCTCCTCAAAAAATAAAAACACTAGATTGCAACTCTTGTGTGTCTGTTGTGAATTCCACCGGTAAAAATTCAACTTTGTCTGCCAAAATGTTAACGAAATTAGCTGTGGAGCTAGCTAGCTAATATAGTGCTGCTTAACATAAAAAATGTGAGCGTTTTGTTTGATAGTGAATTAGATTGTGATTATTTACATTATTACATATCTGATACTTTGGTTTATCGAGAGTAGGTTATATTAAAGAACAAATCACTGTTTGTTTCTGTTAATTGCACAAATTGCAAGAATATGTGGCTAGTCCAGTATTGTAGCTTACGGGACATGTTTTATTTCCCCTTTTGACATTAATAGACACACTATCAGTGACTGTGAAATACAGAGGCATAAGAGCCATAGCAACTATCCTGCAGTGCATGTGGGGGGAGAGAGAAAAAGAGAGGGAGAGACACAGAAAGAGAGAGAAAGAGAGGGAGTGAATGAGGAAGGAATAGAGAGAGCAATAGAAAAAGAGAGCGTATCAGCAAAGTACCGCATCTGAACCCCGGAGAGCACAATGACAAGACACAAAATCCACCTTTCAGCTCTGAAATAAATGCTTTCAATTTGAAGTAATCCAAGCATCCCAAAACTGAGAGAGCGATGGAAACCAGAATGAAGACGTGTAGGTGGGGAGGACGTCAATAATGTGCCCAAAATGGCAACCCAGTTTCCTGCATTTCCACAGATGCCCTCTGGTTCTGGCAAACAGGACTTGTCCAGGACAAATGACAGAGGCCCAGTGGATCACTCACAACCATCTGACATTACTGGGACCTCCTGAGGGCTCCTTTACGTTTTGCAGCAGGTCCTCGTCGGAAGTAGTCCTTCATTCATGTAGTGGGGCATGATTTGAGAGAGAGTGAGTGAGTGAAACACTTTGAAGGTAGATTTTGCTGGAGCTGGTTGTCAGCCCCTTTCCCAGACTTTGGTAATGGATAATGTATTTCAAATGGGGCCCACTGGATCTCATTTTACGAATCATTACTAATAAATTGGTGCAATCAATCAAATGACAACCACTCTCCTGGTGTCAGACCTGTGTTTAGGGAACTTTGTCAGGGATCAATTATCTTTCGTTACCCATCCATTTATTAAAAAGACACATGTCACAACCTGGCTCTTAGGCCGCGAAAGGAATGTGCGCCGCACGTCAAATGAAGTAATAACAAAGAATATGCAAGTGAAATCGTTTAAAAGAAAATGGCCGCCTGATGAGATGTCTTCCAGACGAACGCGTAGCCAAGGCTTTTGTCTCCCTGGCACAGATGGGCTCAATCAGGGCTAACAAACCTCCCAAAACCGCCTACCAACACGCTGCAAAAGAAAACAACGGAGAACGAGGAAACAGCAGACAGGACAAGAGAGGGACGTCACACATCTTATTTATAGCCTGAAGGTAAACGACCTACTACTAGTTTCGCTCATTGACACCCATGCAGGCACACGCTTGCACACACACACACATGCACACACACACACTTGCACACACTTGCGCACACACACATGCACACACACACTTGCACATACACACACACTTGTACACACTTGCCCACACATACACACACAGACACATACGCACATACACACACATGCGCGCGCACACACACATGCACAAGCATGCACACACACACATACATAAACATGCATGCAGACCGGTACACACACACATACACAAGCATGAAGACAGGTACACACACACACATACATAAGCACGCAGACAGACAGGTACACACGCACACACACACACACACATTCATAAGCATGCAGACAGACAGGTACACACAGGTACACACACACACACATACACAAGCATGCAGACAGACAGGTACACACAAACACTCATACATACACAAGCATGCAGACAGACAGGTACACACACACACACATACACACACATACATAAGCATGCAGACAGACAGGTACACACACACACACACATACACACACACACACACATACATAAGCATGCAGACAGACAGGTACACACACACACACACACATACATACATAAACATGCAGACAGACAGGTACACACACACACACACACACACACACACACACACACAAGCATGCAGACAGACAGGTACACACACACACACATACACACACACACACACACATACATAAGCATGCAGACAGACAGATACACACACACACACACACACACACACATACATACATAAGCATGCAGACAGACAGGTACACACACACACACACACACACATACATACATAAGCATGCAGACAGACAGGTACACACACACACACATACACACACACACACACACACACATACATACATAAGCATGCAGACAGACAGGTACACTCTGATAGATAAAGAACCTTTGGGTGTTCACATTTATTGTGGTGGGAATCTGAATCTTTAATATGAGGCCGAGCACAAACACACATCCCTCCGTGCAGAAAACCTCACATTCAGCTCAACACCACCAGCCAGGCAGGCTACGGTGAACCATTCAATATGGAAAGAAAAAGAAAATAATTATCCCGCTGGCCATAAACTGTCAGAGTTAAACGTCCATGACTTCACACAGCGACCGTCGTTTTAGTGTCCACGTGACACTCCATTACTGGGAGTGATTATTGCACTGGACCAAGGTCATCATTTGACCAGATGATCAGGTATATGCCCTTGAACAAAAGAATCAGTCAGCCCTCCTGCTCCCTGACGACATGTTTATGGACGCGCGCCCTGAAATACCCATATCAGCAGCCCAGAGGACCATGGCAACGGAGCCACATCATTGGTCAGAAGGATGCGATATCAGAGGAACGTCCAGAACAAACCACATTGCAATTTACGACGCCAGGGTTCCCTCGTAAAATCAGTCCATTGTTGTTATTTATTGATAGCGGGCGATCTTCAAGGAATGGCCGCACTTATACTAAAGAATGTAGAAGACAGTCAAATGGGTCGAGATTTATTAATGGCATAATATACTATTTTTTCGACACCGTTGTGCTCTGAAAGAAGAATATGCCCTGGAGTAGGAACCACAGTGTGAACTAGTTATTGATAAAATACCATCTTCAATACACCTTTGTCCTCCTGATGTATTGTGCGACACTATCCATGAATCAGTGTGTTTTCACTTCCTGTGTACCGGGAGTCCCAACTGGCACACTAACCCCTACGGGCTTAGATCACAAGGCACTCGTGTGTGTCATTTGGTCACGAGGGAATAGTGTGTCACTCCGTACGTGTCCTCTGTGTGATCCAGTTTGTGTCGCTGTGAATCTGACAGAGGCTCAATAATAAACCCTCTGAACACAATGTGCGTCGAAACGCTTATCCCTTCTTCTGCCAACACGATGACTACATTGGTTGTGTGCCTGTTCAGATCGTGTTTCGGGTATGATGCCCGCATTATTAGCCAGCCCTTAATCTGAGGAGAAACAAGTCCGCCTTGTTGGATAATTGAATTATGTAAATGTGAACCTATATATAGCCATATCCGCGGCCAAACCACTCTGGATAACGTGTTAAAATGTCTGTATTCTAATAATAGGAGAGTTACAAGGGGGAGAACAACAAAAGATGCAAATTGGACTCGTGAAATCAGTTTGTTCACTTAGGGAAAAGAGAGGGCGGAGAGAGAGGGACAGAGAGAGAGGGCGGAGAAAAGAGAGGGACAGAGAGAGAGCGTGTTGGGTAGAAAAGAGAGGGACAGAGAGAGAGAGAGAATGTTGGGTAGAAAAGAGAGGTAGAGAGAGAGAGCATGTTGGGTAGAAAAGAGAGGTAGAGAGAGAGAGCATGTTGGGTAGAAAAGAGAGGTAGAGAGAGAGAGCATGTTGGGTAGAAAAGAGAGGTAGAGAGAGAGAGCATGTTGGGTAGAAAAGAGAGGTAGAGAGAGAGAGCATGTTGGGTAGAAAAGAGAGGTAGAGAGAGAGAGCATGTTGGGTAGAAAAGAGAGGTAGAGAGAGAGAGCATGTTGGGTAGAAAAGAGAGGTAGAGAGAGAGAGCATGTTGGGTAGAAAAGAGAGGTAGAGAGAGAGAGCATGTTGGGTAGAAAAGAGAGGTAGAGAGAGAGAGCATGTTGGGTAGAAAAGAGAGGTAGAGAGAGAGAGCATGTTGGGTAGAAAAGAGAGGTAGAGAGAGAGAGCATGTTGGGTAGAAAAAAGAGAGGTAGAGAGAGAGAGCATGTTGGGTAGAAAAAAAAGCAATTGTAAAGGGTCTCTGTAGTATCACACTGTGAATGGAGGGACTGTGTGATGACGTTCAAGGCCTGAAAACCAGCAACGTTTTACCACAGAAACACAACGGTCTCCTATCTGAAATGAGAACCATTCAGGGCAGATGGTCAATGTTTAATCTTTCAGAACAACGGTTTAGAGTAATCTTTCACTACAAACGCAATCTGAAGTAATGTTAAGTCCTGTTTTGATTGGTCATAGTGTTTTTGTTCAGACATTCCTTTTGCATAAAACCGACGGCTGAATAACTGTATCTGCCTACCCATTGCCTGGCAGCAATTTGTCTAAATTGCTTTGCCCAAAAGCAAAGATGTCAAAAACATGTTGTCTGTATTTGGACTGTAATTGAGTTTGGAGTGTCACCCCCTGGTTCCTTCCACCTGTGTTGGAGTGTCACGCCCTGGTTCCTTCCACCTGTGTTGGAGTGTCACGCCCTGGTTCCTTCCACCTGTGTTGGAGTGTCACGCCCTGGTTCCTTCCACCTGTGTTGGAGAGTGCCCTGGTTCCTTCCACCTGTGTTGGAGTGTCACGGCCTGGTTCCTTCCACCTGTGTTGGAGTGTCCCACCCTGGTTCCTTCCACGTGTAAATGCTGCACTTTTTATATAGCGCTTTTATCCAAAGCGCTTTACAGATCCTGCATCACATTCACCCACTCATTCATTCACTCATTCATACACTGACGACCGCGTCTACCATGCAAGGCAACTGCAGGCTCGCCAGGAGCAGCTGGGGTTAGGTGTCTTGCTCATGGACACCTCGACAATTTTCCTCACTCAACCTCGACTCAACCCACTGAGCCACTGCCGCCCCTACCTGTGTTGGAGTGTCAGGTCCTGGTTCCTTCCACTTGTGTTGGAGAGTCATGCCCTGGTTCCGAAGAAATTTGGGAAATCTTGGAAATTTTTCTAAAAGGATCCCTGTATTTGGCTGTTTTTACATTCCTATCAGGATGTGGGATTTGGGACCTCTGGGTTAGAAAACCAAAGAAAATTCATACCGGCACTGTGTGGTACAGTCAAATGCTTAAATATGTCTATCTATCTACCTCAACCTCTAGCTGTACACAGGTCTTGATAGGGTCAACTGAGAAATGTCAGGCACACAACACCCACTGTATTGTGAATCAGCATTAAGTATTTACATTATTCTTTCTGACATTGTTTACCAAAACCAAAAATAAACATGTCTGTGGTCTGCAGAAATGGAGTCATTATGACTATCTATCAGGTCCCAAATGGCACACAATTCATAGTGTATGTAGTGGGCTACTTCCCAATAGTTTTGATTATAAGTAGCTAAGCACTATAGGAAATAAAGCGCCAAGAGTTTTGATTAGAAGTAGCTGAGCACTATAGGAAATAGAGCGCCAATAGTTTTGATTAGAAGTAGGACTGCACTATAGAAAAAATATCCAAAGCAGCTAGTTATCCATTAAAACAACAGCATAAACCTGTTAGCGTTTTCTCTCTAATAAACTAACAGGGGTCAAAGGTCAAAGTGGAGATGGTTGTGGACTTCAGGAGGAACTCAGCCCCACCATACCCTGAGTGGCTCTCCTGTCAACACTGTAGAGTCCTTCCGCTTCCTAGGTACTCTCCTTTCTCGGGACCTCAAGTGGGATTTAAACATCTGCTCACTGAACAAAAAAGCTCAACAGAGGATGTACTTCCTACGGCAGCTGAAGAAATTCAACCTGCCCAAGACTATGATGGTTCACTTCTACTCAGCCATCATTGAGTCCATCCTCACCTCATCCATCACCATCCTGGTATGCTGCTGCTGCTGCAGCTAAGGACACGTGCAGACTGCAGCGTATCATCCGCTCAGCTGAAAAGGTGATTGGCTGCAATCTGCTTAGCCTTGAGAACTTGCACACCTCGAGGTCTCTGAAGTGAGCTAGAAAGATTGTGGCTGACACCACTCATCCCGGACACTCTCTTTTCAACATACTCCCCTTCGGCAGAAGGCTTCGGTCAATCAGGACCAAAACCTCTCGCCATAACAACAGTTTCTTCCCCTGTGCGACTGGCCTCCTCAACAAGGCCAGGGGTGCACACAAGCCTTGAACTCTTCCCATTCCATTTGCACAGTGCCTGATTTTGCACCACAATATTTACAATATTTGCACTATTGCACTGTGTTACTTATCTTTATTCTGTATAGTATTTTGCATATTACTATCCCTATACCCCTCACCCTCTTAGTATAATTTATATTGCTCTATTCATATGTTGTATGTAAGTGCCTTCTTGCCAAAGAAAATTCCTTGTATGTTCATACATTCATGGCGAATGAACACTTTTCTGGTTCTGATTTCTGAAAATACAGCTCAGGAAGCAGGCATCCCCCATCTTTGTCTTTCCATGTTCCAACTACCCCCTGTGGTCATACTAATCACACGTCTGAAACCACAATCCAAAATGCTTCAAGACTGCATCAGTTAATGTGGGCGGCCTCCTCAACGACAAAACCATGGCAATTTAAATACATCACATGAACTTGCAGTCAACCGTTCAGTCGCTAATTACTTTTTATGTAAAAACACACAATTACTTACACCTGTGGCATACCAGGTTTTATACTAGATTAATTCAATTGAACGCTTTCACCTCTTGCTTATTCTCCCTCAGAGGGAATCACTTCAACATTTTCATATAAGAAGTGTAAATCTCTGCAGATAATTGACATTTGTTTTCCTTTCTATATATCTGTCTGTCTTTCGGCCTAAAGGCTAGAGACTTGGGACGTTGGTTCAGCACATACCGAAGAACAGGATTCTGGGTACTTGGACCAATTACCACAAAAACCCACCTCATTGATGAGCTCAAGGACTCCCTGACACTCAGGTCATCCGTGATTGCACAAGGCTCAAGTGTCAAACTCCATACTCCCCTTTTTCCTCTTAAGTCAGAAGTACTCGGCAAACTTCGCACGTCAATCATACGGCACCGCCAAAGAACGGATTTGAATGGCCCTTGTTATGGTGTCAGAGAGTGACACTGATTTCTTCAGGCTTCGGACTTTGCAAAATTCTTGACTTAAGAAATGTCTGTACGTGACGAGGGCGATCATGTGAATGACTCTGTTTGTCCCACTGGACCTTTCCAAGCAAAGCCAGTAACCAGACAAAACAAACGAAACATTAGCCAGCTCCAGTCTTAAGTCCTTCGATCTACTATGTAACACAAGTAATATAGCACAGCCGTTACTCAATGGCACCTTTTGTCAAAAACACTTCAATGCAAGTAACTTGTCGATGGCTGTTGTTTTTACCCCCTGTTAGACAGAAAAATTAAAAATTAAGTAGTTACTGAACATTTGTACTCTGTCACTTAGCCTTCACATCCTGCACTTTGGAAATGTTAAAAAATTATATTTAATATACTGCAGTGCTGTGCCAGCATTGCTCTGAGCTGCAAGGGGCAACTGGGCACACTGGGATGTGAGAAGTGTGTCGTTTGCAAAAGCAACGTGACTTTGTGATTACACACACCGGCGCCTGCCATATACCAGCGCTGATTATGGCTCAGCATGCCATACAGCACAGCACCGGCCCAATGGAGTGGAGTGACAGAGAGAGAACGACCGGCGTTGTTAGAAGGCTCGTCTCACGAAGCACCAGGAAGATCTTGCACGTTGATCAGGCCCATGCAAACCCTATCTGACCTTGACACCCCCTAAACGTCAGGCTGTACTCAATAACCCGAGTTATCTGCCGAGATTAACATGCTACACATATGGGGGTTCCCGCCCCAATGTTGCGCTCATATCTCCAAATGAGGGATGGGAAAACAAGACCCTGGTCCAACGCACTCCGGTCAACATTAGACGGTAGATGGTCAGAACATTCCTCTTTAGCCCCCAGAGGCTCTGGAGCCAACAGAGTCAGTAAGCCCGACTCGTGCCTCCTGGGGAAGAAAAGCACCGGGAGCTTTCTCCCTTGTCTCCCTCTCCTCAAGCCGAGTGTCTAAAAACAAACTGCGCTTGGGGAATTCAGCTCATCTAATTGGGTCTATCTGTCTTGCTCCCATCCTTGTTACAGGGACAACTAAGCACCAATCACCAGTCTCTGGGTACACTGTGCATACGAGTTGGCCATGGCGTGCACTTCCTTCAGGACAGCTCTGTTCGGTTGACACATGCACAATAGCGATAGTTTCAGACAGTGTGCAGAAGCCTATGTGCCCCTGTGTCTTCCAATTTCATTTTCTTTTTCCCCCGCTGTATCCAGACACATTGTAATGAATGGAATGTCGGCTGAGCAAGGCTCCCAGTCTTTAAAGTGAGGAAGGCTAGACCCGGGGCCCAATTAGCAAACCAGTAGAAGAAGCCTCCCTTTTTAGGGAAGGTCTTAATTGCAGCAGAAAGCTCCGGTTCTTTGTATTGCACAGGTGAGCATGACTCAATTCCTTACTGGGACTGCTGAGTTTGCAAAAGCAACTACAGAAACATGCCCCGGCTGTCATGTGTGAGCTCGCATACAAGTTGTCTGGGCAACTGACATTCTATGATTACCAGTGTCTGTGTGCTACCTCGCATTCCTTTGGTAACATCATAGTGGCAACCATCCCTTGTACGGTACACGCATTCAGCAAGAACTAGGGTTGGGAAGGAATATGGATACAGGAACCGTGGCAATGTACAGTCAGGACAACCTTTTTGACACACCTCTGTACTAGTCTATGTACATTTGATCTGTGCGACCGTATATAGGGTTAACCCGGAAGTGATCAATACTGTGCCAACAACTCACACGTTTTTACTTGATCAATTGTGAACACTGATCCATATTTCACAAGATATTGTTAGGGTTAGGTTTCTGGTGTTAAAGAGGTCGAATTTGGGTTGAGTAAAGCTTCAGGTTAGGGTTAGCGCTTTGTGAAAGTAGGATTGAATGACACAAAAACTGATGAAAAAGTCATGAAAACTGAGTGTGATAGACAGGCCAGATGATGGTAATACATAGCAACACTAGAAAGGCAGAACTGACATAAAAGAGATTTCTTGCTGAACTACTGGAAGAGAGGGTATACAATCCATTGCTTACTATTGACTTGAATGCCAGGATTCTTTAACAACCCGTGGACGGTTTTTTAAGGTGTTGCTGTTGTGCACAAGTATGGGGTTACAATGATGCATACAATATAAATGAGTCACTAGGTTTAACCAAAACACATGTAAAGTCCAATCTCCCAGAAAACTGCACTCAGCAGTTTAGATTTTTTTGACTTGGAAGACTTTTCTTCCCAGAGCATTTTCATGTTGGCAGATGCCCTTTTGGAGGACAGTGAGATTGTTCTTATTTGGATAAGCCACAGTTTGTCAGGTTGGACTTTTAGTTATTGAAATATGTTCTCAGAGCAGCATCGCATCTGATTGGTTCTCTTATGGCGCTTTTCCACTACAAAGAACCAGCTCGACTCGACTTGGCCCGACTCGGCTTCGCTCGCTTTCGTTCCGTTCTCCATTGCAGATAGTACCTGCGCAATAGTACCCGGTCATCATAGCGATGCGACAGGAAACTGCTGTGACGTAATCTTCTACGCAACGCTGCGACACACAGGATGCGTCCGAAATCGCGTACTATGTTGAGTATGTACTACATTTAAATAAAAACGTACTTTGCGGCCGTTAAAAAAGTACGTTCTATATAGTATGAATCTAGGTAGTATGAATAAAGTTACGAAGTACGAAGTTCGGACGTACTACATGCGCCGTGTTAGAATTTTCTACTTGTATAATCTACTGGGCAAAAGAAGCGTGTTTCCTTCAGGTCCCCGTCCTCCTACCAACACTCGCTACCCACACACACATAAGACAATGGAGGAAATCGAGTGTATGCTGTGTTTGATCCGCGAGATGTGGCTGTTTCTCACGGCGTATTTTTTCGGTTTGCCATAGTATTCGTAATGGATAATATGTACAGCTATCACGCAATCTCTGGCCAAACTATTTAAAAATGGTGGGATTACTCAGGATACTACATCTGGCGCGTGCAATGATGATGCAGTACATAGTGACGATTCTCTGACCAATCAGCAGTCTGCCTTGTTTTCATGTCACATTTTAGTATCGCCTCAGCTCGCTCAGAACCTCGCCTGAGGTGGTACGGAAAAAAGTACCTGGAAGCAGGTATAGGTACAACTTTTACCCAGTGGAAAACCAAAAAAGCAGAGTCGAGTCGAGCTGAGGCGAGCTGGTTCTGTGTATTGGAAAAGCGCCATTAGTCGCCCAATCAGCGGCAGCAGGGGGCGGGACTTGGTTTGTAGGAGGCGGAACTTGGAGCCGGCTCGGATATATTTTTTCTCAGGAATTAATGTGTGTGGCCAAATTGCTCTTAGAGCAGCATAAAGTAGACCTAATTTCCAAAGGTTCTCGAAGAGCAGCATTATAATGTGTGTAGCCAACAAATTGCTCTTTGAGCAGCATATTATAGACCTAATTTCAAAAGGTGTTCTAAGAGCAGCATTAGAATATGTGTAGCCAAAATGCTCTTAGAGCAGCATATTATAGACCTAATTCCAAAAGGTGCTCTAAGAGCAGCATTAGAATGTGTGTAGCCAACAAAATGCTATTAGAGCAGCATATTGTAGACCTAATTTCAAAAGGTGCTCTAAGAGCAGCATTAGAATGTGTGTAGCCAACAAAATGCTATTAGAGCAGCATATTGTAGACCTAATTTCAAAAGGTGCTCTAAGAGCAGCATTAGAATGTGTGTGGCCAAAATTCTATTAGAGCAGCATATTATAGACCTAAATTCAAAAGGTGCTCTAAGAGCGGCATTAGAATGTGTGTAGCCAAAATGCTCTTAGAGCAGCATATTATAGACCTAATTTCAAAAGGTGCTCTAAGAGCTGCATTAGAATGTGTGTAGCCAAATTGGCCTAAGAGCAAATATATCCAAGCCGGCTCCAAGTTCCGCCTCCTCCAAACCAAGTCCCGCCTCCTGCTGCTGCTGATTGGGCGACTGAGAGAACCAATCAGATGCGATGCTGCTCTGAGAACATATTTCAATAACTAAAAGTCCAACCTCCCACAGTTTGTGCTTCTTGATTTCCGGACCCAGTCTGGCTCAGCACGCCCACACTCGTCTGTTGGTGGCACCAGTTGGTCCTCCGCGTACAAAGCTCACACCCCAGAGCCTGTTTCCAGTGAGCAAGTGGCAAGAGGCGAAGCAGGACTAAAAGTCTGCCTTTTTTGGCCTTTGGCCTGATGACTCCCGTTGTTAGAGCGATTACACAATCATCAAATCATCAGGCTTGTATACAGACTTCATGAATTTCCCAGAGTGCATTTGCGAATGTTCATTTGGCCACCTGCTCTATGAACGATCGATTCTGGGCCATGCGCAATTGTCATTTTTTTTTTGAGGAAAAAGTTACACTGACTGAACATTTACCTGATCATTTGCAATTCGCTGCCGTAGGAAATTGCGATTTGTTTTTTAGAGCGTTCTATTGGTCTTTAAAGAACCCTCCTGGGACACTTCGACATGCAAAACAAACTTCCCTAATGCTTTAAGATTGGCTATCCATATTAGCAGAGGATACGCTATATTTTAACTTCGTTAAAGTCGAAGTGTTTGTTTCATTTTAAGGAAGTGGGCAATTAGTATTCTGACTGAAGATAATGTTCACCAACTTTTGCCAGAGAACGTCATGTTAATTCCTTTACACATGCTGCCTCCAACATTGTTTTAGAGAATTTTGCAGTACGTCCTACAGTCCAACCAAAGACCCTGTGTGACCACGCCAAAACAGGAAAACAAAAATACACACATGAGGGCCTCACTGTTCAATTTCAATTTGCTAAATGTTGCATATGAACATATTGGAAATTAATTCAGTTTCCTTGCCACACCTTAAGGCTGCTCCCTCAAATGTCTCTTGTTGGATCTTACGAGGACCAGAGCCCCTAGGTCGAGTGTTACTGATCCAGGTGCCTGACAACATCTGGTCATCTACTGTATATCCAAGTTATTTCAGATGTTAACATGTCCTTTTTTTCTTTGCTCCTTTAAATATTGAACACAGTTGTCAGTTTCATACAGTTAGCATGAGGTACTTTCTTCCAACACATTTTTGTTGACGAACTTGTTAGTTACTGTCAGTAGAGTTGGATCTCAGTTTCGTTACCCTATAATCAGAAAGAGATCCAATTGCCACCCCCCTCTTTCCACAGTCTCCCAATTAACCCGGAGACACAACAAACCCAGCAGATGTTTCTGAAGAAGGATTCAGCAACAGAACAAATCTGTAATTGCTCATTTTCTCCGCCACGCCATGGTTTTGGAAAGGCCCGTAAATGCTCAATTAATAGTATTATTTGTCAGCCAAAAGAACAGTCAAAAGCGACCGGGGTTGTGTGACGCTGCTGTCTCTCGTGTCACATCTTAGATGCGTACGGAGAAGTGACAGCCATGACAGTGAAATCCCTGTACAGTTTGTTTCTGTGAAGGCCTTTTATTTCCACATGACCAGAGTCTACCCTTCACAGGAACATGAACAGCCTGACACCACTTATTATCAACGCCCAAACTGACTGTCCCAAATGCAGCCACTCACTCACTCTCTTTTTGACAAACACTCGTAGTGAAGAAGACGTGTATAAATACATGCACACACACACACACACACACACTTCAATTCAGCAATTGGCATGCTCAAAAACAGTCACACTTGCAATTTACACATAAAATGCACAAACACACACACACACTTCACACACACTGTCCCTGTCACCCCATAACAACAGATGAGTCAGTCCTGTTCCCTATCCACAAAGGTCTCTCTCACACACACACACACACACACACACACACACACACACACACACACACACACACACACACACACACACACACACACACACACACACACACACACACACACACACACACACACACACACACACACACACACACAGGTCTGCAGCTGTGAAACACACTGAAACAAGACCAACAACATCACACGGCCCCGCAGCTACTCTGTTCCTGACCCTGAACTCCATCCATTTGCTGTGACAGCAGACATACATGCTCCATTATGATCGATGGCGCCGATGGTGCCGATGGTGCCGGAGTCGGGCCCGGCACGTAGCGACGTGTGACTCCGTCGCAGCGACCCAACTTCCCCCGAACACTGCAGGCTCCCGGTTACCAGATGGGACCCGGTGCAAATATCACCCTCTTCAACGTGTAGTGTGCTGCTTCGGACCGGAGCCGCATTGGTAACAGTGTGCGTTTGCTAGGGCACTTGGTGTCATTGAGGACAGGTGATTCTTGACAGGGTTCATTTGCCCAGCTTGAAGGCGTACTGCTTTTTTAGTGTGCTTACAGATATTCTCCATTTATATGCACATGATAAACACAATAGTAACACAAGAGAAACACATGAGCTGGATGATTTGCTCTGATGTTTGGCTATTTATAGCGGTTATTTATATTTTAATTTATTCATATAGTGACAATTAAAATCCAGATTTGACTTACATTTAATATTACAAGTTATGCATTAACTTATTGTTATTGTTGTATATAAAACTGCCAGGGCGTCATCAGTATTGTGAATTAATAAACATGTTTATATGTATAATAGTAACTGAGTAGAGTAAACAACATAATCCATTTAAAGTATTAGGAATGTTTATGACAAATGTACTTACATATATATACCCAGCACTCGTTTTTTGCAGACATTTTGTTTCTCGTCCTATAATACTTGTTCATAGACGATGAACTACTTCTTGCATTGTGGACATTATACTCTGATGAGCCAGAACATTATGAGCGATTATTATTTTCTGCAACCTTTGTAATCTTATTTGCAACGGCGACCTGAGGAGAAGCTGATGATTGAACCCAGAACATCATACATAAAAATCATGCTCTCTACCACTAAGCTAGAACAACTCTTTTCACGTTGATCATCTCCTGATCGTCTCCTAACAAGGACCCCTGTCAAGTTCTGGGTAGAATAGATGATATGTGAACAACCAGTCAACGTGTTGGATGCCGGAGACATGTGCAGAAGGAAAGACCTGGGTTATTTTGACAATGGCCAAATGGTAGCAGACCAGTCTGAGTGGCCATATGATGACCATGTCCTGGACCTTGGTCTAGATGTCAGACACCACAAGACATCTTCAGGGTTCTATTAGAGTCCATGCCTTAGTAGGTCGATACTGTTCAACTTGTCAAGTTGAGCTAGCCAAATGTATGCTGCAAAAACATCTATAAACTGTAGAATTTCAAGTCAGCTAGTCAATGAGCTTAGCAATCTATTGAACATTAGAAACATTTGGAGCAAAACTGGCAAAATGTTTTGGCGAAAGAGTAAAGAAGCATTTTTGGCTTGATGCCTGAAAATCATTTCAGAGCAATACTTTTGTTGCGGTTTCCTAACATGTCTATGAGCTGTTCCATTCTGCGTTGTACTGCTACACTAGGAATACAGACAGGAAAAACTCCTGTCGAGTCCGTTCAATTCGAATAACATTCGTCTTTCTTTCCCACACAGTCGGCACAAAGTCCCCCGTGCTTGAATTTTGTCAGGTCCATTCAAGCACATAATGAACAATATGTTGGATACAAAGAAGAGATGTGAAAGGTCCCATAACGATTTCCCCTTGACTCCAAACACCTCACTGCAACCTAGCACATGTAAGTATTCCCTCAGCAGACCTGTGGTTAGCTGCACAGTGATCTCTCTACTCCATATATGTCACGCACTGAGGTTACAGCTCCTGCTGTGTGCTGTGTGGGCGTTGTCGACAGAGCAAACAAACTATACGGAATACACGCCAACATATCTGCTCATTTGCTATAGTGCCAGAGAGAACTATACTCACTAAAACATTGTTACTTGCAAACAACAAAAGTTCAAATGATACCTGCAATGATACCCGTATTGTTTTTCTGAGCAGACATGTTGTATGCATTTGTAAATACATTTAAATTATGTAAATTCATAATTAAAGGTCAAGTTTTCCCAGGAAAAATTTTAACATAGGTATACTCTCTATAATTAGATGGAAACAGTTACTGTAAATACAGTCAAACAAGATATTAACTACTACTGTAAATGAAAACAAAACATTGTTTAGCACACATAATATTGGAATGAGCCTGTCTCGGGCATTTGGCCATAGATTCTAATCCACATCGCAGTAAATTTTTCATGCACTTCTGTCAAAGACCTTTTGGCCTAAAGAATAGATCCATCACATTGGTCTACACTGATGTCATCACATGCCTCATCCATGACCTGAAGGAGGGTGTCACCCACAGTGTTGGCGATCATAAACCTTCCACCTTTATGACAGTTCCCATGTCCACCACCTCTATTACAGTTCCCATGTCCACCTCTATGACAGTTCCCATGTCCACCTCTATGACAGTTCCCATGTCCACCACCTCTATTACAGTTCCCATGTCCACCTCTATGACAGTTCCCATGTCCACCTCTATGACAGTTCCCATGTCCACCACCTCTATGACAGTTCCCATGTCCACCACCTCTATTACAGTTCCCATGTCCACCTCTATAACAGTTCCCATGCCCACCTCTATAACAGTTCCCATGTCCACCTCTATGACAGTTCCCATGTCCACCTCTATAACAGTTCCCATGTCCACCTCTATAACAGTTCCCATGTTTACCTCTATAACAGTTCCCATGTCCACCTCTATAACAGTTCCCATGTCCACCTCTATGACAGTTCCCATGTCCACCTCTATGACAGTTCCCATGTCCACCTCTATGACAGTTCCCATGTCCACCTCTATGACAGTTCCCATGTCCACCACCTCTATTACAGTTCCCATGTCCACCTCTATGACAGTTCCCATGTCCACCTCTATGACAGTTCCCATGTCCACCACCTCTATGACAGTTCCCATGTCCACCACCTCTATTACAGTTCCCATGTCCACCTCTATAACAGTTCCCATGTCCACCTCTATAACAGTTCCCATGTCCACCTCTATAACAGTTCCCATGTCCACCTCTATAACAGTTCCCATGTCCACCTCTATAACAGTTCCCATGTCCACCTCTATGACAGTTCCCATGTCCACCTCTATGACAGTTCCCATGTCCACCACCTCTATTACAGTTCCCATGTCCACCTCTATAACAGTTCCCATGTCCACCTCTATAACAGTTCCCATGTCCACCTCTATGACAGTTCCCATGTCCACCTCTATGACAGTTCCCATGTCCACCACCTCTATTACAGTTCCCATGTCCACCTCTATAACAGTTCCCATGTCCACCTCTATGACAGTTCCCATGTCCACCTCTATGACAGTTCCCATGTCCACCACCTCTATTACAGTTCCCATGTCCACCTCTATAACAGTTCCCATGTCCACCTCTATGACAGTTCCCATGTCCACCTCTATGACAGTTCCCATGTCCACCTCTATGACAGTTCCCATGTCCACCTCTATAACAGTTCCCATGTCCACCTCTATAACAGTTCCCATGTCCACCTCTATGACAGTTCCCATGTCCACCTCTATAACAGTTCCCATATCCACCTCTATGACAGTTCCCATGTCCACCTCTATGACAGTTCCCATGTCCACCTCTATGACAGTTCCCATGTCCACCTCTATAACAGTTCCCATGTCCACCTCTATGACAGTTCCCATGTCCATCTCTATGACAGTATGAGCATTGGGAATGTAGCATTTGAGCATTGAAAAGTTAGCATTTCAGCATTGCCTGCATGTAGGCTGGGTAAGTTACTGCCACTGTTGTGTTCGCAAGTGGTTATATAATAGATGGAGACTTTAACTCAAAGCCAGCGAAGTGAGGTGCAGTGGGACATGGAAAAACTTGAGAAGGTTGAACACCGTGTGACTTTTGGCATTCTGGATATAACTGCATGTGTGGCACTGTCACTATGTGGAAGACTCAAGTGCCAGAATACGTAGCTGTGCGGCATCCTGTGTGATTTAAAGTCAAACTGTGTGAATGTTGTAGAGCACAAGCGTGTGTCACCTCCCTAATATTTGCAGAGAATGACAGAGTGCTGTCTGAGATCTTGCCAAAGGTCGTTTTCCTTTGTTAGATGAACACCGTGAAGTTGACAGTCATGATGGACAGATCTTGGGGGGGACAGGCCTCTTCCCCAGAGGAAGATATCTGGCAATATTAGGTGGTCCTTCCTTGCGTGGCTGTGTCGTGACCACATTTGCCATTGGAGGAGGAGCTACGTCAGGTTGTCTGCATCTCAAATGGCACAGATCCAATAGGTCCTTCTGTCGATAAATTGCACTAAGACCTGGACAGCCATACGGGCCGCGAACTCACACCCTTTGACATTAAAATATTGTGCACCAACCGCACATTCCACACTCATGCTGGATCCACTCCCACACACTGTCCCAAATCTGCTTACATTTGTTCAAATTCAAAGAGGCAATTGAAGAATGTGCCAATACATTTGGGTTGTGATGAAACCGGTTTGCAATAATGGAACAGAACCGTGGAGCGGGACGCTTTTGGACAGATATATGGGGATATATGGTTGGCCAGGTCATACTTGGGGATCAATAGCCCTCCAGGGGACCCTCTGACTGCATGGGGATTCTGGGGAAGCAGGAGTGCCTGAACAGGGTAGAGAGGAGATCGCCCACGTGAGTAATATTGACTTGTTGCCCACTGTTGACCCACAGCCAAATGAGAATGAAAGAGTGAATGTTCGGCAGTACTTACAGCTCCTTATTTCTGTCTTTCTCACATTTCAATCATTATTTCTGTCCTGGTCTCTCTCTCTTTCTCTCTCTCTCTCTCTCTTTCTCTCTCTCTCTCTCTCTCTAGGTAAGCAGTCTATGAACACCTGCAGTAATGCTGTCACGCTCCATTGGGAGCGAAGTGCAGAAGAACCCAGCGCAGAGGTGGTATCCCGTTTGCGTGTTTTATTAACTCAAATAAAACAATACAACGGTGAGACATCCTACAAATCACAACACAGCGACGAAGCCGACTAACACTCACCAGTATACAACTGTGACATTGAAATACAAACAATCCTAAGCAAAAGTGCACAAAACCCCAGAGATCTAAAGAGCAACGCTAATCACCGAAACTGAAACCAGCTGTGCACAATGAAACCAAAGTGTGCACCCAACTAAAACCCCCCGGGTGGGAACCTAATGTTTACGAATTGTGACAAATGCAGCCCGGCATATTCTCATACAGTATATTATCAGGGACTTTGGGACTGTGTGGCTACTGATTCAAGGGCAATCTGTGTAGTTCATTTTTATCTATCATACATTTATACGAAGATGATTGCTAGACTGTCAGAATGGAAGCTTTGATAAGTTTCTGTGTGTGCAAGTGCTTTAGTGTGTGTCTCTGGCTGTATAAAGGTTTTAACCCCCCCCGCCCCAGTGTAGTACAACATGGAAAAATCCACCATGGGGGGGCGGGCCATGGCTTGCGTTAGGTTTCCATTTACTAGGACGTTCTTATGCAGATCGACCCACAGTGGTGTCAGCATACAGACTTCTACTGGCCCCTAGTCAGAACCACAGCCACACACCGGGTCCTGGACGAGGCGCGCTCTACCAACCGGGCTGCACCAGTCCACGGTCTGAAACACAACTGGGCTTACAATGGGATTTGGAAAAGTAGTCGTAGTTATGTGTATTCCCACAAGTATAGACTAAAATGCATGTGTGCGATCTGTTCTTGTACTGGGTTCAACGATCAGGACAAGAAAACAAAAACAGCACAATGTGTTATATATTATCTCATATCCAGCTTTTATGGGTGGGTTATTATGATACCGTCCTATTGTCCTATTCCCGCAGGGTCGGTGTGAATTATTCTTATTTTTTTATTGTATTAGCGGAAATAAGGAATAGCGTGTCACAAAGCAATGTTCGCCATCGTTTAATGGTAAAACGCGTCTGTACCTTCGCCCAGGCTATTATGTGAGCCCGGAGCTGTGTCGCCTTCACTGGAGTCAGAGTGAAAAGGCCTGGTGACATGCCAGTTGTTACCGTGTCAAGGCTGAGTGGTAGTGTATCACGACTCTCCATAGGCTCTGTGTGTGTGTGTGTGTGTGTGTGTGTTTGAAGGTTTTCCTATGCTTATGAAGACCAATACCATATTGTTAGGGGTGTGGGGGGAGGGGGGGGCACCGTCTGGGCCATGTATTTCCCTAGTAAGTGGTTCCTTTTGAAGTGCGTGGATTCTGTCAGTAGAAGAGGGTGTAGATCAAAGATACCAGACGAGGCGACACCTTCAACTCCCATATTGTTTTCTGGACGAGACCACCTCTTCAACATGACTCAGAGTCTAGCAATAAATGGGCTGCCAATCTTCCATGCATAGCAAGCCACATTGTGTAAATAGGGACCACGGGGAACTAATAGAGCTGCTCGCAGAACATCACATGGGACCGGGAACGGCATGGCAAACAAACAGATGCGAACACACACATGCAGAAACATATAAAACAGATACAAAACTGTAAACATATGCAGGCACACAGGCCCAATACTTTATATTACATCTTATCACGACACATTGTAGTAGACCCAATGGCGTGTTTGTGATGTAATATAATTGTATGACGCATACTTATTAGTATATTAGCTGTCATTGAGAACAAAACAATTATTTCCAGAACTGGCTCATACTTAAGGGATTATTGTACTTTTGCAGTTTAGGGTTTGATTCTCGATTGAAGAATGGCTGGCTGCTGAATTGCAAACGATGCCTTATAAGTCAGTCATCGCTTCACGCCACACCTGTTCGTGGACATTTCAGGGCGACGCTTGAATGAGTTAAACCATTTTTGCAATATGTCAAACATTCACGCGTACTGAACTCACACCCGAAAGGCGTTGTGTTTGGCTAAGGAGACCAGAGAGTAACCACGGCCTCAAACCGTCTCAATCTCAATATAACGTGTAAGCACCAATAGAGACTATGGTTCAGCATTTTAATGACATCCCAGGAGTTTAATCTCGATGCCCGTAGAGACTAAGGTTTAGCATTATAATTCCAAGTCCCAGGCTCACAATATGTTTGGTTTGATATTCCCAACAGCCAATTAATAACTCCACCACTGACGCAGCTTTATATTGAACACTGACATTCCCGAAATGACAGTGTCTTTAGCAAATGCCTTTTGGCATGGAGTGGCATGTAGGGTATCTTCTGATCTAACTGGCATGGAGTGGCATGTAGGGTATCTTCTGATCTAACTGGCATGGAGTGGCTTGTAGGAGATCTTCTGATGGAACTGGCATGGAGTGGCATGTAGGAGATATTTTGATGCAACTGGCATGGAGTGGCATGTAGGAGATCTTTTGATGCAACTGGCATGGAGTGGCATGTAGGGTATCTTCTGATGGAACTGGCATGGAGTGGCATGTAGGGTATCTTCTGATGGAACTGGCATGGAGTGGCATGTAGGGTATCTTCTGATGGAACTGGCATGGAGTGGCATGTAGGGTATCTTCTGATGGAACTGGCATGGAGTGGCATGTAGGGTATCTTCTGATGGAACTGGCATGGAGTGGCATGTAGGAGATCTTCTGATGGAACTGGCATGGAGTGGCATGTAGGAGATCTTCTGATGGAACTGGCATGGAGTGGCATGTAGGGTATCTTCTGATGGAACTGGCATGGAGTGGCATGTAGGGTATCTTCTGATGCAACTGGCATGGAGTGGCATGTAGGGTATCTTCTGATGGAACTGGCATGGAGTGGCATGTAGGGTATCTTCTGATGGAACTGGCATGGAGTGGCATGTAGGGTATCTTCTGATGGAACTGGCATGGAGTGGCATGTAGGGTATCTTCTGATGGAACTGGCATGGAGTGGCATGTAGGGTATCTTCTGATCTAACTGGCATGGAGTGGCATGTAGGGTATCTTCTGATGGAACTGGCATGGAGTGGCATGTAGGGTATCTTCTGATCTAACTGGCATGGAGTGGCATGTAGGGTATCTTCTGATGGAACTGGCATGGAGTGGCATGTAGGGTATCTTCTGATGGAACTGGCATGGAGTGGCATGTAGGGTATCTTCTGATCTAACTGGCATGGAGTGGCATGTAGGGTATCTTCTGATGGAACTGGCATGGAGTGGCATGTAGGGTATCTTCTGATCTAACTGGCATGGAGTGGGATGATTGCTAGAAGGTTAGTCTACCCTGTCTGACACCCCAACTGTCTACGACAGATGATGCTTGGACATCTCTAACCTCCTCTGAGAGAGTCCTGGCTATGGTAATTAGATACAAGCGACACTTAAACTCCTATATTGATGATACGGGGCTGTGACCTCTGCTCCAGACGGGATGCCCCAAACCAAGACCCTCTTATCAAAGAACGTCAAGATTGCTTACAGATGTATAGTTCGAATGTTAATAACCCCCTAGAAACCCGTGCATAGTTCAGTAATCGTGAGCGGTCACCATCTGGGCTGACTCCCAAACACTGTAGCATTTAATTAGACTCTATTTGGCAGCCATTTAAACAAATGCAAATCTCAATTCTCAGACAAGCACACTGTATCATAGCAGAGGGTTGTTTAATCCTCCACAAAGGGAGGTTCTGCACTGCTGGCATCTGGCAGAAGTGTGTCTGTCGTTGTCATCCGTAGTGTGTGTGTGTGTGTCCTAAATTACAATCAATTCGCCCCCTAATCTTGACAGGAACCTGTTGAACGTATAATAGTCGCCGGTCAGGATGCCTACCAACTCTCGTCCCGACGCTCTGTATGGAAATCGCTTAGCACATGAATGTCTATGGTCCGGCTCCATCCATTTGCACTGTATACATGAATACTACAGTAGTACTATGATTGTCTATGGTCCGGCTCCATCCATTTGTACTGTATACATGAATACTACAGTAGTACTATGAATGTCTATGGTCCGGCTCCATCCATTTGCACTGTATACATGAATACTACAGTAGTACTATGAATGTCTATGGTCCGGCTCCATCCATTTGCACTGTATACATGAATACTACAGTAGTACTATGAATGTCTATGGTCCGGCTCCATCCATTTGCACTGTATACATGAATACTACAGTAGTACTATGAATGTCTATGGTCCGGCTCCATCCATTTGCACTGTATACATGAATACTACAGTAGTACTATGAATGTCTATGGTCCGGCTCCATCCATTTGCACTGTATACATGAATACTACAGTAGTACTATGAATGTCTTTGGTCCGGCTCCATCCATTTGCACTGTATACATGAATACTACAGTAGTACTATGATTGTCTATGGTCCGGCTCCATCCGTTTGCACTGTATACATGAATACTACAGTAGTACTATGAATGTCTATGGTCCGGCTCCATCCATTTGCACTGTATACATGAATACTACAGTAGTACTATGAATGTCTATGGTCCGGCTCCATCCATTTGCACTGTATACATGAATACTACAGTAGTACTATGAATGCTATGGTCCGGCTACATCCATTTGCACTGTATACATGAATACTACAGTAGTACTATGAATGTCTATGGTCCGGCTACATCCATTTGCACTGTATACATGAATACTACAGTAGTACTATGACCATCCATTCCAACTGACGAAGGGTCCAAAAATGTTTGAATATGTAGATAATATGCAAATGTGTAGTGTTCAAACCCCCTACTTATTTCTCATTAGCCAATTACATCTGGTACCTATCCGGCATAATAAACCTTCATATTTTTTTGAAAAATCTTGATCACTCTATCTTTTTTCTATCTTTCTCTTTGCAGTTATCAAATGTTAAAATGTACTCTTATCTGTACACCAGTGGTAGTGAAGCCCTTATTACTGAGAAGTACACAGATCAAGTGTTTTGGTACCCCAATCTAATATGGGGCCCTAACCCAAATATAACATATGTACGTGGGTACGCTGTGGCAAAAATGTACATGACAGGGTTACTATTTGTAGAATACCATAGTGGTTTCGATCAAGCGGCATGTGACGCTCACAAACATTACTCAACATGTCTATATCAATAAAGAGTTTAAGCGTATATACTGTATCTATTACCCAGATGTAATTACTCAACATGTCTATATTAATAAAGAGTTTATGTGTATATACTGTATCTATTACCCAGATGTCATTACTCAACATGTTTATATCAATAAAGAGTTTATGTGTATATACTGTATCTATTACCCAGATGTCATTACTCAACATGTTTATATCAATAAAGAGTTTATGTGTATATACTGTATCTATTACCCAGATGTCAATACTCAACATGTTTATATCAATAAAGAGTTTAAGCGTATATACTGTATCTATTACCCAGATGACTTTCACTGCTTCACGCCCACAGAGATTTCGGTCAAAGTTGTGTATTTTTTCATGCGAGGTAACTGGTGTGATTTATCAAATCATTTCAAGATGAACTATGAACTGTGGACATTTTCTACATGCGGTCTTCATTCTGTGAATGATTAAGTGAATCAGGTCAGGATATAATGTGTATTGTTTTTATCCCAAATGGCAGCCTAATCCCTATTCAGTACATAACTTTTGACCAGAGGCTTGGTGATAAGTACCGTAGTGTCCTGTGAAATAAAAAGGGTGTGATGTGAGACATACATCCCTGGAAATATATGGTCCAGCATTGCTTAGTTGGTCAGAGTTCAGATATGTGCACTCACTATAAAGTCCAGGAAGGATGAAATATACCATTGGGATATAGCTTTATAATAACAAGAACAATTAATCATTTATTGAACTTCCATTGCGTTTCTGTTGAGTCTTACAGCGCTTCCGGAGCAAAACACAAAAAATAAAATACATCATGACAGGCAAAGCAATCATATTCCTCTCCCACTCTAGGCCACAGCTGAAGTAATGTTCTGAAAACATCAGAAACTAGGCGCCAAGTGAAACAAAAACATCTAGACACTAGGTCAACCAGGGTCCGTGTACTTAACGGCCAACGGATATTCGTTTTGAAGGGACATAAACAAAAACGAATATCGGCCCGTTTCTTAATTACATGAGTAAATAGGAAAACGAAAAACGGAAAACAAACCATTATTCGTTTTTCGTTTTGATATTAAAAAACGGAATACGAAAAACAATCTCGTTATCCGTTTTTCTTTGATGTGTTTGTAAATGGAAATCGGAAATTAAAATACGTGCGTAAAAAAGAATCCATGTGTGTATGCAAGCCCCCAGGAAGGACACCATCTTTAAAAGCCACCATGGGCTTAGCGGATAAGGGTGGTACTGCACCCCATAGTGGATAAGGGTGGTACTGCACCCTGTGGGCCAGAAAGACTTTTCCCCGTAGACTTGCATGGCGAAAGAAACTTCTATATTTCAGCGGATAGTTTTTTGTGGGGGTACATCAACTTACCAGCCTGAAGCCTTAAAGGGTCCTTGTTTAAAACAAAACGTTTAACATTTACTAGTAGCCAAATCCAGAGTTATTAGACTAGGCATGACCCTGTGCTATCGGTTGCTACGACAACACAAACAAATTATTGCTAGTGCGCATGTCCATCATGACGTCATGGGCCAGTCAACGCGGAAGATCCAAGCTCCATGTTGGCTTTATGCGCTTTTGAGCACTTATACACACGTATTTTAATTTGCGATTTTCATTTACAATAACATCAAAGACAATCGGATAACGAGATTGTTTTTCGTTTTCCGTTTTTTAATATCAAAACGAAAAACGAATAATGGTTTGTTTTCCGTTTTTCGTTTTCCTATTTACTCATGGTAATTGAGAAACGGGCCGATATTCGTTTTTGTTTATGTCCCTTCAAAACCAATATTCGTTGGCCGTTAAATACACGGACCAACCAGCTACCTAGCAAAATCGATCAAAACCAAAAAGTGCTAACAACTAATCTCAAACATTTATCTCACAAACACCATAAATAAACACCATATATATATATTTATATATATATTACTCAACATAGCTAACACATTTGACCTGTTCTTCTGTATTTTAATCAAATAATTGCAATGAAACATGTTTTCCCTCTGTTAAAATTTTAGTTTTCCTCCCGTCAATAACATCCAAGGATAATAAGTATTTAATTGAATCTGGGATGGGAGAGAGCCATTGCATTTTTCTTAATGTAACCCCCAGATTTATTGAATTACATTCCAGCATAGAGATTTATCCTTTCTGCGTGGGGTAATAAATCGATCAAGCCCTTGTTTTATTTCATACAACATCTTCTCAAAGTGCATCCCTACAGAAGACGAGTTACAGAGGATGGGACAATAAAACGCGATGGCGCACTGACATGCTCTATATAAAAGCACATTTAAGCACTGAAAAGGTTATTGGAGTGTGTTATGTACACTATGGCAGGGTTGGATATTCTGTACAGAGCTGTTACCTAGGTCTTATCCCAAATGGCACACTTTGTCCTTGAATAGTGCACTGCTTTTGACCAAAGCATTATAGTTAATAGCAGTATTAGTAGTAGTAGTAGTAGTAATAGTACTAATATTCAAGTAGTAGTAGGAGTAGTGTAGTGTGGTAGAGTATTACAGTAGTAGTAACAGTAGTGATAGAGTATTACAGTAGTAGTAACAGTAGTGGTTGAGTATTACAGTAGTAGTAACAGTAGTGGTAGAGTATTACAATAGTAGCAGTAGTAGTGGTAGAGTATTACAGTACTAGTAGTAGCAGCAGTGGTAGTGTTACAGTAGTAGAAACAGTAGTGGTAGAGTGTTACAGTAGTAGTAGAACCAGTAGTAGTAGAGTATTACAGTAATAGTAACAGTGGTGGTAGAGTATTACAGTACTAGTAATAGCAGTAGTGGCAGCAGTATTAGTATTAGTGTTGTACTAACTCAGAGCCTTATAGCTGCATGTGCCAACATCAAACGGCTAATTATCGCCTGAACATAACTTAGCCACAGCAGCCGAGTGTCGAGTCGTTTTACTGGCATATGAAAGACATTGATGCCTTATACATGTTTTAATGGGCTTGATGATCAGTGGAAATCAAAAGGCTCCAATTGATTCAACACTGTGCTTACAACCGAACAGGACAGTGCAACTGAAGCAGATGATTAGCTGATAAGCTGAGGATAAAAGATGAACCAATGACTCACACGTTAATATATGCTGTGCTCAATTAACGCACGCATGGCGCCAAGTGGATATACGGGTGAATAACAGGACAAGAACAGACAAAGATGTAAGAATAATCTGTGTGTTGTGCTAATTAGCTAGCACGCTAATCTTGAATTGATTGTGTGGCACCATTCATGTAGCGCGTTGTCATGCGATGGCAGCTAACAGCTAACGGTAGCAACACGGTGTTACCTTCTGCTGTTCTCATGAGCTGCTACTGTATGTAGAATAATGCAGCTCCTGTACCAGCTAAAAGTTTGAACACACCCATTTACTTCAACTCCTTGTTACCAGCTGGGAGGTACCCATTTCATGATTAAGACACAAGCTGCATTGATGCACAACACAGTAGAATCACCAATTCTGCCTCCCTCTCTGATCTCATTGACAAGCAGGATTTTAACCTTTATCTCAAATATTAGAGTACCTAAAATACATGTACTGCTACCACCTCTGATGTCTGTTGGAAACTTTGCTAAGACTTGGTTGTCACGACTCCCCCTAAAGCTTCACGATCGTCGACGATCAGACTCCGGCATTCGTCGTTACCGGCCTTCTAGCCACCTCTGTTTCTATGTTAATCACTTCCTTGTCAGGTCATCACACACACCTGGTGTCCATCACCTCATTAGGATAAGCCAGTGAAGTATTGTCGTGTTTCATGACCGTTATTCAAACTGTTGATCGTGCCACTCATTGTTTTTTCTTCTTCTGTCGGTCGAGGAAATAAAACCCTTTACGCACCGGCTCCTGCGCCTGGCTTCCTGTTTACAGTTTATGACAATAATCTTATGTACTGAACTGACTTTTGCCAATAACTTATACATTCATTAGAATGTACTCACTATTAAGCTGTGTTGTTGTGACACCTAGGTTCTTGAAAGGAATACATTGAGTCAATCTGGAGAAGAGTGTCTGCTATATTAGTAAAATGCAAATCCTCGGATGTCCAGAAGGGGTCTGTCGGGACAAGCCATTTCAGTAGACACTCATAACCAATGTGACTGACAGTATGACCAACTAAGAAAATGTTTCCTACTGATAAGACGTTTTGAAACTATGACACTTTCCTAGTTTTCTTATTGTAAAAGAGTGAGTTGTTTTGTTGTATTGTTTTTATTGAGGAGAACATTTGCAACACATTTGCATTAATCAGCTAGCTTTTGTTTCCAGGCCAGGTGTTCCAGCTAAACAAACAATGTTGTCTTGGTCTTTAGTAGTTACATTCATTAGCTACTGCAGTTAGCTTTTTATTTTTTAAGCTTGAGAAAAAGGGATGGGAGTTTTCTCTCTTCTTTCTAGCCACAACCAAATTATTTCTTGCCACAGTGACAGTTGCACAGCGACAGTATCCACATCATAGCATATTTACGAATGGATCGCTGTGTAATATTATACATAAAACAATGATTTACACATAAAATAATGATGTGTCAATTGGTGATTAGCAAACAAGATTGATTTGACTTTATATAAGTTTAGCTGTGATTGGTTGATTATTTTATTTGACTAAGAATTATGTGTCTAGTGGTGATTGGTCAATACGCTTTTTTTGACTGGCTTTACATAATGTGTATCTTTATTGAGTTATATTGATTAGAGGCAGGACCCAAGCGCTAAGGTTAAATAATGCAGGTTATTTTATTCAAAGGCTAACTTGCTTACAATGCTTTGAATTGAACGAACGCAAACCTAATAATACAGCAGACAGTAGATAACATACACAAGGACAGAAGGAACCTGGTTCCCAAGTTTGGCATGTCAAATTAAACTTAGAGCAACTTCTACAGGTGCATCCTGTCAGGCTGCATTACTGCTTGATATGGAAGCTGCACCGCTGCTGACCGCAAGGCCCCCCAGAGGGTAGTAAAGACAGCAGAACGCATCATTGGCTGCCACTTCCCTACTGTGCAGAGCATCTACCAATCACGATGCCTCAGGAAAGCAGGGAATATCATAAAGGACTACAGCCACCCAGGCCATGGCCTGTTCACACTGCTCCCATTTGGTTAACGTCACCCCAGCATTGGTACACGCACTTCCAGACTAAAAAACTGTTTTTTCCCCTCAGACCAATAGGCTCCTCAATCAGTAACACTGATTTACGTATCTAATGTATCCACTACTGGCGCTAGATCACTTTTACTGCAGTATTTACGTTTTGCATACTGTCCATATTCAAACTTCATTATGTATATCTTGTAGCTATTTACATTCTGTTGTTATTCTGTTTTTTGTTCTTCTAACTGCGTAGATGTTGCTTGCCATCTCATAATAATGACATAAATATGACAATAAAATACTTTGACTTTGAACCTGAACAGGGACATAATAAAGGTTAAACGAGATACAGGTGTGAGTAAACTGCACACAGGTTAACTATCAAAGAACATAGAAACGGAACCAGAAGACCGTGAAACATAGAAATGTTACAGCCATGTTTCAATGTTTCAGCCCGTCTGTTACAGACACTTTATATGTGTTTTTCTACTGCTGGAGATAAATGCCAACCTGGCTTTAATGCTAGCATCTGTGTCCGTCCGTCATGGAACTGTATCCTTTTACATCAGGTCCTATCTTAACACCGTCATGCCACAACCAGGAGCTGCTGTACGCCAGTTACTGAATTTGTTTGTCTCTAAGGAGTTTTCATATAAACATGCCAACTTTATTATTCTGTTTACTCAGATATTCAGTTACATCAAATTCATGCCTGACTGTAGTTAGTCTGGGGGATCGACTCATTCTGCCATCTGGGTTGCGTTCCTGCCATCTGGGTGATGTTTTTCCAAGTCCTGCTCAATTGTTCCTTGGGTTGGGGAATAGATGTACATGTTTACATCTATGAAGATGCAGGAAGACGAATAGAATTGTGGAACAACAGTTTGGGGGTCGCTTTATGTGCTAAGCATATTTAAGCTAGTCTCTCTAAGACAGATGGTTGGTTGTTGAAGGCCACGACATGAGGAAAAGACCTGTCTAGGCAGCAGGATATTTTGGTCATGATTGACCTGTTTTGTCACCTCCCATCTGAAGACTGGAGTAGAATGGGTGGGAGGGGTCAGCAAAGGTCTTGCCAATACAGTTATTTTGCCCTGGAGTCATGTAGGATTTTGGAGGCTCATAAAACTTCCTGTGGAGCATACAGAGCTTTGAAAATAACAGAAAATGAACGCTACACTTTATTTTTTGAGTTGGTTTAGATTTCTTCTTGCTTTCAGCAACTGGTAAATAGGTGCAATTTACTGTGATCTGATTGATGAGACCTCAGCCTTAATGTGTTTCCCAGGATAAATAAAATGCCAATCAAAATTGGAGATGTAGTCTGTGTGGAAATGCCAGATACAATAGCAAACAACTTTTGTACAAACAACTATATAGAGATTAATAGGCAAATACAGACAGTACCGTAGTTTCCGGACTATTGAGCGCACCTGAATATAAGCCGCACCCACTGAATTTAAAAAAAATATTATTTTGAACATAAATAAGCCGCGCTGGTCTATAAGCCGCAGGTGCCTACTGGTACATTGAAACAAATTAACTTTACACAGGCTTTAACGAAACACGGGTTGTAACAAAAATAAATAGGCTTTAATGAAACACGGGTTGTACTGTTCTCTCAATGTGTTTTACTCCTTGAGTATTAACATATATAAACAGCCAAAATCTTTTCAACGTTCCAGGTGAGCGAGCGCACTTGCTCCTTTAATTACTTCCACATAGTAATAATCAACTTGACATCACTGAAACGGAGTGAAACTAAAAAAGAGAAAACACGATGGACCTAATGAATTACTATTAACAACAAGCAAACGTGCAACTACAGTTATCTGCAGAGCTACAATACTTCAAACAATTCGTTTTTGTACAAACCTAGAAATAGGCATAATGGTACTATAACATAATGAAAATATATAAACAGAGCACTTACATTCATTGCTTTCTGAAGGAACCCATAACACGACTTTAAGAAACCAACAAGCTAGCATGTCATCATACTTCCTGTTTCCTCCTTTACACTGAACGTAATACCTAGTAAACGTAGTACCGTAATACTTAGAATAGAGGAACCAACTCAATTACCTTAACGATAACAGCGCTATCAACAAATTATATTTAACAACGTCACAGAATGTGTTTTTTTTATGTGAAAGCGGGAAAAATATATATATATTAGCCTCGTCGTTGTTTAAGGTTCAAAGCGTGGGGAAAAAGTTCCGGCTTATAGTTCGGAAATTACGGTATGCGTATACAGTAGACCTGACCACACTGTTGTTAAGAAGGATACATAATAGCGGTAAAATACCATCCTTATCTTCCAGTCCTGCAAGAGTTCATGACCATTCAATGGGATGTGTTTCTCGACATGGCGTTGGCCAGGATGTGTTTTTAGCTATTGGGGCTTAAGTTGACACCTTATGGGGGTTTTGAGGTGCCCAGGGTAACCTGGTTCGGCTATATGATGCCTCAGCACAGAACATTATCATACCAAAAGGTGGATATTCAGGGTCTCGTTATGAGAAACATTTGTGAGGAACAGGCCATGACAGTCATAGCTAGATTTATTCCAGCATGTTCAAATCAAAGCAGCCAGCTTTTTCCTCATTGCTAGCATGTATGTGTTCAGTCCACATGTTACCAGCAGTATGAGCCAAGCCTTTCTCTGCATATTTATTCTCCAGGGTTACCACACCTGTAATTACACAATTGGAAATTTGAGCACGTCTAGGCTCTTGGCCAAAGCATAATCGATTTTTTTTTCTCCAGCTATCTCCACACCACAGCAATCAAATTCCAAATTTTAGGGAATGGGTGCCTGCTTAGAATTTACAATGACTTTAAGAGATACCTGCTGGACAGGGGGAGTGAGCAGGGGAGAAAGATGGAGAATGATGGAGGAGGACAGAGATGGAGTAAGAAGGGAGAGCACAGCAGGGGACTGTGAGAAAGTGCAATGTTTAGAGAAGAGAGAGAATGGAGGAGCGAGAGATGGATAAAAAAGATAGAAAAGGAGAAAGAGGTGAAGACAGAATATGAAAAAGGGCAGAGATACAGAGCAGACTAATATATGTGTTGTCCGGTGTTGTAGTTTGGAAAAATATTAAATTGAACAAGAGCCAGAAATATCTCCCTGATATCTCCAATAGACCAGCTTTACCCTATGGGCCCAAACGTATCTACAGAACACACACAGGTCCCAGAATTGGATGTGTGTCCGGGTCAAACCCTAGTCTCAGTCACAGTGTTTACCACAGTCTCAGCCTCTGTCTCTGGTAACTAACTCAAATGGTCATTGTAATGGAATGTTGTCGGATATACTACAGCTTTCAGCCAGTCAGCAGTCAGGGTTTACACAGACAAGTTGCTGCAGACAAGCAATAGAAGCTAGTTTGGGCCATTACTGTTGATTGGACATCCATTGTGACAGTGTCTTACAAGAGGATTAACTTACTGTAGCCAAGAATGTCTGATAGGTGTTTGATAAAGTCATGTCCACGTTCAGTGGTGTATTTTAGTTTCAGCATTAAGAATTAAATGGACAGGCTTTATTAGCATGGAAAACCAATCTTGCTGTGTCTGTCACCGTGTCATTTGTATTCTCTCTCTCTTTCCCTGTCACCCTCTCCTTCACTTCAATTAAATCCAAAGGTGGTTTTATTGGCTTCGGAAATGTTCTTTCTCTCTAACGCACTCATTCTCCTTTAGTCATCTTGGATTTCAATGTATCCCTCGCTGAATTCAATTAAATTAAATTCACACAAGGAAATGTGTTTACATTGACAAAGCAAGTGAAAAAAGAAGAATAACAATAAACAGTAATTAAACTAATTAAACAAAACAAGGACAAAAACAGTCAAACATTAACAGTAACCTTAAGTACTGTAATTAAAAGATAACTATGTTTAAGATAACTATGTACACTGTCAGCTAATACAAACGGGAGGTAGCATTTAGCTTTCAACCTTTGAGGAAAATTTTTAAACAGTGACAACTGCCAACCCTGGCCAAACCAGGCTTGAATAACCACATTGTCTTAAAGTAAATTCACGCTGACTAACTTCCTAAAGAACTAAAGAACATCCACTTTGATTCAAAAACATTTTCACTGTTCACAAGTGGCGGCATGTCCCGCGGTTTCACTGACCTGTTTACCAGATCCAAGTTGGGAAGTGATACGACCGTATTCAGCCGCACAGGAGTCGTGGTAATAAGTCTGACTAATGAAAGCACTGCAGATGATGATTTGCCACCAGGTGTTATCGGGTATCCTCTTTCATATGGGAATGTCTGACTACATGCTTTTAGCGACAAGTAAAAAAAAATCTCTAAAACCTAAAAAGAAATACAAAAAAATACAAAAAATATCTATGATGAAGCAATAGAGTGGAATAGCCTTTTCACGGTAAATGTTTCAACATTTCAGTTGCCTTATTCTTTCATGTAAATGATGCAAAATGAGATTGCCATCTAAAGAGCAATGATAATAAATAAGTATGAGCAGAGAGCATTAGAGCAGAAAGCATTATGTTCCTTTTGCTCTGCCTGGCTAATATACATCTTCAGTATGTCATGTTGTTGAAACCACTGAGGATGTTTTAATGTGAAATGTCTGAAATAGCATGTTCCATTTACGTTACACTACATATCAACAAAGAAAGAGAATCTAGTGTGTGAGTACCAAATTGCACTGTTTTGTATATATAGTGTGCTAAGTGTGACCAGAGTCTTATTGGTTTAGTGGTGCATTTGTAGGGATTAGGGGGTAATTTAGGATGCGAGCATTGTCACAACAGTAGCTCGCTCAGAGCCATAATCAGCATAACAAATTCTCTCTCCAACTGTCTGAATGCGTTCCAAATATATTTAGCTTTAACATTTTACTATTCTTACCCTACATTTAAGATGAGGTGCCTCAAGTGATTTTAATCTGTGAAGTTTTTCTGTGAACTTAAAAATTAAAAAAAATTAAATTATACAATTACGACATGGACAGATATCTGTGTGTGCTGTAAGTCCAATATAGCGGTTGGAATGTTACTTTAAAATGAGCAGCATCCTTTGACAGGCTTAAAATCTGGATACTCTCGCTTGATTGGCTACATTGAAGAGCAAATGTATTGTGGGTAATTACTTAAAGTCTTCCTACGGCAACAGGAGGTCATGTTAGGGGTGGTGTTTTTTTCTTTGAGAATATGTGCCTCTGTGTGTGTGAGTATGTGTACTCATGCTTGAGTGAAAATGCACGTTGTCATCCGTGTGTGTGTGTGTATGTGTACTCATGCTTGAGTGAAAATGCACGTTGTCATGCGTCTTTGTGTGTGTGTGCCTGTATGTGGACAATTTTGTGTAAATCTGCTGTGAAAAGAGAAGCATGATGCTTCTGTTAGCTCAGAGGCATCACACCAGATTGACTTCAAAATGAGATGTTTGTCCAGGTGGGGAATACAGCTATATTTGACTGGAATGTCAGCCACATCAGATCCCAACAGGCTCAGCGTTGAAGTCACTGATTCACTGTGCAGCTGTGCGGTCGCGGCCAGGGGGTAAAATCCAGCTCGAGGCGACCTGACAACACCCGTGGGCATCGCATGGAGTCACTAAGTTTAGCCCTATCCAGAGTTTGTGGGTTTGTGTTGGACAAGATTGACTTGCATCATAATGCGCGCAACTTCTTCTGGTATTTCAGGGCCCTTTCAAGTCCAGTCGTGATGGTTGGTTGGTAATAGGGTTATTTTCCTGACGCACAGTAGCCACAGAGTACCTCCGTGTTGAGTGAGCATGCGATGAGAAGGAGACCCACTTTGTGTGCTGTCCTATGTAGAACACGCGCCATAAATCTGCAACTCTACCGAGCCTGATGGGAGATGCAGCCGTGTGGACAGACCATGATGGGGAAGTGCACTTCAAAAGGTTAGATTGAAAATGGTTTAAGATATAGCATGACAACCATGGGTCTAGACATTTATGTGGATGTTAATATGACACCTACCTAAGCATTGTTGCAAACCAAGTACACCCATATAGGACCATATAAGAGTCAGAATGGTTTGGCTCATCAGTGTATATGCAGAATTCGTAGATTCTTCTTTTACAATTAGAGAATAGATTTATATTTATTTTAGGCCAGAAAAAAATCCCAGACTTTCTATTGGACTGCAAAAGCAGGGCCATGCCTATGTAGAATTCACTGTTTGTTTTACTGGTGGATAAAATGCTAGTGTCAACTAAAATGATTAAAAAAAAAATAGCATCTTTAATTAATTTCTTAAAAATGGAATATGTGTTTTTGTTCTGTTTATTGGCGAGGAAAAGAAGTAAAGTATTGAAATGAGTTGTCAACATTTCAATTCCACAGCTACAGTCTCCATCGTGTTGCGGATGAATGGAACGCTTGTTGAGAGCTGGAGAAAATAGTTCTGTCTTTTCTGTGTCCTTGCGAAGATGAAAACCATTCACCGTAATGACAGAGGTGAAATCCAGAGCTCTGCTATAATTGGTTATGTCATAGCTAAGTTTTACACACAATATAAATGTCTGGCATTTTATTAGCGCAACATTTTATATCTTCTAAAAGACTAAATCATTGTCTGTTCATGGGGATTTTAGTTTAAGAGTCTAGGGATAAATAATATGCTTTCTCCTCTAATTTGTTATACATACGCTATTTCAATGTGCTGTTCGGTTGAATAATTGTTTTAGTATTAGCATACTGTAAGAAAGTGTCATCTGTTTTATATGACATATTCTATTTTAACTCTGCTTATCAGGTCGTAGAGACACAATTTCTTCTACCTCGCGACTGAGTTACAGAGAATAGAAAGAGTGGGAAAAATAGTCCATGAAGACACAGATGTGTTTCCTTAGGGCCTAGGGGGTGAGAGACGAATGCAGCCTGAACCACGCTCTCATCAACATTTATATCAGTGCCCCAACTGAAGTTCCAGACCTAATGTCTGTAACGGTCCCTGCCAACCGAGATCGGTTCCTGTTCTTTTTGTGGTTTTGTACAGCCCTGCCTGGGTCGGTCATTGTTTTGCGTCAATGTTCCATGTGTGTCACGGTTTTGATTAAAGACCCTTCATTTTCACCTACCTCCCTGCCCTGTTCTTAACAATACCTGACAATGTCCACTTTTCGAAGAAAATCTTCTTTAGCGACCAAGGATGACTAAGGAAGTCGGCTCTTCTGATTTATCTGCCACTCCATTGGTCCTCTCGATGTCAGGCAGTAAAATTTCTCTATTCTGTGATTGGACACGATTAAACAAAGTTATACATTGAAATCTGTTCCCTCCCAGACCTTTTTTGACTGTTGTACAGTAACATGCTTACTGATGTCTGGTCGTGTGGACCTGTGTTTAAATGTTTTAATGAATAATCACAATAGATTTGTGCAACAATAACAAATTTAAGTTAGATTTACTAACCTATTATAAGTTAGATTTACTGACTTGTATCTTGTATCTGTAATTGGCCAGTTTAGACCCCAATACTGCACACAAAGAGTTGTTTGTTCGCATTGAAACATACACATTATTGCAAAATATATTTTTCCGATATTTAGAAGTGACTTGTAATCTTTAAAATGAATGAATGAAAAGGCAGATATGTCAGCATTTGGAACGTCGAAAATAGTTTGAATAACCCTGTTAGACTCTTAATGGCTGAAAGAGGAAGCAGGCTTGTTATGACAACATGGATGAAAAGTGAGACTCTGTAGTGATCCGTAGAGACTGTGCTATACCTCTCTTGTCTCTCCAGTCCCTCCTCCCATACGTCTCGCCACCTCGCCGTCCTCTATCTTCCCTGGTTTCTCTCTTCTACCTGGCATGCCCCTCCCTCCTCTCGACCCAATTCCACCTACCCCCTTAGCCCCAAAGGGATTTTGTCCTACACACCCTTGCGACACCCCACCCCTACCCCCCTATCGTTTTTACTTGGCAAGGTTTGGTCTCCGGGGACGTGGCGACACCTCCTGCTACAGGGGGGGACCAGGTCCACTGAACATACAGTATTCTACTGGAGGATCTGGAATTACATCTCAACGGGCATTGAACTGTAAACACACTGTAGCCAGATGTACAACTCATGTAATGTCCTCTCTCACTCTTTCTCCCTGTCTCACTCCTCTCTCCCTTTATAATTTCTCTTCTCTCTCTCTCTCTGTTAACAGGGCCTCATTTTGCAGCAATCAAAGCGATGGGCACATTAACCATCTGGGCTGAAATACAGGTACTGCATGCTGTGCTCCTATTCCTTAAAAGGTTTTATGTAATGATGTCATTTATTAATCACTGTTAAAGGGAAGAGTGACAATTGTTATAGCACAATGGGGAAGGGTGAGTGAGTGCACACATTAAGTATTATATATACATGCACACACACACACACAGGCTATTATAATTCAGACCCTTTATTTAATCAACATTGACTAGAAAAGTAATAACTATTTGGATTCCACACATTTTCATCAGTGTTTTTCAAACTACACAGTTAATTATTGTGACTAAAACTTAAGTATGACTGTAATTCAGAAGATAAACGTAATAGGCATGGAGAAAAGTGTGAGCACCAGAGACCCCGTATTTGATTACACATCCAATGTTTTGCCAAAGCACAAATCTGGTTTAATCGGTTTACAGGACACTTTCCAAGAAGGATTTGGAATTTTCTGTGATGTTCAATGAGGCTTTCTTGTTACTCTTTTAACAATGGGTTCTAACGCTGCAGCTGTGGGTCAGAACAAATTCCATGTATGTGTAAACAAACCTGGAAATATACCTGATTCTGATTCTAACCCTTGTCAATATAGTGTTCATCATCATCATCATCTTCAACCGCTTATCCGGGGTCGGGTCGCGGGGGTAGCAGCTCTAGCAGGGGACCCCAAACTTCCCTTTCCCGGGCAACATTAGCCAGCTCTGACTGGGGAATCCCGAGGCGTTCCCAGGCCAGTGTGGAGATATAATCTCTCCACCTAGTCCTGGGTCTTCCCCGAGGTCTCCTCCCAGCTGGACGTGCCTGGAACACCTCTCTAGGGAGGCGCCCAGGTGGCATTCGTACAAGATGCCCGAACCACCTCAACTGGCTCCTTTCTATGCAAAGGAGCAGCGGCTCTACTCCGAGTTCCTCTCGGATGACTGAGCTTCTCACCCTATCCCTAAGGGAGAGGCCAGCCACCTTTCTGAGAAAACCCATTTCGGCCGCTTGTACCCGCGATCTCGTTCTTTCGGTCATGACCCAGCTTTCATGACCATAGGTGAGGGTAGGAACAAAGATTGACCGGTAGATCGAGAGCTTTGCCTTTCGGCTCAGCTCTCTTTTCGTCACAACGGTGCGGTGAAGCGAATGCAACACCGCCCCCGCTGCTCCGATCCTCCGACCAATCTCCCGCTCCATTGTTCGCGAGTGAGGGAACAAGACCCCGAGGTACTTGAACTCCTTCACTTGGAGTAAGGACTCATTCCCTACCCGGAGTAGGCACTCCACCGGTTTCCTGCTGAGAGTCATGGCCTCAGATTTAGAGGTGCTAACCCTCATCCCAGCCGCTTCACACTCGGCTGCGAACCGATCCAGTGAGTGCTGAAGGTCACCGACCGATGAGGCCATCAGGACCACATCATCCGCAAAAAGCAGTGATGTGACCATCAGCCCACCGAACGGGAACCCCTCCCCCCCATGACTACGCCTTGATATCCTGTCCATGAATATTACAAACAGGATTGGTGACAAAGCGCAGCCCTGGCGGAGGCCAACCCCCACCTGGAACGAATCCGACTTACTGCCGAGGACACGGACACAGCTCATGCTTTGAGCGTAAAGAGATTGGATGGCCCTGAGAAGAGACCCCCTCACCCCATACTCCCGCAGCACCTCCCAAAAAAGATCCCGGGGTACCCGGTCATACGCCTTCTCCAGATCCACAAAACACATGTAGACTGGATGGGCATACTCCCAGGCCCCCTCCAGGATCCTTGCGAGAGTAAAGAGCTGGTCCGTGGTTCCCCGGCCAGGACGAAAACCGCATTGTTCCTCTTCAATCTGAGGTTCGACTATTGGCCGAACCCTCCTTTCCAGCACTTTGGAGTACACTTTACCAGGGAGGCTGAGGAGTATGATACCTCTGTAATTGGCACACACTCTCTGGTCCCCCTTTTTAAAGAGGGGAACCACCACCCCGGTCTGCCACTCAACCAAGACAGCCCTTCCCCACCCAAAGCTTTTAGCATTTCTGGACGAATCTCATCAGTCCCTGGGGCTTTGCCACTGTGGAGTTGTTTGACTACCTCAGCGACTTCCCCCAGGGAAACTGACGATGACCCTCCATCAGCCTCCAGCTCTGCCTCTGTACTAGAGGGCGTGTAGGTCGGATTCAGGAGCTCCTCAAAATGCTCTTTCCAGCACCCGATCACATCATCAGTTGAGGTCAACAGTGTCCCATCCTTACTGTACACAGCTTGGATGGTTCCCCGTTTTCCCCTTCTGAGGTGCCGAACGGTTTTCCAGAAGCATTTTGGTGCCGACCGAAAGTCCTTCTCCATAGCTTCTCCAAACTTCTCCCACACCCGCTGCTTTGCCTCTGACACGGCAGCGGCTGCAGCCCTTCGGGCCTGTCGGTACCCTGCAACTGTCTCCGGAGTCCCCAGGGCTAGCATATCCCTGAAGGCCTCCTTCTTCAGTCGGACAGCTTCCCTGACCACCGTGGTCCACCACGGTCTTCTAGGGTTACCACCCCTTGAGGCACCTAGGACCCTTAGACCACAGCTCACCGCCGCAGCTTCAGCAATAGAAGCTTTGAACATTGCCCACTCAGGTTCAATGCCCCCAACCTCCACAGGGATGCCTGAAAAGCTCTGCCGGAGGTGTGAGTTGAAGATCTTTCGGACAGGGGCCTCCTCCAGACGTTCCCAGTTCACCCGCACTACCCGTTTGGGCTTACCTGGTCTGTCCAAAGTCTTTCCCCACCCTCTGATCCAACTCACTACCAGATGGTGATCAGTTGACAGCTCTGCCCCTCTCTTCACCCGAGTGTCCAAAACATGCGGCCTTAGATCAGCCGATACGATCACAAAATCGATCATTGACCTTCGGCCTAGGGTGCTCTGGTACCATGTACACTTATGCGCCTCCTTATGTTCGAACATGGTGTTTGTTATAGACAATCCATGACTAGCACAGAAGTCCAATAACAAACGACCGCTCGGGTTTAGATCAGGGAGGCCGTTCCTCCCAATCACGCCTCTCCAGGTGTCTCCATCGTTGCCCACATGTGCGTTGAAGTCTCCCAGCAGAATGATGGAGTCCCCTACTGGAGCCCTATATAGGACTCCCTTCAGGGTCTCCAAGAAGGCTGAATACTCCGAACTGCTGTTTGGTGCATAAGCACAAACAACAGTCAGAGTTTCCCCCCCCCACCACCCTTAGGCGTAGGGAGGCAAACCTCTCATCCACCGGGGTAAACTCCAACACCGCCGTGCTCAGACGTGGGCTCGTGAGTATCCCCACACCAGCCCGCCGCCTCTCACCCTGGCCAACTCCAGAGAAGAACAGAGTCCAACCCCTATCCAGGAGTAAGGTTCCAGAGCCACGGTTGTGCGTAGAGGTAAGTCCCACCAGATCCAACTGGTATCGCTCCACCTCACGCACAAGTTCTGGCTCCTTCCCCCCCAGTGAGGTGACGTTCCACGTCCCCAAAGCAAGCTTCTGCCGCCCGGGTCTGATCCGTCGAGACCCCCCACCTTCACTGCCACCCATAGGACAGCGCACCCGACCCCTGCGGTTGTTCCTGTGAGTGGTGGGCCCACAGGATGGAGAGGAGAGAGATGCCACGTATCTCGTTCGGGCTGTGCCCGGCCGGGCTCCGTGGCAAACCCGGCCACCAGACGCTCGCTTTCGAGCCCGCCGTCTGGGCCTGGCTCCAGACGAGGGCCCTGGGCTTCCTTCAGGCAGGGTCTCGCTCCATTTCCCTCTATCTTTCATGGGGTCTTGGTGAACCATTCTTAGTCTGGCCCCTCGCCTGAGACCACTTTGCCTTGGGAAACCCTACCAGGAGCATGAAGCTCCAGACAACCCAGCCCTCAGGTTCATAGGGGCACACAAACCTCTCCACCACGTTAAGTTGATGATTCCCGGTGAGGTGTTATTGTCTTAAATTCTTGAGCAAGAATGGGTATATTTCTGGACATTACTTCATATTTTACTGTGAAAATCTTAGTCCCCGTGAGAAATGTGCCGTTTATCTGACGTTGTGGGGTTAAAGTTCAAACAAATATCACATTTATGTGAAATCTCCCGATGCAATGCAGCTTTGCAAAGCATATGGGTATGACAGGTTCTAGTTCATGAATTTAGACAAAGCTAACGCTTTATTTATACATATAGGTGAAGGTGCGTCAGCTTTTGTAAATCGATTACACTTTTTAGCCAGCTTTGTGTGACGAGGGAATTTAGGAAGCAGACATTTTTGGTTCAAAGCAGCCTACCGAACACACGCCAGCGAATGGTCTTGTCAATAAATGTTAAACGAGACAGCTAATTCTGAACCCCTATTCCCACCCCCTCATTACCAACTACAGAGAGCAGCGGAGACCTATCGACTTGTTTAAATCCCGGATGAGCCCCCATTTATGTTACACACTCGTCTTTGAAGAGACCACAACTTCCAGCCACTTGTGGGTGCTCTGTAGGGTGAGTGAGCAGGTGTGGTCGTGGGTGTAAACGAGCAGGTCCGACAACCGTTCAACCAACATGTATTTTAAACCAAACAACCTAACTTATCTAGACTACATATATCCATAATACTATCTACCTAAAGTAAGTACAGAGAGTGGTCGGTCCAGGTCTCACCTAGGGGATATAAGCTAATGTTCTATAATCCTATATCCACTCCCAGTTGTCACTCCTCCCTGGTCCATAACTCCCACATCTTAAAGTGACGGACACATCGAACGTGGACATCACAGTTCCCGTTGAACAGCCACCCTCTCACCAGTCCAGTATGTAACAACAGGTTACGTGGACATCACAGTTCCCGTTGAACAGCCACCCTCTCACCAGTCCAGTATGTAACAACAGGTTACGTGGACATCACAGTTCCCATTGAACAGCCCCCCTCTCACCAGTCCAGTATGTAACAACAGGTTACGTGCACATCACAGTTCCCGTTGAACAGCCCCCCTCTCACCAGTCCAGGATGTCACAACAGGTTACGTGGAAATCACAGTTCCCTGTGAACAGCCCCCATCTCACCAGTCCAGGATGTCACAACAGGTTACGTGGACATCACAGTTCCCGTTGAACAGCCCCCCTCACCAGTCCAGGATGTCACAACAGGTTACGTGGACATCACAGTTCTCTTTGAACAGCCCCCCTCTCACCAGTCCAGGATGTCACAACAGGTTACGTGGACATCACAGTTCCCTGTGAACAGCCCCCCTCTCACCAGTCCAGGATGTCACAACAGGTTACGTGGACATTACAGTTCCCTGTGAACAGCCCCCATCTCACCAGTACAGGATGTCACAACAGGTTACGTGGACATTACAGTTCCCTGTGAACAGCCCCCATCTCACCAGTCCAGGATGTCACAACAGGTTACGTGGACATCACAGTTCCCTGTGAACAGCCCCCCTCTCACCAGTCCAGGATGTCACAACAGGCTACACTGATCAGTTTCACATGCACCTGTCTATCCCCATTTTACGTGCCGTCAAATTTGAGATTCACGACCGATACCAAGCGCCCTCTAATCTGCCCCCTTCCAACTTTTTTGACTTGTGTGTGAGTGAATGATTTAGTGTGTGAGTGACAGCGCGCAAGACAAATGGACCAATACGCCAGACAAACAAGGTACACTGGACGCTCCAGGCTAAGACAGAAGTAATGACAGACTTATTGTGAAGTATGACACCCAAAAAGGATTTTAGGTCAAACTAGCTTTTTGAAGAAGTGGTTCCAAATCCTTTTCTTTTCCTGTACCATCAAAAAATATTTGCTCTGCTTGGAGTACCCCTGAAGTACCCCTTCATGGTAATTTTGCCAGTAATTCTACAAATTATGGCATCATGATTGTTTAAAAGTACCCCAGTTTATAGACCAGGGAACCCCAGGGGTCCTCGTGCCCCTGGTTGACAACCGCTGCGCTTTAGAAGCGCTCATGGCGCATTAGAACCACTTTGAAATTGCTGACCTCATCCAAAAATATTGTATCCCGGATGTGATGTACATCTGGTGTTATTTCTTCCGTGGTACTCTGGGCTTCAATATATTAACTGTAAATAGACAGTAAGAAAATGTAGCCTGAGAATTACTTGAAAATCTCTGGCCCAGGTCAGATATAAGATCCTGAGACGAAGGCAGAATCAAAAACGTAATTTTTCCCTCTGGTTTTCTTTGGCTAAATTCAAAGTGTTAATTAATTACAGTGCAACCCCCCCCCCCCGAAAAAAAAAAATCTCATGTATTATCAATGTATTTTCTGTTCACTAGCACACTATCTAGACAAAATGTACAGTCTGTTATATCATACAAAATGCATAATTCATGGAGGGAATTCTGAACTGCTTTATAGTTATTCATTCATTAATACCTTTCTATAACGGTTTCAATGACTTCTATCCGTTTGCAAAGGGTATTCAGTAGTGCCTTTGTACTTGATGTTTTTGTGTGATTTCTATGGGCAAAGTATCGTATATATGCCAGATAATGTGTTTTTTCCCTATCTTATTCATTATACTCAAACATATTCTCTGGCATATCCACGGAAATGTGCCCTAAGAAGTTTCACAAATGTACTACACACATCATTTGTGAAGTGGGGGGTTGGTCAGTATGTTGTGTGTCCAGAGAAGTGTGTTAATAGTTTTAATAAAATGTGGTTAACTTCTGGTCCAGAATATGTTGAACTCTCTCAGATGTCACTCAGACTCGGTTTGATTGTCATGTCAGTATTAGACGCTCTGACAAGATAACCAAACCCACCCACCAACATCTGATCGTCTGGGTCTGCAAAAGGGATTTCGCTTACACTTCTTTAGAATCAATTTCAATCTGTAAATGTTCAATAGACAGTAATATTATCAACAAACATTCCAACAAATATTTGTTGATAACCAGCTGCTTGCCTAGCGTCGGGTTAGGTTTAGATGAAACTTTTTGGTTGGAATTAAAATGAGTAAGTTATCATGTTAATATTTGGTCAGTAGATGCATCTATTGCATCTACAGACACACTTTTGAGACTCTCAAAATAAAGTGTTACTAGGGTTTCTTACTTATCTACATTTGGCCCATGTTCAGTGAGTATGCTTAAGGGGTTTAGTTAGGGTAGTTAGCTTGGCATAAATGTTATATTACTGAGATTAGTGTTAGGATTAATATCATGTTATGGGATGGGGCAAATGGGGAGTCCTTTTGTCTGGCCCTCACAAGGAAAGAAAAACAAAACTATCTTTGATGTGAGTAATTGCAGTTTACGCCACTAAACCACAGGATCACTGTTCACACATGATTGTCTGACATGCCTGGATGTCTGCTTTTCAAAACAGGTTGACAACTGACATGATATTGATATGTGAAATGTTCATGTGAAACGGTGCAATGTTTTGCCTTTCTAGATCACTATTGAAGCAGATTACTCGGATTACCTCAGATTACCCGAGATTACCTTTTCTGTTCTGCCAGTTGTCGTCTGCCCTGCATAGCGTTTTCTGCACTCTACCGGACCCTTTCCATCTTCTGTCTCATCTTCTCTCTACTCTTCTATCTACTTTTCTCTATTTCTTCCACCTCTCTCACCTTTCTTTTCCCACAATTCCCATTGGCCTACATCAAGGACCAGAGTTCATCATAAGAATTAAAATACAGGCGAAACACTTCCGGTTTACATGGTTTAGCTTTAGCGTAAAGGTCGGCATTGGAATTAGGTTTAGGAGCTGGGTAAAAAAAATATTCATGAGAATTAAATAATTCGAAAATATACAATGTAACCCCTGAATGAATTCCTGACTGTGTCTCGGAAGAAAACGTGCAAAAGTCAACGTGCACACGGTTCACCCTTACTCCTCTGGTGCTTTATACAATATAATAGGAGTGTTGTGAAGAGAAACCTTCATGACTGTTTGGTTGTAACAGTCAGAGACTTGGGGCAGTGCTCCAGATAATGCCTCTGTCGTCCGGGCCTACAGATATGCCGGAAAATGATGGTAAATTGACAGAGCGACAGAATTTGACAGAAGTGGTAATAAAATCCCATTGTGTCGGACCCGTTGTTTTGCCTTGCTTTCTCTCCACTCAGCGCATCAGAATCAGATCAGAGCTCAATTTAAAAGTGATGTGATTTATCTGAAGGGCAAATCCCACTGATTCACTTGTTGTGGCCCAATTTGAGTTGAGGAGAGGAGAAAGAGAAAGAGGACAAAGAATAGGTTGAAATAAAGCAGAAGACAGAAATGGAGAAAGGGAGAGTTAGAGATATCTAGTGTGGGTGAAAAGAAAGAGTTAGCGAGTAAGTCAGTGGGAGACTGAATGAGTAAGATAGGAGCAGTGTAGATAAACGGCCAGACAGAGCAAGTGACAGAGAAATTGAAAAACAAATAGAAAAAAGAAATGAGTGGAAGAGAAGAGCGGTAGAGATTAATGAAGAAAAAAAGAAAGATAAAGAGAAGTAAAGATCGAATGATCGAGGTACAAAGAAAAAGTACAGAGGAAAGAGGTTGAGATTGATAGATGTACAAAAAGAGAGACAGACATAGGAGGGGAGGTAGAGATTGATAGAGGTATGAAGATGGAGGGAGAGAAAAGAGGAGAAGTAGAGATTGATAAAGGTATGAAGAGATAGAGAGAGAGGAGAGGTAGAGATTGATAAAGGAATGAAGAGAGAGAGAGAGGAGAGGTAGAGATTGATAAAGGTATGAAGAGATAGAGAGAGAGAGAGAGAGAGAGGAGAGGTAGAGATTGATAGAGGTATGAAGAGAGAGAAAGAGAAAAGAGGAGAGGTAGAGATTGATAAAGGTATGAAGAGATAGAGAGAGAGAGAGAGAGAGGAGAGGTAGAGATTGATAGAGGTATGAAGAGAGGGAAGCAGCATTTACTCAGCCTCAGGGGAGACTACTGCATGTTGCTCCATTTCTATAATGTGATTTCCAACACTTGTTTATGGTCCCGCCTGCCTATCTATATAGCGTATAATAAAACCATTGCAGTCATTTTTTCCATGATGGATTACAGAGCTGATACTTCTGCATCTGTCTGTCCCGGACAGTGTTAAGAGACAATGCTCTGAAATCATCTGAATCTCTCTCAGTTGCTGAACACTCTCTCAGGAGCTGTCTCAAATAGTAAGCCCATAGGACCCACTACTATCTAGTGAGTAGGGTGTAATTTAGGACCAGCCCTCAGTGTGTAAATATCGGTGTTCAGCAGTTGCAAGAAAAGGCTATTGTACTCATAGCCAACGTGCATAGCTGTACTGCTGTTTATGTACACCCATCGCTAGAGAGTGAGGAAGTGGTAACAGCACTTCCTCACAGACACACGCACACACTGAGAGAAACAGAGGGCTGGAAGGAAATTATGGGTTATTGGTGAAACATAAGCCCTTTAGAACCACAATTAAAGTTATGTAACTGTTGGTACTCACAGGGTAAGAAAAGTACTCAGGCTAGAAACGTGTTCTCCTGGTTGTTCAACAACAGCAAATGTTAAACAACAATCTGAATCTTCTAGTCAACATGCTGGATGCAGGAGAAATGGGCAGAAGTGGGCAGGACCCAAAGAGCGACTTTGACAATGGTTGAATTTATGATGGCCAAACACCTGGATCAGAGCACCACTGAAATGACAAGGCACATGGGCTGCTCCTGGTCAGCTCTGGTGGGTAGCTATAGTGATCCAAAAAGGGACAAACCACAAGCCAGCAACAGTGTGTTCGGCGGTCAAAACTCATCGATGCCAGAGGGCAACGAATGTTATCCTGTCACACAGAGGACCAACAGCGTATTGAGGATCATATCAGTGTTTGTGTCCCAAAAAGTGAGGCTCCAACCATAGGGCCTCCATAGGGCCACCATAGGGCCTCCATAGGGCCTCCATAGGGCCACCATAGGGCCTCCATAGGGTCACCACAGGGCCTCCATAGGGCCTCTATAGGGTCACCATAGGGCCTCCATAGGGCCACCATAGGGCCTCTATAGGGCCTCCATAGGACCACCATAGGGCCTCCATAGGGTCACCATAGGGCCTCCATAGGGCCTCCATAAGGCCTCCATAGGACCTCCATAGGGCCTCTATAGGGCCTCCATAGGACCTCCATAGGGCCACCATAGGGTCACCATAAGACCTTCATAGGGCCTCCATAGGGCCTACATAGGGTCACCATAGGGCCTCCATAGGGCCACCATAGGGCCTCCATAGGGCCTCCATAGGGCCACCATAGGGCCTCCATAGGGTCACCATAGGACCTTCATAGGGCCTCTATAGGGCCTCCATAGGGTCACCATAGGACCTCCATAGGGCCTCTATAGGGTCACCATAGGGCCTCTATAGGGTCACCATAGGGCCACCATAGGGCCTCTATAGGGCCTCTATAGGGCCTCTATAGGGCCTCCATAGGGCCTCCATAGGGCCTCCATAGGGCCTCCATAGGGCCTCCATAGGGCCTCCATAGGGCCTCCATATGGTCACCATAGGGCCTCCATAGGGTCACCATAGGACCTTCATAGGGCCTCTATAGGGCCTCCATAGGGCCTCCATAGGGCCACCATAGGGCCTCCATAGGGCCACCATAGGACACATGTTTGTAATGGAAACAACAAGACTGTTCCAAAAGAGCAAACGTTTACAAAATGTTGAACCCAGGTCTGATGTGCTGCTGCGAAATGAAATGCAGAAAAAAGAAAAACACAAGCAATTGAAGGCATGCACACACACACACTCACACACACACACACACACACACACACTTCTTAATTTCTAGAGAGCCACAGGAATAGATTGCATTAAGATTCCTCAGAGCTTCAGACTAAATGCTGGGTCAGCTAACAATCAAACACACACACACACACATTTATATACACACACACACACACATACACACATATATACACACACAGAGGATTGGCTAACAATCTCAGTCCAAACTGACACAGCGTGTTAGCTTCACATGGGTGGACAGGCACTGCCAATTTCCAACCCGGGATAATGGGAAACACTGGATGGACTCTCACATGAAGTCATCCAAACCTACAAAATACTCCTCTGAGTGCTCCTCTGCCTGTCATCTCTCTTAGTTTCCTGCACCGCTCAAATCAAATTCCCCATTGAATCAGAAATCCTGAAATAAAAACGGAGGTCTGTATTTCTCGCCAATACCAATACCATCTCTGGACGCTGGTCAACTTTAAAAGGTTTGCGAGTTGTGCCAGCTCGGGTCAAAAGGCCAACGTTGTTCGTATGAGTTTTAATCAACCTCCGGGCCTGTTAATTACTCTGGCTCCACGCTGATGCGTGTGCCTTTAAATGACACTGATTATGGCATTATAACACGCAATTATGGCATTATAACACGCAATAATGGAATTATAACACGCTCCCACCCAAAGACCGCATCCGGATGGAGAGAAAAACGTATGAATTGAAATTGTGACCTTAACCTTTGACTATTAAACTGTAATGAATGGATGGAGGCCAGCCAATGGCAAGGCTATCAATTGTCTATTTAGTGCACTAACTGCACGCCCTTTAAGGACACACAGGGTCACTGCCAAAATTGGACTAGGGAGCAAATTGGGACGCGGCATGATACTTTGTATTTCATGTGCATTGATAGGAAAGTATTATTTAATGATGGTCTTTGTCCACTCACCTGACAATATGTAGCACTGAGATAGGAGAGAGAATGAAAGACAGACCAGGGTAGGGAGATCAGGAAAATAAAGGAAAGAGGGAGGGGAAAAAGAGAACCTAGGAGAAGATTTTGGACAAAGACAGAGAGAAAAAGAGAAGGGAAAAGAGTGGTTGAGAATGAAAGATAGAAAAAGCCATGTGCACTCCAGTAGTGACTCTATCTATATCAGTGCTACAGTAAAAACACTGGTGCAAAATACAGCAGTAAAATTTTGCTGCTCAATTAATTTTAAAGGTCTTTAAACTATTAAGCACAATTCATGATCTAGCTAGCTTCCCTTTCTTGGTTCTTTATCTCTTTCTCTCTCGCTCTTATAGTCTTTCATATTTTTTGGCAAAATTGTACTCAGCGTTGAATCTGTTCTGATGCTTTAAAAGAAGCCACGTTTAGAAGAAACAGTGCAAACAGTGCTATTGAGTAAAACTAGAAACACAGTTTAAATATTTAGTCACCTACCACCTTTGGTGGGAACTCAGATCTACAGTTCCTCCAGCTAACTACACCAACTTCCATATAACTCCAGCTACCTCCAGCTAACTACATCAACCTACATTCATCCACCTAACTCCACCAATCTCAACCTACGTCCAACATTTTCCATCTAAAGCCTTTATCTCGTTAAATTCACAGGCGAGAAAAATCCAGAGCGATTAACAGCAGTTGAACAGAACAAATATAGGAAAGTGCCTCATGGATTCAAATTGTTTCAATATACAGTACATGTAAGTATCATATGAAATAATCGAACCATCTGAAGTTTTAAAGATTGCCATAGCGAGATGCTTTCAGCTAATTACATGAGATCAGACCACTGCAATATCCTCACCTCCCCTCTGTCATTTCCACACACGACTCCAGCCTTCCGTCCCACTAACCCAGTAGCCCAGTCATATTCCATCAGGGATGATTCCTTTGTGCTTCTGGCAACACAATCTTACCGGGAGCAGAAGACCCTGAGTCGCTCTGCCAGTTGTAGGGCATGGCTTCGGTGATGCCAAAGTTACGGTTTTATTACCATTCGTGGGCAGAATAAAAAAAACACGACAATAGACGTTAATACTGATTGACCTGAATGAAAATGTCTTAATTCATCCTGCTTACACCTTGGGCTCTCTATTGAGTGGGAAGTAGCACATTGGCAGAAAGGCAAGAGCATACACTGTGAGAACAACAGAGTGTTTCGTCCTTATCAACAACTGCATGCTACATGTGTGAAAGAAATGTGTACTTGTCTGACACTCTGTTGGCCATTGAAAGGTTGGTTTGATTGTCTGGGCGTTGGGAAATCACTTTAAATGTATTGCCTGATTGGATGGTCTAGAGACCACCCCTAACCCGCACGATTGGATGATTTGTCAATTACAATCAGAGTCATAATCTGGGCCAGAAATTACAGCCCACATTTGAACAGCAAAAAAATGCCATGGTTTTTATGTAAAAAGCTTTTGTGCAAACATATCATAACCATTCATTTTTACATCAAAGTGTGTCAGTATAATAAAACACATCCGTCTATTATCTGAACACCGCATTCAATAAAGAACACAGAGAGGTAAAATATATGAACACAGCGTGACAACAAACAAACAGTCAACAGCATCCCAAGGCACCGAGACAACAGTATGGAGTTCTCACAGAAGTAAACAAATCTCCATCTTGGGGTTAATGTGCTCGCGTCCCTCCAGGCCTTGTGCCCATCCTCAGGGGGTATTTTGCAATTGACTGTTACTCCCCGGAGATCAGCTATAAGAGAGGGAGAGAGAGAGTTAGACAGACAGACAGTGAGAAAGAGTGGGAGACAGAGAAGAGAGAGAGGGAGTGAGAGGAAACGGAGACAGATAGAGAGGAAGAGAGGGAGTGAGATAGAGAGAGAAAGAGGTGGATGATAATGAAATGCAACAGAATGGAAAACTCCATCCATTCCTCTTGGTAGTTAAGCTATTCACAGTAGACTGAGTCGTGAAACGTGTATCCAAGCATTGATAATGAGAGACAGCCAAACACGGGGCGAAATAAAGCAAAATAAATAATTAGAGGGAGAAATTAGCAACCCTAAAGAAAACAAATGTTATGCAAACGGTCAGAGGACAGATTTTGTCGTCCTTTAACGAGCCCTGGGGGTGTGGTTATAAGCCAAGCATGTTGTGTCTGTTACCATGGGGCTGGGTGACCGCGGAGGCTTTTCGTTTAGCGTGTTAGTGAAATATCCTGTGAATCAGCACAGGGGAGGAGGTGGGAGCGTTGGAAATCGCTGAAGGGGTTTGGAATATATTAAAACGGGGGAGATGGGGGACATTCTGGTGGATTGCACTTCTGAAAACAACAGAGAATAGAAGCTCACTGTACGCAGCCGCACACTTATGTATGAGAATGAGAGAGTATGAGAGACATAAGCCAAACCGGGCTTTATTACAGCGGACAAAAGTAAGAAAATATGTCCTGTTATTTCCCTAAAAATGAGAGTCCCCAACAGTGACCGACAGATTGAACAAACACACACACAAACACACGTGAGTAAAATGCCATTGTCATTTGTATATCGTGATCGCTTTTATGTTTTGCTACAGATTATCATACAGACGGTCGTTTTTGATAATGCCGATCATTACTATTATAATCGTTCACCAATCCCGAACGTATTGTCGACCAAATGGGTTAACATAATAAAATGCACACGAGTTGTGTAGATAAAACGATAAAATAAATGGCCCATGTCTCAAATCTGGCAGAAAATGTGTGGACGTGTTATTTGAATTGATCTTCAGAATGGGGTGACTTAATCAATAGAGACCAGAGAAAAAAGGGTTCAGAAATCATTTAAATGAATCCTGAAAGCCTACAGCTCCATAAAGGAGCCAAAAGCCTAAAATACATTTTTTATTATTTCAACAGTTTGACATTTATGATTCTGTCATGCTGGTTTTATTTGTTTAAAGACTGGCTACAACTAGAAAAAGCTGAGTTATGGGATGTATTGGAGAGTCATTTTACTAATACGTTAGAGAAACACCCAATAGGGTCAGGTGTCCATTTACTTGGTAATCCCTTAGTAAATCAAAGGAATATGCACTCTAAGATGTCCTTGTGTCCTGCTCCGTTTAAAACGGAGCAACCCCATGTTGTATTATGTCTGATAGACTCTGAACACAGCATTTATTCAGGATTACAATTTATACTCTTAAAATAGCCACCCCTCAGAGCCCGGTTCCTCTCTAGGTATCTTCCTAATTTCTTCCGAGTTTCTGTTTTTGCAACCGACTGCTGATGTGAAATGTGCTTCATAAAATACATTTGATGGTAGGAAAAGAAGAGAAAGTGACTAATAAAGGGGGAGAACGAGAAAGACTAAAAGAGAGAAAGCATGAGGATGAATTTGCGGTTGATGTATTTATCCGCTTGCCCTCCCTCGCGGTAGTGAAGGGACCAGTGTCAGTACAG